>SNVD02010406.1:0-45927 GCA_013180625.2 Boswellia sacra | reverse complement strand
GTGCACAACAACTTCCTACTGCAATATACTCGGCTTCCGCGGTTGATAAGGCAACAGAATTTTGTTTTCTACTAAACCAAGAGACTAAAGCATGTCCTAGAAAATGGCAAGAGCCACTAGTGCTCTTTCTATCAAGAAGACTTCCAGCAAAGTCCGCATAGGAATAACTAATTAGATCAAAATTATCAAACTTAGGATACCAAAGACCTAGATTTATGGTTCCAAGAAGTTATCTAAATATCCTTTTGACAGCCTTAAGGTGAGATTCCTTTGGACAAGATTGAAATCTAGCACACATACACACACTAAACATAATATCAGGTCTACTAGCAGTTAAATACAACAGAGAGCCAATCATACCTCGATATTTTGTTACCTCAACATCTTTTCCTTTCTCATCTTTGTCAAGCTTGGTTAATGTACCCATAGGTGTGTTATATGTCCTTGAATTATCCATGCCAAACTTCTTGAGAAGATCTCTCGTGTATTTAGCTTGATTAATGAAGATCCCATCTATTGATTGCTTGATTTGAAGTCCAAGGAAGAAATTTAATTCTCCCATTAAGCTCATTTCAAATTCTTGTTGCATGCACTTGGAAAATTCCTCACACATAGAAACATTAGTAGCACCAAATATAATATCATCAACATAGATTTGAACAATTAATAAATCATAATTTTTTGTTTTAACAAAAAGAGTAGTATCAACTTTTTTCATTTCGAAACCATTATCAATGAGAAATTTGCTCAATCTATCATACCATGCTCTTGGTGCTTGTTTTAAGCCATAAAGTGCCTTTTTGAGTTTGAAAACATGGTTTGCAAAATCATGATTTTGAAAACCAAGAGGATGCTCGACATATACTTCCTCCATAATGTAACCATTTAAAAACGCACTTTTGACATCCATTTGATATAATGTAAAATTTTTATAACATGCAAATGCACACAACATTCTAATTGATTCTAATCTAGCAACCGGTGCAAAGGTTTCATCATAATCAATACCTTCTTCTTGATTGTATCCTTGAGCAACAAGTCTAGCTTTGTTTCTAATAATGGTGCCATTTTCATCTACTTTATTTCTAAAAATCCATTTAGTGCCTATAATAGAATGATTTTTTGGTCTAGGAACAAATTCCCAAACTTGATTTCTCTCAAATTGGTTCAATTCTTCTTGCATAGCCAAAATCCAACTTTCGTCATTTTTGGCTTCTTTAAAAGATTTTGGTTCAAATTGAGAGACAAATGCAAAATGATTACAAAAGTTTCTAAAAGAAGATCTAGTTCTCATACCTTGTGATGGTTCACCAATAATGAGATCTTTTAGGGTGAGCTTTTACATACCTCCATTTCTTTGGTAATTCTTGGGAAGAATCATTTACTTCCTCAAGCTTTTCTTGTTGAAGTTGTAATTCATCTTGGCTCTTTTCATCAAGCATTGATTCCTTGATTTGCCTTTCTACCTCAACAATATCATCATCAAAATTCTTTGAAGAAATAACATTAGTTTCATCAAATTTAACATGGATAGATTCTTCAATAGTAAGAGTCTTTTTGTTAAAAACTCTATATGCTTTACTATGGTTGGAGTAGCCAACAAAAATTCTAACATCAGCTTTTGTATCAAATTTTCCAAGGTTATCCTTGGTATTTAAAATAAAACATTTACATCCAAAAACTTTAAAAAATCCAATATTGGGTTTTCTTCATTTCCAAAGTTCATAAGGAGTTTTCTTTATTAAAGCTCTAATATGAACTCTATTGATTATAAAGCATGCGGTATTAACAGCTTTGGCCCAAAAATATTTTGGCAAATTATTTTTAAGTAACATGGTCCTAGCCATTTCTTGGATAGTCCTATATTTTCTCTCAACAACACCATTTTGTTGTGGAGTTCTAGGTGCGAAAGAATTATGTTCAAAACCATTTTCATCACAAAGATTTTCAAATTCAACATTGTCTACTTCATAACCATGATCACTCATAATGGACATAATAGAATACCCTTTTTGATTTTGGACTCTTTTTGTAAATTTTGAAAAAGCTTGTGTGGCGTCATTTTTAGTTTTCAAGAATAACACCCAAGTGAATCTTGAATAATCATCCACAATAACAAAAACATAATACTTTCCACCAAGGCTTTGAGTTCTTGATGGTCCAAATAAATCCAAATGAAGTAATTGTAGAGGTTTATTTGTTGAAATAAATTTCTTTTGTTTAAAAGAAGTTCTCACTTGTTTTCCAAATTGACAAGCATCACAAATCTTATCCTTTTCAAATTTTTTTTGGAAGACCATCAACTAAATCATTTTTAGAAATTTTTTGAAATTGTGTCCATGCTAGCATGACCTAACCTTCTATGCCATAACCAAGCATCATGATTAACAATGAAACAATTTTCTACATGATCATTAACATCAATATCAATTGTATAAATATTACCACATCTATTACCGACAAATAATGTCTTATTATTACTAACATCCTTAATCACACATCTATTAGGCTCAAAAACAATAAAATATCCCTTATCACATAATTGACTAATGCTAATCAAATCATGTTTTAAACCATGAACAAGCAAAACATCTTTAATAATAGGTGAAGAAAGGTTACCACTATCACCATGTCCGATTACCCTTCCTTTGGCATTATCACCGAAGGTCACATATCCTCCTTTCTTCATGATTAATCTTGAAAATTTGGAGGCATCTCCTGTCATATGCCTTGAGCATCCACTATCTAAGTACCACTTGTGTTTGCCACTCCTTTGTCTCTACAATCAACATTCAAGGAGTAACTTTTTGGTACCTAAAAGTTCTTGGGTCCTTGGGGGTTAGTTATGGTACTTTTTGGAACCCATATTTGTTTCAAATTAGGATTTCTCTTAATATAGCAAGAATGCACTTTGTGTCCTTTTCTTCCACAATAATTACATGAATGATTAGGATTATTCCTAGAAGATGCATGGGCAAAATAATTTTTAAAATACTTTTGATTTTATGAGTTTTATATCCTAAACCTCTTTTATCAAAAATACACCTTTGGTTTTGTAACATAAAATTCAAATTTTTTGTGCTTTTTGTAAAACTATCAACAATATTTCTTAAGTAATTATTTTCCTTTTTCAAAATAGCATTTTGTTTCTCCAATTTATCAAAATCCTTTTGTTTTAAAATGTCATTTTCAGTTTTTAACAAATGTATTTGACTTTCCAAACTTTCAAGATCTTTTTGCTTTAAAATTTCATTTTCATTTTCTAAAGTTTCATTTATTTCCACCAACTCTTCTAATTGAGATAACATGATTTTTGACTTCTTTTTGAAAGCATTGATTTTTGAATTTTGCTTATCAACTTGCACATGTAAATTTTGGAATGCTTCAAGTAGTTCATAATATGAAACTTTAGGATCATAGTTTAGAATACTTACCTCATATTCACTTAAAGCCATGAAGCACATGTTTGCCACTTCGCAATCTTCTTCTTCGGTGGAGCTAGCTTCACTATCAACCCAATTTGTGGCTTTCATTGCTTTAGATTTCTTGTTTTGACTCTTGAAGTAAGGACAATCCATCTTTACATGTCCCGGTTTCTTGCACTCATAGCAAATGACTTGATCATTTTTCTTATCTTGCTTCTTTGCCCTTTGTACTCCCTTCTAAAATTCTTCTTGAATCCTTGGTTTCTTCTAATCATTCTTTTTAGCTTTCTTGTGATGAATGCAAGATCTTCATCATCTCCTTCATCGTCGGACTTATCATATTCTTTTGTTGAAGATTTGAAAATGATATTTTTCTTTTTTTTGAAATCTTCTTCATTCTCCTTCAAGGTGATTTCATGAGAGAACCCATAAGTTCTTCTAATGGTAGTTTGGTGAGGTCCTTTGCTTCTTGATTTGCCGTCACCTTTGGCTCCCAAGATTTTGGTAGACACCTAAGAATCTTTCTCACTATTTCAACATTCGAATAAGATTTACCAAGAGATTTCAAACTATTAATAATATCTGTAAATCTAGTAAACATTTCAGAAATTGATTCATGTGATTTCATCTTAAAAAGCTCATAACTATGAACTAGCATACTAATTTTGGATTCTTTAACTTGACTAGTTCCTTCATGAGTTACTTCAAGTGTGTGCCATATTTCTTGTGCCGTAGAACAAGTAGAAATTCTATTAAACTCATTTCTATCTAGAGCACAATACAACACATTCATAGCTTTAGCATTCAAAATCAATTTCTTTTTATCATCTTCACTAAACTCTTTAGGTTCTTTAAGCATGCTTTCTCTATTTTCAATTTTGGTAGAAACAAAAGGTCCTTCCAAAATAATAGACCATAAATCATAATCAAAAGATTGCAAGAAAATACTCATTCTAGTTTTCCAATAAGAGTAATCACTTCCGTTGAAAAATGGAGGTCTAGAGATAGAAAGCCCCTCAACATGTGAAGTTGGATTAAAAGTTGCCATAGCTCAAAATCGGTTAAGATTAAAAAAAATGAGCAACCTTGCTCTGAAACCACTTGTTGACCCAGGTATAGCAACCCAAGAGGAGGGGGGGGGGGGTGGTGAATTGGGTTTTTATTTATAAAAACGGATTTAGAAAACTTTTCTGGAAAGATTAAAATTAGTTCACTCTTTCTTTAAGAATAAAGGTGAGGAAGATGAAAATATAAGTTATCTAAGATGCAATCAAGAGCATAACAATATTGAACAATCACAAGTATAAGTAAATGTAAAGAAGAAAGGGATAGAGAGAATGTAAACTCAATTTACGTGGTTTGGCAAACTTTGCCTACGTCCACAGGCTCCTAGCTCCTCCACAAGCTAGGCTTTCCACTAAGTTGTAGAATACTTTACAACATGCTTGATGAACAACTTCACCAAGACTTTTTCCTTCAACTCTTGATAACACCACACTAAGAGTTCTTCTTGATGAACAATCTCACCAAGGCTTCTTCCTTCAACTTTGATAACACCACACCAAGAGTTCTCTCAAGGATAACTTTTATCCTTTACAAGAAGATCTCTCTCTCACCACAATACAAGAATAAAGAAAATTTTTACAGCAAAAGTACAACTCTCTTCAAAGAGTAGATAAAGAATATAAAAGCTCTCTAGACTTGATATTTCTCTTGTTTTTTTTTTCCTTGATAGATTCTTATTGAATGCATGGGAGAAGGGCTTCTTTTATAGGCAAATGGGATAAACTTAATCAAGTGAAGACACCAACTCCAAATTTTCTACCCATCATAAAAACTGAAATCTTGTTTACCATTTTTGTCAATGTTTCGTTTGAAATTTGAAAATATGAAAAACATAAAAAATCTGCAAAATTGAATAAGCTTTCCAACGCATCAAAAATCACGTCATTTGGATATCTGTAGCTCAAGACATGGCCAAAACACCATTGAGTGCTCATGTGACTTGATTTTTCTTTCTTGTGTCAGTCTACCAACTTGCATGTGTATTATGTCAGCCTTCCATTTGAAATTTGATTTTTTTCAGAGAATATGAAATGTGCTCCATTGAATCATCTTTGCAATGCCATAAGAATCAAGTCATTTGAATATATTTAGCTCAAGATATGAGCAAAACATCATTCGGTGCTCATATGAGTTGATTTTTCTTCTCTGTGTCAGTCCACGGAATTGCATGTCAATTATGTCGGCCTTCCATTTCAAATTTGAATTTCTTCAAAACATATGAAATGTGCCTCATTAAGTTCTATTCCCAATGCCATAAGAATCAAGTCATTTTAATATTTCTATCTCAAGATATGTCCAAAATAGTATTTAGTACTCATGTCAACTGCTTCCATTTGTCTTTCAAATTTCATGATGATTTGGACAACCTTTCACTTGAAATTTGAATTTCTTTAAAACATATGAAATGTTATAAATTGAGTAAGCTTTCCAAAGGCTCAAGAATCATATCATTTTGACATTTGTAGAGAAATATTTGACTAATTGATTGAACATTGCTCATGTATCGCATTCCTTGAGTCAAACCTTGTTCTTAAACTTTGGTGCCTTGAACATGTAGTCTTCTCCTTAGCTTCAACATTTCATTTTGATAAGCCTCTTCTTGATTTTACAATTATTTCAATGATATTACTCTTGCACATAAATAAACATGTTAGTAAATCACAATGAATCAATGTGTATTGTTATCATCAAAATTATCATGTAGCCTTAGGGCTAACATCAAGTTCATCTTTACTAGCCTCGCACTTGTGTAATATCTTCATAGACATAATATTAATGGTAAACCCATCATCCATCATGATGCAAGGAAGTTTCTTCCCACCAATTTCTACGGTGATAAACAACAGCTTATTATGATTCCTTCTTTTGAAAGGTAGATCTTCGTCAGTAAAGGTGATCATACTTTCTCTTTTGCCCCTTTGGGTTCTCTTCCAGTCAAGGAGGTCAACATTTCACTTATAGTAACGGCCATTGATATTTCTCCTTCTGCCAAAGCCTTTGCCATAGCTTCTCTATGCTTTTAGGATGATATTAACAAATTCCAAATGCTAGCATTCGCTTAGGTTTTCTTTAACTGCTTGATCACTTGGTCTTCTTCTTTTTTAGCTCTCTCTTTAGCAACTTCTTTACCCTTCTAATCAATCTTCTTTTTCTCGACTGGTCTTTCATTCTCATTCTCATGATAAATTCTACCATTCTTTGTCACTTCTTGGACATTCTCACTCTCATCCTTAAGTGTTTCTTCCTCAACTTGTACTCCTTCTTCATTACTACTAAAGTTAGCCCAAAAGTTTGGAAGGGTATTGACTTTAGGAATATCATCCCAGATTCTCATGACTCTCACTTCTTTACACCTTCTAGGCAAACTCTCTCTCCTCACAAGGTTCTTAACTTGCTTCCCTTTCCTAACTTCACTACCTTTTTTCACTTTAAGCTTTCTAGATGGTAGACTTTGTCTAGCCCCTTTTCCGGCCATCCATTTCTTGACAAAGGCACTCGATGATGTGAACATTACTTCAACTTCTTCTTTTTTCTTGTGGCTTTTCCTCTTCTTGGTCATTGAGGCACACAAATTCGAGTTTTAGGTTTCGTTTAACTCCCTTTACTGCAACATTGATTTATCCATCTTTTTTGGTGTAAATCTTGACCGCCAAAGAAATGAGCTCATCTTCCACCCTCTTATTGATCTCACTGGGCTTTTCTCCCTTAGGCTTTTTAGCCTTTGGCTTTTGACACATCCAAAAAAGGATTATCTCTCAAGTATAGGAGTTTCAAAATAATAAATTTGGTAAGACCGGCGCCGATCCACAAGTAAGGTGATTTTACGGTACAAACTAAAGGTTAAGCAAATATGATATGGATATTTCAAATAAATGAAAGATAATATCAACAAATAAAAATAAAGATGGTAGGCGATACAATCGACCATTCAAATGTAAAAAAAAAATAATAATAAAATAAAAGGTGGTAAAACCATAAATGGAAATAGGAGGTAAAACCTACCATATCAAATGGAAGAACAAGTTCATAAGCAACAAACAAGAATACTTAAAATACACAAGTAAGAAAAATTACCACAATAATAATAGAAGCTAAGGTTAGGGGATCCGCCCTTGATATATCAAATAAGAATAGACAACCTAATTATAACTCAATTGGAATCCACACATCAATGATGATTCAATCAGAAGATATGTCATTTAAGCCTATTTAGTTATATGAATTATATTTGTTTTGTTACTAATATTTATAACACTTCTTGTAAATGATTTCAAGCATCTAATGTGCCAATCACCATATGTCTACAACAAATCAAGGTTCCTAACTAGACTTGTGTCGGTAAGAAAGAATCATACGACATCTAGAAAGGATCCAAGCATTTGATGTGACAAGGATTGTCTACAATTGATTAAGACCTCCATTTTATGAGTGGTGTCAAGATTAATTAGGAAAATAAATATAAATCATATAAAATAAATAGCAAAATATTATGATTTTTAAGCACATATTAAAGGGTTAGAGGATCCTTATTCTCATATCAAGGGTTTCACCCTTTCACCTTAGTAAAAGAGAATTTAGCAAGACATCATGAAAGAAAGAAAACAAATTACAAGAAAAAGAAGATTTATTAATAACATTAAGAAAGCAAAACATAAGAGAGAAAACACAATAATAAGATATCCCAGCCAAAGCTAAGACGTCCTAATAGGTCACAATGCACCTCTATTTATAGATACATTTAGGGGCAAAATTATCAAATTACAAAGGGACAATTGTAAAATATCTTGTTGACAATTTGGATCATCATGTGCACTAACTTTGACCACCGATTTCGGCATCAAATTATTTAGAATTTTGATCACATTTCTTCATGAAAGTTATAGATATTTCTCTCAGCTTTCTAGAACATCTTGATTCATACGATTTGGATACGTTCAAGAGATATGGTTAAATTACGGAGGCAGGGTGAGGCTGAGCCAAAACTACAGATGGGTTCACTTCAAGCCTATTTTTGGTCTATTAAGAGCCCGAATTTCATGATGCTTATGAAATACGATCTTGTAAATAATTTAATCAACTTTCCAAAAAATCAAGATTTGCACATTCTGATCTATAAATAAAAAGTTATGCCCATTTTACCGAACTTGCAACAAAAACTGAAATTAAGATGAAGCTAATTCAAAAGATGTAAAGACTACAAATATGCTTAAGTTGAGGAATTTGATGACATTATTAGTGCAATATGATGAATTAAGCTTTTATTAAACATTCACATTTAAGTGTTCATCACAACCCCCTAACTAGCTTATTGCTAGTCTCTAGCAATTAAAGCATTATTATTTAGAAGTGATTTATAGAATTTTACGTCCAAGGTGGTCATTATTGTACTTTCCTTGATTCTATCCAGATAAACAAATTCTTAACACATTTTTTTTTCTTTTTTTTAAAAGACTCATGTGCCCTTCAGTTAAGATATTAACAAACCTTCTTTTTGTGCTCAGAAGACACATGACTATGGGGCTTTTTAGAGATGAGCCATATTGGTTCTAATATTTGTCAAGGTTGCCATCCTTAGGCAGGGGTCATTCATTCATTCATCATCTTTTTTTTAAGTTGAAACAATGCATTTTTAACCTATGACGCGAGCCATAGGTGAATGACTCCTAGACTAGTTGGCCTTAGGACATTAGGTATTAAGACATCCTTTCGAGCTTAACTACTTGGGTTGTCGATGCTTTATTTTTGCTTAGAAAATGGTGGATAGTGCAATGTTCAATCCCCTTAAGCTTTCTCTTTAATCCATGTAACGAGCTTTGGGCCAATAACTCCCAAACCAATTGGTCTTAGGGTATTAGGTGTTGAGGCACCCCTCGGGCTTAATTGCTCGAATTAAGGAGGCTACGGGACCAAACTTATCCACAATTGCTTATTTGTTTTTATTTTTTACTTTTCTCTTCTTTTTGTTGTATTCCTAAACAAAACAAAGGAACTCAAATATTGCAACATTTCATTTTCCAACCCACAATCATGCATCTAGGCATGTGTGTGCGTGAAGAAAGATTCATGTATACTTGCTTAATGCGTACATGAGCAAACGATTTATTAAATGATAAAGTTGTGAGAGTTCATAGATTTGAATAATTCAAAGCGAAGTGAATAAGACAACCTTGTTATAATATTCAAAAATCAAAACTAAATAAAAAAGTTAGCTAAAATGAGTCTTTAAAAGTGTAAAATAAAAAAAAATGAAAAATTAGTTAGAATGGGTTTCAAGACTTCAAAATAGCCCTCTTTACTCTGCCATTCCTGACCTAGAATGTGTCTCAAGAGGAATTGAACTTCTTACACTGCACTCTGAATCCAATTACTTGCTCGCTTTTCCTTTTTTTAAGAGGAAAATTAAGACACACTTATGTCTACTATCCTTCCCCCCAAACCAAATGAAACATTATCCTCAATGTTTAAATTTAGAGAGATAAAGTATATGAGACATTACCTGAAGCTTTAGTTATTCAAAAGAGATGACCTAAAAGACACGTAAAATAAAATGCTATAAATAAAATAAAAGGCAAGAAAAATTACAAATGGAGATTCAGATCCAATTTGCACCTTTTGTTGTGTCCCCCTGACCAATTAATTTGAGTTATTGCGAGTCAGGTTCATACTCGACTGCTTGTAATTTGTCAAGTAATTCATTAGCAGTAATGGTAGAAACAAGGATCTGTAGCGACGAATGTGGGATAAAATTCTGTTTTACAGCTGTATTAACAAAACGTAGCAAAGGATCAAAGAAATTTTTAACATTCAACAAACCCATGGGTTTCTGATGGAGATTCAGTTGGGCCTAAATGGCAAGTTGAAAAATTTCTTTGAAAGTACCAAAGCCACCTGGTAAAGCAATAAAGGCATCCTTGATAAGCATATATGTCATGCGTTCATGCATAGAGGAGACCTGTAACTCCTGTCCAACTGTTTTTTCAATGATGCTTTCTATAGCCAAAGCTCTAGGAACAACACCTAAAACTTGACTGCCTCTTAAGAATACAGCTGTTAACACACAACTCATTAACTTGAGTTACCTCTCCCATAAACCATATGAATCTTTCTTTCAGTTAAAAGCCTACCAAGATAATTTGCTACTTGTACAAACTCTTCACTTTTCTAGGTCGAGATCCAAAAAATACACATATCTTTTGGATTTGACGTTTTGAGGTTTCCTCCATGTCTATGCAACTCTCTAACTATATGTGCGAAGTGAAGAATAATAGATGTCATATTTATTGAGTGTAAAAAGGTATTCTAATGATGACATCTATATAGGTAGCTCGGCTGTTTGTTGAAAAAGTTTGACAATAAAGCATAGAAATTTAAAAAAATGACAAAAATAAGACAACATAAATACATTAGTCAACCGAAAGATAGAGATATAAATTAAAAAATGACAGCTATAAGACATAAAAATTTAAAAATGATAGCACAAATGCATATATATAGGTAGTTGTGACTGTGGCTCACATCTTCCTCTGGTTTTACGTTTAGAAACGGCTTAGACACCGTCTATGAGTTAGGGATATGCTTCCTATCTAGTTTTCTTATAAATTGACAAACATGGTCATTTTGAGTCAGATTTTTGATACTGTAACGTGCCTGCTCTTCTCAAAATTGTGTCTAAATTTCAAAATTTCACACTACATAATTCCACAAGAATGCGTTTCAAGAGTCAATTGGATATTATCCAAAGACTCCTTATTCAGTCCATTCTTGATGAATTGTAGCTTATCCTCTCGATTGTTAGACAAAAATTCCACGAAGCAGCAACATTGGTTACAAGTCCATCTTGCATATTTGCAACAAACTTGTAACCTTTTTGCTCTTCGCTTTTTGGCATAAAAGCCTTTTCCTAAACGTGGCATGTAAGAAACAAGATTATCTGAAAATTCACAAGAAAATCAAACATTGGCTTCAATTAACCATCTTAAATCAGTAGGAATACCCTTGCACATCAACATCCTTAGTCTTTCTATGCGAGCTTTGTAAATTTTAAGCAAATCGTTTTGAGGAAGGGAGGGAAAATGTGTGTGCAGATTCGAGAGCATGGTATCCATGTGAAGAAAATTAGAGAGAAAAAAAGAGAATGAATGCAACGTGAGCAATAGTTTTTAGAGAAATGAAAAACCAACTTTAAAAGTTACGGAGTACTGTATCCGTCTCTTGATCGGGAAAATCAATCCTAAAAAAGGATCGACTAAAGCAATGGACTCTTCATTTTGATCAAAATTTTCAAAGAATAGTTTTAACCGTTGTCCATTAACTTTAAAAGCATTACCATTCCTTGGGTTCTCAATTTCAACTGCTCCATGAGAGAAAACATTTTTAACAATGAAAGGTTCATTCCAACGAGATAAAAATTTACCAAGAAAAAAATGCAATCTTGAATTATACAAAAGAACTTTTTATGAAGGTTCAAAAGATTTTCTAATAATGGATTTGTCATGAAAAACCTTCATTTTTTTTTTGTAGATTTTAGAATTTTCATAAGCCTCATTCTTTATTTTTTCAAGTTCACTCAATTAGAGATTACGTAACTTGCAAGCATCATCCAAATTTATGTTAAATGTTTTAATGGCCCAATAAGCTTTATGCTCAACTTTCACAGGTAAGTGACAAGGTTTTTCAAAAACTAATCTATAAGAAGACATACCCGATGATGTTTTGAAAGCAGTTCGATAAGCCCAAAGTGTATCATTAAGTCTTAGAGACCAATCTTTACGGTTTGGGTTCATTGTTCATTCCAACGAGATAAAAATTTACCAAGAAAAAAATGCAATCTTGAATTGTACAAAAGAACTTTTTATGAAGGTTCAAAAGATTTTCTAATAATGGATTTGTCATGAAAAACCTTCATTTTTTCTTTGTAGATTTTAGAATTTTCATAAGCCTCATTCTTGATTTTTTCAAGTTCACTCAATTAGAGATTATGTAACTTGCAAGCATCATCCAAATTTATGTTAAATGTTTTAATGGCCCAATAAGCTTTATGCTCAACTTTCACAGGTAAGTGACAAGGTTTTTCAAAAACTAATCTATAAGAAGACATACCCGATGATGTTTTGAAAGCAGTTTGATAAGCCCAAAGTGTATCATTAAGTCTTAGAGACCAATCTTTACGGTTTGGGTTAACCATTTTTTCTAAGATATGTTTTATCTCCCTATTAGCTAATTCAACTTGTCCACTTGTTTACGGGTGATAAGGTGTAGAAACTTTATGGGTTATTCTATATTTCTTCATTAGAGTTTCAAATGGTTTAGTACAAAAATGTGTACCCCTATCACTAATAATGGCTCGAGAAATTCTAAATCTACACAAGATATTCTCTTTCAAGAATTTGATAACTGTTTTGTGATCATTGTTTCGACATGAAATTGCCTCGACCCATTTTGAAACATAATCTACCACAACAAGAATGTATACAAAACCAAATGATGGTAGAAAAGGTCCCATAAAATCAATACCCCAACAGTTAAAAAGTTTAACAACAAGAATAGAATTCAAAGGCATCATGTTTTGTTTTAAAATGGATCCCAATTTTTTACAATTTTCAAAAGTTTTGCAAGATACATGTGCATCTTTAAATAAGGTGGGCCAATAAAATCTACATTATAAGATTTTAGCATATGTTTTTTTAGATGAGAAGTGTCCTCCACAAGCTTCGGAATGACAAAAATTAATGACACTACTTACCTCATTATCGAGCATGCATCTTCTAATTATTTGGTCCGGACAATATTTAAACAGATATGGGTCATCCCAATAAAAATTTTTCACCTCGGTCAAAAACTTTCTTTTTTCTTGGGCATTCCAATGAGGTGGCATTTCTCCTATTGCAAGAAAATTTACAATGTTAGCAAACCAAGGTACTGTAGCAACGAAGAATAATAATTCATCAGGAAAAGACTCATTAATAGGTGAAGTTTCAATTAATGTCTCTATCGTTAACCTTGATAGATGATCTACAAGGTATTTTCGGCTCATTTCTTACCCTTTATTATGATGTTGAATTCTTGAAGCAATAAGATCCACCATATCAATCTAGGTTTTGCATCTTGTTTAGACATTAAATATCTCACAACTGTATAGTCAGTATAAACAATTGTTGGAGAACCAATTAAATAAGATCAAAATTTGTCTAATTCAAATACTACTATAGTTCTTTTTCAGTTGTAGTATAATTCATTTGTGCATCATTTAAAGTCCTACTTGCATAGTATATGACATAAGGCTTACCTTTTCTTCTTTGTCCAAAGACAGGACCAACGCATCACACATCAATTCAAAAGGCAAAGACTAATCAGAAGATTGCATAATTGGAGTAGTTGTTAAAAGTCCAATTAACTTATCAAAGGCATTTTGACATTCTTCAGTCCATTCAAAAGAAGCATATTTTATTAAGAGGTTACAAAGAGGTTTAGATATAGCACTAAAATTTCTTGTGAACAAACCTCCTTGACTGTTTTTGGTGGAGGCAAATGGGAAATCAATTCCACTTTTGCTTTATTCACTTCAATTCCCTTAGAAGACACCAAATGGCCTAAGACAATCCTTGAGGTAAACATATAATCACATTTTTTCCAATTCAAAATAAGACATTTTTCTTCAAACCTTTTTAAGACTTTTCTAAGTTTTCAAGACAATTATCAAAAGAGTTTCCGAAGATAGTTAAATCATCCATGAAAACTTTTAAACAATGCTCAAGCATTTCACTAAAAATGCTCAACATGCATCTTTGAAAAATGGCTGGGACATCACAAAGTCCAAAATGTATCCTTCTAAATGCAAAAGTACCGAAGGGGCACGTGAATGTGGTCTTTTCTTGATCTTCAAGTGCAATAAAAATTTGATAATAGCCTGAGTATCCATCAAGAAAGCAGTAGTAGGAGTGCCCTGCTACTCTTTCTAAGATTTGGTCAAGGAATTGTAAGGGAAAATGGTTTTTTGTGGTGATAGTATTTAATTTTTTGTAGTCAATGCACATCCTCCAACAAGATTAAGATGAGACTTGAGTTGGCAATGATTTACCCTTTTTATTTTTTTACTACTTTAATGCTAGATTTCTTAGGTACTACTTGTATGGGGCTTACCCATTTACTATATGAGATAGGGTAAATAATTCTCACATTAAATAGTTTAAGAACTTTAGCCCTAATGACCTCTTTCATGTAGGGATTTAATCTCCTTTGAGGTTGTTGGGATGTTTTGGCATTTTTTTTCTAAATGTATTCTATGTGTATAAATCAAAGGGTTAATGCCTTTGATGTCTTTTAAAGTCCACCCAATTGTATTTTTATGCTTTTAAATCAACTTACCTTGTTGCTCGCTTGTGAGGGAGGAAGAAATTACCACTGGATATATCTGATTTTCCCTAAGATATGCATATTTTAGTCCTTCAAGCAAAGGCTTTAGTTCTAAACTGGGAGCTTCCTCTTCTTTACTTTCATTATATTTCCCTAATTCTTCAAATCGTGGTTTTGAGCCTTTTTCCATCACTTGTGCACAGTCCAGTAAAGAACATATATTAGAAAGATCAGGCTCTACTTACATACTCAGTTCTAATGAATTGACTAAATAGGTTTTCAAAGCAGAAAAACTCTTTTTTTGGATGTGGTCTTCCATAATAGTTTTAACCATATTAGCCTCCTCAATTTCATCATCTTCTTCATACGGTTGCTTGCACATACTAAAAACGTTAAGTTCCAATGTCATGTTCCCGAATGATAAGCTTCATGACTCCATTCTTGTAATTAATCAAAGCATTAGAGGTAGCTAGAAATGGACGCCCTAAAATGACAGGAATTGAACTACATACTTCCACTAGTTGTGTATCAAAGACGATAAAATCCCATGAGTAAATGAATTTATCGACTTGAGCTAACACATCTACTACTACTCCTCTTGGCATTTTAATTGATTTATCAGCAAGCAAAAGAGTCACAGAAATTGGTTTTAACTCACCTAGATTGAGTTTCTGAAAAAATGAGTATGGAAGCAAATTCACACTAGCACCAAGAGGAAGTAAAGCTTGTTCAATTTTATGGTCTCTAATAACAAATGAAATTGTAGGACAACCTGGATCCTTATATTTCACTATATTATTGTTTTGAAGAATTGCACTTACTTGCTCGGCTAGAAAGGCTTTCTTTTTCACATTCAATTTTCTTTTCATAGTGCATCAAAAATTTTGCATAAGAAGGTACCTATTTGATCATATCTAGTAAGGGAATATTCACCTTTACCTATTTGAAAATTTCAAAGATCTCAGAATTGTGAGTTGGTTTCTTTTGTGTAGCTAATGCTTGAGGAAATGGAGGCACAAGTGGGGATTCTGTTTCTTCTTTGCTAGGTTTTGGTTTGGTAACCTCTTCCTTACCCTTAGAGATGGATTCTTCTTCTTTCTCATAAGGTTTAGGAATGTGTTTTTCGACAACCTTACCATTGTGAAAGGTCATGACTGATTTTGCTTGGTCGACATAATGGTTACTTGAACTCCCTGCATTTGAATTAGATTGAGGGGTTTTGTAATGTTTGAGAAGGAAATTTTTCTTTTTCTTGAATGCCAAATGTGGATGCAAATTTTGCAAGAGTATCTGACAAATTTGCTAATGTTTGAGTAGTTTGACTATTGAAATTCTCTTGCTTTGTAATAAATGAATGTAATGTTTCTTTAAAGTCCTTCTTAGGAGGAGGAACATATGCATGATTATGAGAATTTTAAAAATTTTGTTGTGTTTGAAAAGGGACTTGTGAAGATTGTGCATGATTGTCACTTTTTCCAACTAAAAGTCAAATGATTTCTCCAACCGGGATTGTAGGTTCGTGAGTATGGATTGTGATTTGCCCTTTTGAAAGTGTTCAAGACATTGGCTTTTTCATGGAGACATTCCCTAAATCAAGCAAAGTTGGGTACTCATCAGTATTAGCATTACAAATGTGAAAGACAATTTCTTGTATAGAATTCAATTGACCACTATTTTTCATTTCTAAAGCTTAAATTTTTTTAGCTAGGGATGCATATTTGGCTTGAACGTCATGGTCTTCCCTAAGGTTGTTGCCTTTACTGAATGTCGAGGGTGGGGCTTTGCTTGGTACCTTATAGGTGCTAGCAATGTCCTAATTTTGGGCTTTGTCTGCTAATGAGTCTAGGTATTCTATTACTTCCTCAGGTTCTTTATCTCCAAATTGTCTGTTACACATTAGCTCCACCAGTTGCCTATCTTGAGGTGTTAACCTTTCATAAAAGTGTGCAACTATTCTCCAAGTTTCAAAACCATGGTAAGGATAGGTATTAAGTAATTCTTTATAACTATCCCAATATTGGTAAATGGTTTCTCCTTGTTTTTGAGTGAAAGTGGTGATTTGTCTTTTAAGTGAATTTGTTCTATGGGTAGGAATTTTTTTTTTCAAAAATCGTTGTTTCATCTCATCCTATAAACTAATAGAACTTGACCTCAAATTTTGCAACCATGTTCTAGTTTATCTTTGAAAGAAAAATGGACAAGCTTTAATCTAATGGTGTTTATGCTACAATTTGAATCACTGTAGGAGTTACACACCTCTTTAAAGATTTTTAAGTGTGAATATCGGTTCTCCATATCAAGTCTATGAAAGGTGGGCAAAAGTCAAACGAAACTCGGTTTACAATTGAAATGGATTGCATCGAGAGGAGAAACTACACAAGATGGTGCATTAGTCTTCACCAGATTCATGTAATCTCTAAGGGTTCTTGGTGGGTTTTGGTCATTTTGTTGGAAACGATTGTCCCCTTCATCTGTGAACCTTTACACTTGATTGTTGGCCGTATTTTCTAGGGAAGATGATGTTTTTCTAACAAGTCTACCACTAGATGTTCGTGACCAAATTTTCATGAAAATTTGAAAGAGAAAAGAAATGAAATGATGAACACACGACAAAGAAAAAAATTAAGATCTAAAATGAGAAAAGAGAATACTTACAATTTTGTACACCAAATTTTACCTTCCCCAGTAATGACACCAAAAAGAATTATCTCCCAAATATAGGAGTGTCGAAGTAATAAACCCAGTAAGACCGGGGTCGATCCACAAGGAAGATGATTTAGCATTACAAACTAAAGGTTAAGTAAATATGATATGGATATTTCAAATAAATGTCAAAATAATATTAACGAATAAATGTGAAGATGATAGATGGTACAATTGACCATTCGAATGTAAAACAAAAATAAAAGGTGGTAAAACCATCCATAAAAATAGGAGATAAAACCTACCATAGCAAATGAAAGAGCAAGTTCATAAGCAATAAAGAAGGATACTTAAAATACACAAGTAAGAAGAATTAACACAATAATAATAGAAGCTAAGGTTAGGGGATCCGCCCTTGATATATCAAATAAGA
The DNA here is from genome assembly GCA_013180625.2 of Boswellia sacra. Taxonomy (NCBI): domain Eukaryota; kingdom Viridiplantae; phylum Streptophyta; class Magnoliopsida; order Sapindales; family Burseraceae; genus Boswellia; species Boswellia sacra. The sequence goes on along the minus strand of SNVD02010406.1, from coordinate 28,008 downwards.
ATAGACAACCTAATTATAACTCAATTGGAATCCACACGTCAAGGAGGTTCCAATCAGAAGATATTTTATTTAAGTTCATTTTAGTTATATGAATTATATTTGTTTCGTTACCAATATTTATATCACTTCTTGTAAATGGGTTCAAGCATCCAATGTGTCAATCACCATATGTCTACAACAAATCAAGGTTCCCAACTAGACTTGTGTCGGTAAAGAAGAAACATACGATATCTAAAAAAGATCCAAGCATTTGATGTGCTAATGATTGTCTACAATAGATCAAAACCTCCACTTTACGAGTGGTGTCAAGATTGATTAGGAAAATAAATATAAATCATATAAAATAAATAACAAAAGATTATGACTTTTAAGCACATGTTAAAGGGTTAGAGGATTCTTATTCTCATATCAAGTGTTTCACCCTTTTACCTTAGCAAAAGAGAATTTAGTAAGACATCATAAAAGAAAGAAAACAAATTGCAAGAAAAAAAAATTTATTAATAACATTAAGAAAACAAAACACAAGAGAGAAAACACAATAATAAGAGATCCCAGCCAAAGCTAAGATGCCCTAATGGGTCAAAATGCACCTCTATTTATAGATACATTTGGGGACAAAATTATCAAATTACAAAGGGACAATTGTAAAATATCTTGTTGACAATTTGGATCATCATGTCCATCGATTTTGACCACCGATGTCAGCACCGAATTATTTAGAATTTTGATCACATGTCTTCATGAAAGTTGTAGATATTTCTCTCAACTTTCTATTACATCTTTAATCATATGATTTAGATACGTATATCAAGAGATATGGTCAAAATACAAAGGCATGGTCAAGCTGGTTTGAAACTACAGATGGGTTAATATCAGGCCTATTTTTAGTCTCCGAAGAGCCCGAATTTTTTAATACTTGTGAAATACGATCTTGTAGATAATTTAATCAACTTTCCAAAAAATCAAGACTTGTACCATTCTAATAGATAAATAAAAAGTTATGCCTATTTTATGAAACCTGTAACAAAAAATAAAATTAAGATGAAGCTAATTCAAAAGATGCAAAGACTATAAATATGCTTACGTTGAGGAATTTAATGACACTATCAGGGTAATATGATGAATTAAGCTCTTATTAAACATACACATTTAAGCGTTCATCAGCTTCTTCTTTATGGTCACCTTTCTGGTAGGCTTTTCAGATTATTTAAGCTTGGACTTCTCCCTTCTCTTGGCCCTCTTAACCCTGCTCGATGTACTTTCTTCAAAGGAGTTCATAAGTTGCTTCTCAGTCAAGCTCGACCCAATCATGTTGGTTGCTAGGGGCGGTACTCGATTGTAATTAGGTAATCTTATGTGGCCATGTGTCTCTGGGTCAAGAATCTGGCTTTTGTCGATCAAGTCTTGGATCTCATGACCAAGACGAGTACAATCATCAGTCTTGTGATCTGTCACTCGGTGGAATTCGCTCTTCTCATGATGCCCCCAATTCTTTAGTAATGGATTCGGAAGCTCTCTTGGTGGCAATGGCTGCAAGATTCCTTCGCCTCTCAATCTTGCAAAGATCTTAAATAGTAGTCTTCCTAAGCAATTGAACTTCTTTTGTTGGGTGATCGCCTTCACCTCAACATGCTTCATGCTAGATCCACTAGCTTGGTAATATTGCCCTTGACTTCTTCGAGGGTAGCTACGATTACTTCTCTTCTGTCTGAATTTCAAATCTTTTATTTGAATGCATGAATCATACAAGTCTTCAAATGTTATGATAGGAAAGCCTGCCAGTCTATCACTGATGAAGGCATGGGCTCCATTGATCATCATGTGGACCTGATCCTTCTATGCAGTCTTGATGATCATCTCGGCCGCCTTAGCCCTTCAATGAACTAGATACTCTGAAAAGATTCATTGGGCTTCTAACATGTTGTCTCGAAATCCCTCAAGGTTACCTCTAGTTGGATATTGTGGTGATATCACTCTACAAGCTTCTCAGAAAGCTCATCCCAATCTCCTTAAACTCTCTTAGGAAGGTCATGGTACCATACTATCGCATTATCTTCTAGGGATAACATGAAGTACTTCAATATGTGTTTCTTTGACAAAGGAGTTTTGGCCATGATAGCTGCATATTGTCTCAAGTGCATCTTTGGATTACCCTCTCCGTTAAACTTGGGCAAGTCTAGCATGCAAAACTTTGAATGTAGATCATTGTCCCTAATAAGAAGATGTCATATAGGTCTTGGACCCCTTTTAGTCTCTTCTTCTTTAAGAGGGATTGGACTTTGTCCAAGTCCTTAGCCAACTGCTTGATTGATTCATGTTCTTCTTGATTAATTAGACTTTTGCCCTTATCTCTACCTTAGCTAGTCACCATCACCTTAAATTGGCGGTTGGTTAATGTGGTTGGGCCTATTTCATAGAGCTTCAATGAGTTGGGCCATTTGTTATTGGAGGGCGATGATGTCAGCCCTTACTTAAACCATCTCTTGATTATTGTTGATGGGCATGGCCGTTTCAACGACTATTTCTTGTCTTGTTAAATGATCACCTCGTCTAGCCCAAGCTATGATGTCTAACAAACAAGCACGTTAATGCCATGCATGCATGCATGCATGTATGCATGATATGATGCATGCTTATACAAGGGTATAGACACACTTTCAACCTTCCAACCTTATTTTTCCCACAAATGTAAAGTCGAGTCTCCACTCTTAGGAACTCTTAGGATTTTTGGTCTCATTCCCAAGTCATCATCATAGGATATGGGAATGCGAGATTCTCTCACCTAATTCTAACAAACAAGTTGATGTTGGATTCTCCATGATTATTATAACATGGCTTCTAAACGTCATGATAACCTCAACTTATGGCACATGCCCCCATTTTATTCTTATGAGCGATTTGAAATGTGGCATTCATTCATGGTTTGATGAGGTTTGAGACAATGTTATTCTGATCATGGGGAATTTACATCCATGGATATGCATTTCAATATGGGTTTTGGATATTCATCATATTGAAAATTTTTACAGTCGTTTACATGGGCTTTAATCTCAAAGGTCTAATGGTCTGGGCTCTTTCAAGTGAGAGACATCCCTTTGAGCCAATCCCTTTTTATACCAATTCAATGGTACGTGCTCAAAGGTGGTGACACCAACATGAGTCGTCTAAGGTTTGAATGGAGCCAAAGATTTATCATGCCAATGACACATAGCTAGTTTAGGTAGTTCGTGCTTAATGTGTGCAAAGTTAGTGATGCAAGGACTCATTATATCAACATGAGGTATTAGAGATTGGTATTCCAATCGGAATAAACTTCTCTTATCCCGAGTGAAGTCATCATTGTGAATAAAGCTTTCATCCCGCCAAAGTGTTTGCGACTATGATACTATGTCAAAGTCTCTTTTGAGACTTAAGGAAACACAAACGAGCCATAGGCACGTCTGGAGAAATAGAGTCGCCACCCAATTATTCAATTGAGAATGAATGAGCCAATTTGATCCCTCATTTGAGGACCTAAACTACCCTCATCCCTTTAGAGATGGGTTTGGAAAGTTAGGTATAAGCCATTCATCTCGCTCAAATCAAAATCAAGCCTCCACTAGGGTATACCAAATTAAAATAGCTTACGTTGTTACATAGTCCTCATAAGTGGTTTATTTTACACATATTTCTAATTTTATCTTCATTAGACATGTGAGGTGATTTTTCAATCAAATAGCAATTATATATTTATCCATAGAAAGAAGGAAGAGAATAGAGTTATATTTCCTTTCAAACAGAGGGGAAGGGCAAAAGGATTAAATCACTTTGTTCTTCAACAATAAAATAAATTCTATAAAATATACATTCATCCATAATATAAATTCAATATCATATACAAATGGTCCATTCGAGATCCAATAGATGATGAATTTTTCACCATAATATGTGAGTCTATTCAACGTCTATTGAGCCTCTATATTCATTCAATATGCATTCATTCTAAGTAATGGTCCTTCACCATCAATGTGAGTCTAACATCATTTCATAAGAACATATAACAACACTTCTAAAATGATACATTCATATTATATTCATACATTCATAAATCAAACAAAGCCAGAATCTAGCATCATGGCATTCTAGCCTAGATTTGATAATTCCATCATGACATTCTAGCCTATCGCTATCCTAGCATAATTCATATTAGTTTATGGTATCATGGCATTTTTAGCCTAATCATGTTTATCGTGGCATTCTAACCTAACATGGCATTTCTAGTCTAATTCAATCAATCAAAATCAATCAAAGCTATTCTAGCTCAATGAAAGCATCAAAGGGCAATATGATAATTCTTACCTATTGTATACTATTTTCTAGCATACATCAAAGCAATTATAAGTTCTCCTATCGTGATTCTAATTATGTTCTCTTAAGCATGCTTTTAAGCATTCACAAAGAAATTAAATTCCTAAACATGATTCTAATAAAAAATGGGAAAGCGGACTTAAACCTCGACACGCTTATCCATCTTGCAAAACAAACAAGGGCTAGAATAATTCATAATAACCTTAGCATGCTTCTAAGTATCAAAATAAACTTACACATGCTATTCTAAGCATAAACTACCTAGACACGCTTAATTTTAAGCAAGAAAATAAAAGAGAAAAATAAGAGGGAGAAGAGAAAACTACTCATCAGATGTACCCTTTCTGGATTTAGAGCAATATAAAATGCCTGAAAAAATCTTTAACTAGAAAAGGCTTCTCAAATTCTCTAGCGTGTCTTCAAGAAGGAGAAGAGAGGATTTCTGGATGGATTCCAAAGTGAGGAGGAGGGCTGTTTATATAGAGGAAGGGTTAGATTGAAAAAGGAAGCAAAGAAACAAATATGGAATGTCCTTAATACAAATTTCTAAAGATACATGACCAACAGTTGGGCCACTACTGGCAAACCGCTAGGTGGCTATCTGACATCCAGGCCTATTCAACTTTGGTCCTTCCTCTTTTGTGACTTCTTAGGTAGGCCTTTCTAACCTTTGTTTGTTGGATTACACATAACATTTTGAGTTTAACTCTGATTTGCAATTTCTAACTTTCTACGAAAACTAAATATCCACAGCTTTGCAATGATATATGACTCATCAACAAATTCCTTTTGGATTAATTTTTGTGAATTTTTGAATTCATGTGTCAATTTTCAAGACCTTTTGTCAATTTTTTCTCATCCCATTTCTCTTTAGCTTCTAAGGGCATTTTGGTCATTTTATTTGCTTGAGATTAATCTTCATTTCATCATCAAGCATAAAAAATCTAGTGTCCATAAAGTCTCATATGTCTTGCAAACATACATACTATATAATAGATTACAGTTTGTACTGCCTGTGGATGTAGGTTTGTTTAATAAACCGAATCATATGAAATTTTTGTCTTATTTTTACATTTCTATTATAGTTTTTGCGGTTGCTTCTGTGATATCTATTATGATAGATCCATCCCTTTAAACCTATATTTAGTATCAAAGAAGAAACACTAACAATTTGTGTAGATCATGAATTTTTTATTTGAAGAAATGGATTTGTTGAGAAATGGAAGCTCTATCAACCATCCATTTATGTTAGATGAAGACAACTACAGGTATTGGAAAGATAGAATGATATATTTCCTTAAATCTATTGATGAAAAGGTATGGCAAAGTGTTATTAATGGCTGGATACATCCTACTCAAATGGGAGAATTTGGTGAATCTAAGAACAAACCATAATCAACATGGAGTCAAAGAATGTTGATGAAATGTGCTTTGCTAAGTTGTTAGGTTCATTACAAATATTCAAAATGAATCTGAAAAACAAAAGAAAAGGCAAAAGGATAGCTTTTCCATTGCTGTGATGCATTTTGATGATGAAGATACTGTGAATGACTCAACTAAAGACAAACAAATTACTTATATGATAAGAATCTGAACAAGCCTAAGTTTCAGAAGTTTAGTGATACACAATTAGATTTCAAAAAGTTTTCAAAAGCCAATGAGAAAAAGAATAAATTGCAATGCTATGAGTCTTTTGGATTTGGCCACATCAAATCTGAATGTGCCAATTTGAAGAAAAAAGGCAAAGAGTTTGTGCAACTTGGAGTGATAATGATTTAGATAGTGAATCTGGTGATCAAGATAAACTAACTACTTTTGTAGCTTTTACATGTAAAACTGTGAGTACTTAGATTTTGGTTAGAGATGAATCATAGAGTCTATAGAAACAAAAAGACTAAGAATCTGTAAGAAATGATGATGTTTTGTATGATGCTACATACTCTGGGTAACTCCAAGAAGCCTACAATGAGTTGTACAAATAATGGGAAAACAGCAAGATCAAAATCAAGAGGCTACAACAAACAGCGAAAGTTGTTATTTATGAGGAAAAAATTCTAAAAAAAAGAGGTGAAAGAATATAGAGGAAGACTAGAAGAATTTATTGTTGAGCTAGAAAGAAAGGTTGAATTTATTGAGGAACATTATCATGTTTTTTCAGTTGTTTGAATCAAGAAATCTGTTAAACTTTCTAGAATAGAAGAAGTAATTGGATGTTTTGGCAAAAACCAAGACAAAACATATTGGAAAGCTCATTTTAGAACTTGATAAGGCAAAGAAATGCATCAACCAATTTCATATTAGGTTAGTGAAGCCTGATCAAAGTCAAGGAAAGAATAGTTCAGATAGTATTGGTCTCAGTGCAACATAGTCACAAATCAAATGTCACAGTAGTATTTGTGAAAGCATTCTCAATTCCCTCTATAGATTCTAACATTGAGACTTTTGCAAGAAACAAGCACATCATTGCAACTGGTAAGAACACAACTCAAGATTTAAGATTGTTAATACCAAGGTAACAAAATTTATCCTTATTTGTCATTTTTATGGTGTGAACGATCACACAGATCTAAATGTTTTAAACTATACAACTTGTTAAAAGGAAATGGTAGGATAAATAGCAAACCACAAAAATCAAACATGCAATAGGTAATGAAAAAGATATAAAATGATAAGTTGCTTTAATTGCATTACATGTTTCTGTTAACAACTTTGGTATTTTGATAGTGGCTATTCCAAGCACATGGGAGGAATAAGAAGTTCTTTAAAAACATAAAATCATGTCATGAAAGCTCAGTTACATTTAGTGATGATGCACAAGGTAAGGCTGTAGGTAATGATACTTCAATTATGAATAAACTGCCCAAATTTAAAGATGTATTGTACGTGAAAGGTCTTAAAGCAAATCTGATTAGCATAGGACAAATTTGTGATGATGAATACATAGTACAGTTCACTCAAGTAGAATGTAAGGTTCTACTTCCATAATTGCCTTGACCTTATCGGGATCCTTCTAATTATAGAAGGAAACAGTTCATCTAATAACGATTAACTGTTATCTAATCTAAAAGCAATGAATGCTAAAATAAATAATTTAGAGCTTTGGCATCAGAAGTTAGGACATTGTAGACACCAAATTCTTGAGGCTCGATGATGAAATGAAAATGAATGTCAAGTAAAAGAAATGACTGAAAACCTGTTAGAGGTTGAAGAGGAAATGGGTGAGAAAGAATTGACGAAAGGTTTTGAAAACTGACATACGACTTCAAAAAATTACATAAATTAATCCTAAAAGGATCTATTAATAAATCATATATTGTTATGGAGCTACAAATATCTAGTTTCGTAGAAATTTATGGATTATAGATTAGAGTTGAATTCAAAAAGTTATAGGCAACCGAATGGATAAAGGTCAAAATAGGGATTACACTAAAAAATGTCAAAATTGAAGGGCAGAAGGAAAAATAGCCGGTCGACTGTCAAAAAGCCTCTCGGCTATTGACTAACAGCCAACCTACTATCAAACAGTTGCTTGTCAACTATCAAAAAGCCTCTCGACTATTGACAAATAGCTAACCAACTCTCATTAGTCGCCCGATTGTTTGCCAATAGCCAATTAGCTATCCGATAGTTAGACTGCAATTTAACCACATAATTTTGAAAACTCACAAATGAAACCTTCCATATTTGTTTTTCTTCTTCCTTTTTCAAACCAACCCTCTCCTGTATAAATTCCCCTTCTCTTCATTTTGTAATTCATCCAGAAATTCTCTCTTATCTCTCTTGAAGACACGCTCGAGAATTTGAGAAGTCTTTTTTAGTTTAAAATTTTTCAGATGTTTTATATTGCTATAAACCCAAAAAGGGTACTTTCTAAGAGCAGAGTTCTCTTCTCCCTCTTATTTCTTTCTTTGATTTTCATGCTTAGAATTACGCATGTTTAGGATAGTTAAGGCTTTGAAAAAACACGTCTAGGGTTTATTTTTATGCATAGAAGTATGCTAGGGTTTTATGAATTGTTTAACCCTTGGTTTATTTTGCAAGGTGGATAAGCGTGTCAAGGTAAGTCCACTATCCATTCTTTATTAGAATCATGTTAGAAATTTAATTTCTATGTGAATGCTTAGAAACACGCTTAAGAGCATATGATTAGATAGGAGAATTTAATGTGCTTTAATTTATGCTAGAAAATAACATAGAATAGGTAAGAATTACCATTTTACCCTTAGATGTCTAACTTAAGCTAGAATAGTTATGATTGATATTGATTGTTTGAATTAGGCTAGAAGGGCTATTATAAGGCTAGAATATGCCATGATTACCATGAATAGGCCAAAATATGCCATGAATGCCATGCTTAAGCTAGAAATGCCATGATTCCATGAATTAATATGAATAATGTTAGAATCGCAATAGGTGGAATACCATGATAGAATTTATCAAATATAGGTCGAAGTGCCATGATCTTAAATTATGGCTTTGTTTGATTTACGAATGTACAAATATGTTATGAATATATTATGTTAGAAGTGCTATTGTATGATACCATAAAGTAATGGTGGACTTACATTGGTGGTGAGGGACCATTACTTAAAGTAAATGTCTACTTGCATAAAGAGATGCAATAGTCGTTGAATATACTCACATATGGTAGTAAGGAATTTCATCAACTATCAGGTCTCAAATTGACTAGTTGAATGAGATATTTGAATTTTATTGTGAATGGATGTATGGGACAACTTACCTTTGATATACTTAAAATAGAATTATTTTATCATGGAAGTGATGTTATCCTCTTTCCCTTTCCCCCATGTTTGAAATAAATGTAACTTCATTCTCATCCCTTTTTCTATGGATGGTTATATAATTGTTATTGATTGAAGAATCACCTCACATGTGAAACAGAAGATAAAAATAGGAATGTTTGTAAAATAAACCACTTAAGCAGACTAAGTAATGACATGAGCTATTCTTATTTGGTATTTCCTAGTGGAGGTCAGATTTTGATCTAGGTGGGTTGAATGACTCATACCTACTTTTCAAAGCCATCTTTGAAGGATAAGGGTAGTTTTGATCTTGAAGCGAAGGATCAAATTACCCGTATTAATTCCCAATTGAAGAATTAGGTGGCAACTCTATTCTCCAGACGTGCCCATAGCTCGTTTGTGCTCTTTTAAGTCTTGAAAAACACTTTGACACATTGTCGTGGTTGCAAACTCTCTGACAGGATGAAAGTCCCGTTCATAGTGGTAACTCCACTAGGGTTAAGAGAAGTTCATTTTGATGAGGATACCAAATTGTAATACCTCATGTTGGTATAATGAGTCCTTGCATTACTACACTTTTGCACATAATGAGCACAAAAATACCTAAACTAGCCGTGTGGCATTGGCATGAGAAGTCTTTAGCTGCATTCGAACCCTAGATGACTCATATTAGTGTCACCACCTTTAAGCACATACCATTGAATTGGTATAAAAAGAGATTGGCCCAAAAGGACATCTCTCACTCGAAGGAGCCTAGACCTTTAGACTCTTGAGACTCAAGCCCATGTAGATGAGTATAGCAATTTCTTATAGGATGAATATCCAAAATTCGTGTTGAAATGCATGCCTATGGATGAAAATTTTTCATGATTGGAATAACATCAACTCAAACCTCATGGAACCATGAATAAGTACCATATGTCAAGTCACCAATAAAATGGGGGTATGTGTCACAAGTAGAGGTTATCATGATGTTTAGAAGTCATGTTATGATAATCATGAAGAATCCAAACATCAACTTGTTTCCTACAATTATGTGAAAGAATCTTGCATTCCCACATCCCATGATGATGTCTTGGGAATGAGGTAAAAAAACCTTGGAATAGAGACTCGACTTTACATGTGGGGGAGAGATAAGGTTGGAAGACTGAAAGTGTGTCTAAGCCCTTGTAGGAGCATGCATCATATCCTGCACACATGCATGGCATTAACACCTTTATTTTGTAGCCATCATAGATTGGGTTAGACAAGATGGTCATTTAACAAAGCAAATAGAACTAATTGTCGAAATGGCTGCACCAAACAACAACAAAGAGATGGTCCAATTAAGAGCTAATATGATTGTCCTTTAACAACAAGTAGCCCAACTCTTTGAAGCTTTACAAAATAGGTCCAACCACATGAACCAAATGCCAACTAAAGATGATGGTGAGACAATTTAAGGTAGAGATAGGCATTCATTTAACAATAATGAGATGGTCCAATTGGGAGCTTATATGACTGCCCTTTAACAACAAGTGGCTCAACTCATTGAATCTTTATGAAATAGGCCCAACCATATGAACCAAATGCCAACTAAAGATGATGGTGAGACAAGCTAAGGTAGAGATAGGGAAAGAGCCCAATTAACTAAGAATAACCCGAATCGATCGAAGACCTAGATGACATCGTATTTATTGGAGATAATGATTTACCACCAAAGTTTCAATTGTCAAACTTGCCTAAGTTCAATAAAGAAGGCAATCCAAAGCCACATTTCAGACAGTATACAGCTGTCATTAGCACCACTTCTTTGACAAAGGAGCACATCTTGAAGTATTTGATGCCATCCCTCAATGATGATATGGCAGTATGATATCACAACCTTCCAAAGAGAGTTCAAGAAGATTAGACGGAATTATCTGAACAATTTATGGAGCGGTATTGCCATAAATCCCTAACTGGGGGTAACCTTAAGGGATTTGGAAAGGACATATCAAAAGCCCAACGAGACTTTCACTGAATATCTAGTACATTAGAGGGCCAAAGCTGCCAAGATGACCACGAGGCCCGCAGAGAAGTATAAAGTCTGCATGGTAATCAATGAACCCCACTCCTTTATCAGTGAGAACATCCAAAGACTTGTACAATTCAAGCATTTAAATAGAAGATTTAGAGGCCAGGTAGAAGAGAAGCCATAATTCCTACCCTAGAAGAAGTGAGGGCCAGTATCACGCTAGTGGATCTAGCACAAAGCACATGAAGGTGAAAGCAGTCACCCTACAAAGAAAGTGTAATCGGTTAAGGAGACCGTTGTTTAAGATCTTTGCAAGATTTAGAGCTGAAAGAATCTTGTAGCCATTACCACGAAGAGAGCTTCCAAATCCATTACCAAGAAATTGGAGGCATCATGAGAAGTATGAGTTCCACTAGGTGATTAGCCATGAGACTGACTATTGCACTCGTCTCTGTCATGAAATCCAAGATTTGATTGACAAGGGCTAGATTCCTGCTCAAAGATGCATGAGCCTAACACAAGGAGTAATCCACTACCCAACTATAGTCGATTACCTCATTCAACAACCAATATGATTGGTTTAGGCTTGACTAAAATGCAAGTCATGAGCTCCTTTAAAGAAAGTAGATCGAGTGGGGCTTAAAGAGTCAAAAGAAGAGAAGTCCAACCTTGAACAAGAAGGGACCACAATAACGGTGGCCATAAAGAAGAAGCCTAAGGTTGAAGAGACTAAAGTCAAGGAATCCAAAGAAAAGGGGGGGAAAAGAGATCATTGAGAGGGCGGAAGAGGAGCCCTTCCTTTTCACAGCCAAGATCTACAACAAGAAGGGTGGATTGACCTATATTGTAGTGAATGGAGTCAAGCAAAGTTTGGAGCTTGAATTTTTGTGCCTCAATGATCAAGGGGAGGAAGAGCCACAAAAAGAAGAAGAAGAAGAAGAAGAAGAAGAAGTTGAGGAGAAAGAAGAAGAGATCTCCACCAAGAAGAAGTCAATATCATCAAGTGCCTTTGCCAAGAAGTAGATGGCCAAAAAAGAGCTACAAGATGTCCACCACCTAGAAGACTCAAGGTGGAGAAGGGTAGTAAAGTTAGGAAAGCGAAGTAAGTTGAGGGCCTTATAGGGAGAGAGAGATTGCCTAGGAAATGCAAAGAAGTGAGAGTTATAGGTATCTAAGATGATTTTCCTAAAGTTAAGACCCTTCTAAACTTTTCGGATAACTTTAATAATGATGAAGAAGAGTAAGAAATGAGAGTTAAGGGAGAAACACTTAAGGGTGAGAATGTCCAAGGTGTAACAAAGAGTGAGCTATTTTAGAATGAGAAAGAAAAAGAGAAAACAACCAAGAAGAGTATCGAGAAAGGCAAAGAAGTTGCTAAGGAAGAAACTAAGGAAGAAGAAGAAGATCGAGTCATCAAACAACTAAAGAAGCAAGCAAAAGCTAGTATTTGGGACTTGTTGATTTCATCCCAAAAGCATAGAGAAGCTATGGTGAAGGCTTTGACAGAGGTAGAAATATCGATAGTTGCTACTACAAGTGAAATGTTGGCTGCCATAACTAGAGGAGCATCGAGGAGGGTAAATGGGAAGAGCATGATCACTTTCACCAATAAAGATCTACCTTTTGAAGAAAGGAATCACAACAAACCGTTTTTCATGACTACAAAGATTGGTAGGAAGACGTCTTCTTGTATTATGGTAGATAACGGGTCTGCCATCAATATTATACTAAAGAAGATTTTACACAAGTATGAGGTTGATGAAGATAAGCTTGAGCCTTATGAGATGGTGATCAGGGCCTATGATAACTTGAAGAGGAGTATTATTGGGATATTCAAGGCACTAATGAAGACAGGACCTATTAAAGTGATTACCGAGTTCACCGGCCTCAACATACTAGTCACTTCGTTGCTTTGTTGGGACGATCATGGTTCTATCCACTTAGGGGAGTTCCTGCCACCCTACATCAAAAGATTCAATTCAACATGGATAGAGAGTTAGGACTATGCATACTGCTTCAACAATTGCACTCATAGAGCGTGAAGGTTAGAGAGATACCTTACATGAGAGGCTTTCAAATAGCCATGATTGATGAAGTCAGTCTAATCATTGTAAGGATAATGAAGAAACAATGGTATCTGCCTGGAATTGGACTTGGGAGGAATGGATGTGGTTTACCATCCTTTCTAGATTTCAAAGGCCAAACTTCTAGAACGGGTTTGGCCTATGTGTTCAGTGGAGAAGAAGAAGACTTTAAGCCTAAGAAAGAGAGGTTCATAAAGTTTGTTAAGGCCCAAGATACAAAGTATGTGGGAGTTGTCAAGCCATGGGTCTTCAAGGAAGTATTAAAACCTAGATTTGAAATATAGAAGATGATTATCAAGCAGGAGAAGCCTCAAGATCAAGCACTGCCAATGGACTCATCCATCGACCTTGCTGCCTTCATCAAAGAAAGAATCAAAGATGTTTTCTTTAAAGATGTATTTGTTCCTAACCTTTTTAAAGAATTTGACATTGTATATTTTTCGAAGTTTGATGCAATAAAGAATTAATTTGCTTACTTATGTGATGTCTTTCGTAATGGCATTGTGCATCATAATTCATATTTTACTAGCATATTTGACATCTACACCATTCAAACTCGTGACATTAATCTTGGTGCAATTAAAAAACCTAAGAACATATGCATTACACTTGAAACAACTCCTGAAGAAAGAGAGAGAGATTTGAAAAATTATTAAAGAAACACGAAGAAGTTTTCACACTGATATGCCTGGAATCAATAAAAGTATCACTAAGCACACGATTCCAACCTATCCGCACATGATGTCGGTCAGGTAGAAGTTGAGGAGGTTGAGATCTAAATGGGCTCAAAGATCAAGGAAGAAGTTTCCAAGCAAATTACAGCCAAGTTTCTAGAAGTAGTAAAGTATCCAGAATGGTTAGCCAACATTGTACCAGTGCCAAAGAGGAACGAAAGGTTCTGAATGCACTACAAGAAAAAATGTCATATTTGGCGGTCTTTGACCGTCAAATATGACCATATTTGGCGGTCATAAAAACGACACCAATGGCACCGCCAAATATGGTATATTTGACAATATTTGAGGGTCGGTCAAAATGCCAAATATAGTGTAAATCATATTTGTCACATAAAAGCGTCAAATATAACTCAAAATATACTGTACAAAAAATCACATATTTGTCAATTTTTTGACAAATTTAGTCGTTTCTAACGGTTATAATTTTTGAATTGTACCATATTTATCGCTTTTTGTCCGCTAAATATGGCTTGCTAACGGTCAAATTTTAAAATTTTATCATATTTGGCGCTTTTTGACCGATAAATATGATTCAATTTCGAATTGAACCATATTTATCGCTTTTTGCCTGATAAATATAGCTTGCTGACGGTCAAATTTTTTAAATTTCATCATATTTGACGCTTTTATACCGATAAATATGATTCCATTTTGAATTATATCATATTTATCGCTTTTTACCCGATAAATATGGCATGCTAACGGTCAAATTTTTTAAAATTCATCATATTTGACGCTTTTTGACCGATAAATATGATTCCATTTTGAATTGTACCTTATTTATCGCTTTTGCCCGATAAATATAGCTTGCTAAAGGTCAAATGTTTTTAATTTCATCATATTTGGCGCTTGTTGACCGATAAATATGATTCCATTTTGAATTGTACCATATTTATCGCTTTTTGCCTGATAAATATGGCTTGCTAACGGTTAAATTTTTTAAATTTCATCATATTTGACGCTTGTTGACCGATAAATATGATTCCATTTTGTATTGTACCATATTTATCGCTTTTTGCCCGATAAATATGGCTTGCTAACGACAAATATGGTTTTTGCTGCTTAAGAAACATAATAGTACTAATTGTTGTTATTTTTCTTCCCTGTGCGATTTTGTCAATACTCCAATTTGACATATACAACACACACAAATATCTCCTCTCCTAGATTTATCATACACTATTGAAATAAATGATCTGTGTGAGTGTTTAATTAAAAAGAGATATAAATGATTCTTTGTAACAATCATAATAGTAGACATGTCAACAAGCAAATTAAATAGTATTAGAAAAAGAACAACTGAAGCAAATTTAAGGACACTTGTAGTTCTTAACCAGCAGTTACACTTTTTACTTGTTGCTCCTGCATTTCAACACTTACTGCAAAAGTAGAGCAAATTGTAACCCCAAAAATTAGTTTTATGGTACTAGAACTTAAGCTGACAATATTTGACAGATCATTTATTGATAACGTCTGTTTTATTGATAACGTCAAGAGTCAAGACACAAATACCTTATCCAATATAACAAAAAAAAAAAAATCCATGAAACCTTTTACGAAGTCAACCTACTACTTAACAGTCCAATAAGTACAAAATTAAACTTAAACTTTACAAAATCAACACACTTAACTTGTTTATAACAAATTCAATTTAACTTGTTCATAACAAATTCAATTTACAAATTACTTAAGTAGATTAGCTTAGAAAATTAATCATATACATGCAATGGTCAACAATACATCATGAACAAATTGTTTTTGATTTAAATTACATCAATACATAGGAAATGCAATATGCTTAAATTAAAATCAAGCTAACCAGCCAACTTCTGTGGTACATCACATCACAAATTGCCAGAACAAAGAAAAAACGACTGATATCAATTAAAACCCACTTACTAAACCTTGGTTAACTAAAGATCTATTGGGCAGTTGAAGAAATTCAACTACAAAAAGACAAACTTGTTTTTCTCCATTTTGTTCATAATTCTAAAAAGAAATTAAATAATCATTTGCAACCACAAGATAGTAATCATATCGAGAGAAATTACATTATCCAGAAAAGGTGAAATCATACAAAACTAGCACATTTTACACATGAAAATTTAATTTCAAAGCCAACATCTTTCTTCCTCTATGCACTTTATTTCTTGCATGTCCACAAAGGAATCAATGCCAAGACATAAGGGGCAAAATTTTACCTGAGTGCACCAAGTTCAATTTCACACTTCCAAGTTAAATGTACAAATGGAGTTTTAAGAGAGAAATTGGCATACAAAAGAGGACACCTCAGAGAATTAAACCCAAGGAAGTTCTGGTCGGTATACCATGGAGGTTGTGCATGTGTGTTTAAAAAGAGAGAGGAGTCAATGAGAGGAAGAGATATAGAGGGAGAACAAACATGACTTTCCTTATGAATGCTCTGTTTTCTCTAGCATAACTACAAGAAAGGTTGAAAAAACTCTAGATATAAAACCTAATATCTGTAGGGTAATTATCCTATAGAAAAATTAGCATGTTGAGAATGCTTGAGATGAGAAAACTTATCTTCACCCATGTATGACACTATGACGTGTATAATTGAGAGTGTTAAGCTGTTTCACCAATAAATTTGAGATTGGTAATCATGTTGCAATTGTTTCACTATTCTGGTTCTTCAATACAAATAAAAAATCATCAGCATTCATTTCAGGTATGGCTTGCTGGGTAGTATGACAGGCATGAACCACTAACAACACAAGATTCAACAGAAATAAAGCATATTTCCTACAGAATTAATGCATACACAATGTCATCCAACATACAATTAATAGAAATATATGCACCAATCAGTGCAAGAATAACATAACTTAGAGGAAGCACCAAAAAAAAAAAAAAACCATGGCTTAAAGCAATATATTTGGCCCTCTAACGATCAGCCACACAATCATAGAAATTGAAAATAGGAGAAGTTAAGCCAGCAGTTTGTACCTAAGATTTCATGATACTAAGACCAGGAGGAGTCATGCAGGAACCCTCATAGTAACAGCTCAAAGTATTAAATGTAGGAAAAAGGATTCTGTAGCCAACAAACCTATTTTTGACATGACGCCTTCCTTAAGTCGAGAATTCATAACCCGACCACACATGAATACAAACATGCACATCTCACATTCATATTGGTGTATAACTGTATGGGTTCAAAAACTGACAGATTAATCCACTAAACAATAGTAATGCTAGTTGCAAAATAATTATTTCATTCACCTTTATTGTTGAAATAATTATCCTAATAAAATTCATCTTTTTATTTTTGTCTCATCAAATTAAACTGCAGATATTAAATATAACTAATCATCTTAGGTTGATAAATCTGTTCCATAGTCATGGCATGTGAAATAATGAATTTTAATGCAGAATAACTGATTCACAAAAGAAAAAGAAGAAGGCAGTAGAAGCATGCATCGATCTCAAATCAAACAAAAAAGACTATTAGAAATTAAGACATACATTGCAACTTAAAATCCTGAGTTCTTAACAAGTTTCTAGAAAATGACAATGAGGTGAAACATAAGGATCTAAAGTTGCACCATTTACAAATACTTAGACAGAGAGTAGTTTAACTTTCATCACATCACTGAAATCTACCAGTATCAAAAGTTGTTTTAGAAACATAGCTGAAGTGCAACAATGTTCTCATGCAACTCAAACCTATGCCTCTTCCCTTCAAGCCATTTCATCTTTAATTTTAGATCTTTAAAACATGTCTAGGAATGATTAGAATACACATTTTAAACCATCTCGACATTAACCAAAGAAAGAATCCTCATGTAACACGAAATTTCCCAGAAGTTTATGCCGTTCATGATAAAGAAGGATGACTCAAAACAAGGATCAAACGAACAACCTTTAGTCAAAGTTGTATTTACTAAAGCATAGAACTAGTAACATACAGTTTTATCAGTTACCACACGAAACATTCCCTGGAGTGAAATTCCATTTCCACATCCGAGTGACATACCATCCAATATGGCAACCTGAAAAAATGTTATTCACTTAAGTTAATGATGGTAAAAGTTTGAGAAATTTCATATGAGAAAAGGGAAAAAGAAAGAATATATAACTCAAAAGAAAAGAAGAGAGGATTGAAAAATCATTTTCCACAGTGATAGATAATGTAGTCATATCTTGGATAATAATCCTCAAGTTCTAACTCATCTAAAACATCAACATAGAAATCTCAAGAAGAGTTGAATTCTCACGTGGCTTCAAATATGTTCCTTGAAGGTATACAAACTTATATAACGTCTCAAAAAAGCTCTTATAAAGTCTTCAACTTTCCCTGCATTCAAGGTAGTAGATGGAGCGTTATGTAAGAAACTTTGTCATACATAATGAAACAACCATTGTCTCCTTGGAAAAAAAAAAACTGAATCTAAACCAAATTGAAATAGAAGACTTCAGCTGTCAACATAACAATAATTGCAAGTCATCAATTATTTGTAGGATGGAGTTTTTTTTTTAATTGAATCTTATCATAAAAACCTTATATTACTCGTGAGGAACACAGTAATTAATATGAACCATTCTTGGGTTGTTTTATCAAACAAAAATGTTAATTGTTTATAAAATTTACAAGGATTGAAATGTGATTCACCTTCCTTAAGTAACTGATAAAGGGCGACGACATCTCCACCAGAGCAGAAAGCCCTGCCACTGCCCTTAAAAAAATTAAAAAAAAGGCAGCTTAGACACCAAAAATATAACCAAATTAGAAACGTAAACACAAGCCATAATTCAACCTTAAGCACGTTTCCACAAGCTAATTAAATGAAAGTGACAGAGACTTTCAATAACATAATTCAAAAGGTTTATCAAATCAGTTCCATCTACTTGAAACTTTACAACACATTCAAACGTTAAACTTGATATTGAGAACGAAATAAAGAATTCCCAGAAAACTGATCAAGAGCAATGCGTGTGGAAAGCAAGGTTGTACCTTCATTAATACAAATCCAATATCTGGGTCCTCTTCCCATGAATCCATCTAGTGAGGTACAGTAATCCTTCATGGCCATCAATGTACAGCAATCCTTCATGGCCACGCAAATAGTGGGCATCTCTCTCTTTCTTAGTGATAGCCAGCCCTTTGTTATGGCGTGGATCCCCCAACAAAGAGTACCTATTGCATGACCATCAAATCCAATCCAAATGAACATTAAATAAAATTCACCATTCAAGCATTTTGCTTATCTTAAGATATCAAAAGTAAGCATCTTTTCAAAACAAATTAAAAGGTGAAGAACAGTTATAGAGAAAGCGCAGATCAAACTTAGTATTAAACGATTATATTTATATTTTTAAAATAACCATGAAACTTAAAACGAAATTTTATAGATCAAACGAGATTAATTAAAACACCTATTAAGATTATTTTTTTTTAAAGTCAATCTAACAAGGGAATTATGTTGATATAAGTCCTTACATTGAATTTTAGTATGTAGAAAGACGAATAACTAGCAATTGCAACAAAATAAATCTTTATTAGCCAACACAGATTCTGGGATGTTTTAAAAGCATAATTAATATAATCCATAAAGCAATCATAGCTTGAAATGATAAAAAATGAAAACAGTCTATTTTAGGCACATTAGCACTTACTTTCACAGTAACATCAATCCGTCTAATCAATCTGTATTCAGCCCAGTCATAAAAGCAAATAAAATCATTTGAGCACATTGCCAGCAAAGTGCCCCCATAAGTGCACATTGGATCTATTTCTCCAGGCCAAAGCTATCTATATAATCTACTCACCATCTCCACAGACAACAACAAACATCCCATTAGGATTATGCTTCAAGCTCTGCAAGACAAAAAGAAATATAGTAATAACAATACCAATAACAACAGAGAGACCAAGAGACCATATAAACACATTAGATAAAACCTTATTCCTCCATATCATTACACTTTAATTGGCAAATAAAGAAAAACCTTGAAAAGTACCAACTAGTACGGAATAGATTCTCCCATCATGTCCTTTAAACTCTTTAGAAACTACTATAACTTTTTCATTTGATCTCTACACACCTAAAACCTACTTAAAGAGGTGACTTTTGAAATCCTGATGACTATTAAATGCAAATAGTATCTGAAATAAATCAAGAAAAAAATTTCCAACAGATAGAAAAATAGGCAAAGTGGAACAAGTAAAATTACATCTTAAGCAGCAAAAATTGATGGTCTGTTTCTACATATACATGATTAAAGCAGCAAATATTTAGATATACATCTATGAATATGCTTCGAAAGATTTACACTAAATAAGACATGGTGAGGAAGGAAGCAAAGAAAAGATAGAAATGCATAAAACAAAACACATCTGAGACAAATAAAAGCAGGTAGCAAAATGCCAACTCACCTGTGGGTAAATGATAAACACTTAAATATGTATGTTTAATAAGAGCTTAGTTCATCATATTACATTAATAGTATCATTAAATTCCTCAACTTAAGCATATTTGTAGTCTTTGCATCTTTGGAATTAACTTCCTCTTAATTTTGGTTTTGTTACAGGTTTGGTAAAATGGGCATAACTCTCTATCTATAGATTAGAATGGTGCAATTCTTAATGTTTTGGAAAGCTGATTTAATTGTCTACAAGATTACATTTCACAAGCATCATCAAATTTGGGCTCTTAGTTGACCAAAATTGGGCTTGAAGTGAACCCATCTATAGTCTCAGCCCAGTCTAACCAGGCTTCAGTATTTGGACCGTATCTCTCAAAATACGTATCCAAATTGTGCAAATCAATATGTTCTAGAAAGCTGAGAGAAATATCTATAACTTTCATGAATGCATGTGATTAAAATTCTCAACATTTCAATGTCAAAATTGATAGTCAAAGTCGGTGCCTAATGATCCCAATTGTCAAAGATATTTACAACTAATATTTGACAATTATGCCTTTGTAATTTGACAAGTTTGCCCCTGAATGTATCTATAAATAGAGGTGCCTTGTGACCCATTAGGGCATCTTGGCTTGACTTCTTGGCTGGGATCTTGTATTGTGTTTCTCTCTTGTTTTAATGTTATTAATGAATTTCCTTTTTCTTGCATTTTGTGTTCTTTCTCTTATAATGTCTTTCTAATTTCTCTCTTGCTAAGGTGAAAGGGTGAAAACCTTGATATGAGAGTAAGGATTCTCTAACCCTTAATATGTGCTTAATAATCATAATCTTTATGTTGTTTATATGATTTATATTTAATTTCTTAATCAATCTTGACACCACTTGTAAAGTGGAGGTCTTGATCCATTGTCGACAATCCTTGGCACATCAAATGCTTGGATCCTTTCTAGATGATGTATGGTTCTTCCTTACCGACACGAATCTAGTTATGAACCTTGATTTGTTGTAGACATATGATGATTGGCACATTGGATGCTTGAACCCATTTACAAGAAGTGGTATAAATATTGGTAACAAAGCAAATATAATTCATATAACTAAAATGGGTTGTTTATCCTTATTTGAATTATCAAGGGCGGATCCCCTAACCTTAGCTATCATTATTATTGTGTTAATTTCTTGCGTATTTTAATTATTCTCATCTATTGTTCATATTATCTTGTCATATCTTTGAATCATCATATCGTATTTGCTTAGCTTATAATTTGTAGCGCTAAAATCCCTTCCTCGTGGATCGACCCGGTCTCACCGGGTTTTATTACTTCGACACTCCTATACTTGGGAGACAATCCTTTTTCGGATGTGTCAATTTTTTGACGCCGTTGCCGGGGAAGGTAAAATTTGGCGTAAAAATTGTAAGTATTTTCTTTCCCCATTTCTATTTTTATTTTTCTTGCATATGTTCATCTCTTCTCTCCCCATTTATATTTTTATTTTTTCTTGCTTGTGTTCATCTTTTCTTTCTCTTTGCATTAGTTGGTAGAATTGTTAGGAGTCACTCATCTTCTTTAAGAAACATGCTCAAACCCAACTAAGAACATAAATGGATTGCATGAATCTTATGAGAACTTGTGCACAATCATGCATAGTCTTCCCTTATGATGCAACATATTTCGACCATGAATCGGATTTCATTCAATTCTTACCTCACTTTCATGGCCTAGATGTTGAAAATCCATATTTGCACTTGAGAGAATTTGAAAAGTTTTGTAACACATATATTGATCTAAATTGTAGCATAAACATCTTTAGATTAAAACTTTTTCCTTTTTGTTTAAAAGGTAAAGCTAAAACATGGCTACAAAATCTTAGGTTAGAATCTATTAGCTCATAGGATGAAATGCAACAACAATTTCTTAAAAAATTCTTTCCTCCCTATAGAACAAATTCTCTCAAAGGGCAAATCATCAATTTCACTCAAAAACAAGGAGAGACCTTTTACCAATGTTGGGATAGGTATAAAGCATTGCTTAATACTTGTCCTCACCATGGTTTGGAAACATGGAGACTAGTTTTAATTTTCTATGAAGGTCTAACACATCAAGCTAGGCACATGGTAGATTTAATGTGTAATGGACAATTTGAAAACAAAGACCCTGATGAAGCTATGGATTACCTAGACTTACTAGCGAAAAATGCCCAAAATTGGAACAATGTTGGCACCTATGAGGTACCAAGAACATCTAGTAGAGGCATTTATAACATTAGGGAGAATCATGATCATCATGCTAAATTTGCATCCCTAGCTAGAAAAGTCGAGGATTTAGAAATATGGTCTATGCAAGAAATTGTTTGTCACACTTGTAATTCTAGCGATCATCCTACGGATGATTGCCCAATTGTGCCTACCTTTGGAAAAAGTCTCCATGAGCAAACCAATGTTTTAAACACTTTTCAAAGGTCAAATCCTAATCTTTACTCACAGAATTTCGGATGGAAAAATCACTTGAATTCTGATTGGAGGAATGATAATAATGCACAATTTTATCAACCTCCCTTTCAATCATATCAAAATTTTCAAAAAACTCATGATCATGCATCTTATGAGGATATTGAAGAAACATTGAATTCATTCATTACAAAGCAAGAGGCTTTTAATAGTCAAGTTGCTCAAACTATGGCAAACTTGAATGATGCTCTTGAAATACTTGAATTTGCACTCAATACTCATGAAAAAGGTGAGTTTCCATCTCAACTAGAGCCAAACTCCATCAATCCACATGTGAGTAATCCAAGTGGCCAACATCTAGATGAAGATTCGGTCAGTACTTTTCACGATGGTAAGGTTGAT
Organism: Boswellia sacra; assembly: GCA_013180625.2. Classification (NCBI taxonomy): domain Eukaryota; kingdom Viridiplantae; phylum Streptophyta; class Magnoliopsida; order Sapindales; family Burseraceae; genus Boswellia; species Boswellia sacra. The sequence goes on along the minus strand of SNVD02010406.1, from coordinate 4,840 downwards.
AAAGAACATATTCTTAAGCCTTATGAGAAAGATGATGAATCAATCTTAAAGGGTAAGGAAGAGGTTAATAAACCTACACCTAACAAGGAAGACATCGAATCCTCATTTATGCCCTCATGTCATCATGCAAAGGAACACAACCAAAATTTTGACAATAATGAATTTTTCAAGCATGATAAATGTCAGGAAGCTAATAAGATTAACGTGGAAGACTATATCCAAAATGAAAATTTTTCAAGTCTTTCAGAAATTGGGTTAACTAGTTCATTTGAAGCAAATATGCAACTAATGCCCATTGCTTCTAAAGAATTTTCATTACTTGATTTTGTACAGGTGAAAGAGATTAAGAGTTGGGAGCCATGTTTTGAACAAAGGCAGGAAGAAACATCCACACTCAAGAATGCATGCCTCAAGGACAAACAAATTCAACTAGTGGTAATCTCTTCCATTCTTACAAATAAAGGAAAAAAGAAAGGTACCACCTCAATGGCATATTTTTGACCGTGGTAAATTACTTTCGAAGAGATTCCTCTTTTGGCTTTTTTTTACGATTGTTCAAATTTCATCCATCGGTGCCATATTTTTATCTTTGTTCTTGATTTTTGCTATCATTTCTAGTTTGTTTTTATTTTATTTTTTGTGTGTTTATTTTAGTTGTGTGTTTTTATTTTGTTTCCCAGTCAAGTGGCGGATACGGTACTCCGTGGCTTTTAAAGTCGGTTTTTCAGTTCCCTAAAAACTGTTGCTCACCTTGCATTCATTTTTCTTTCTTTTCTCGCATGGACACCATTCTCTCAAATATGCACAACCATTTTCCCTCTCTTCCTCCAAATGATTTGCTCAAAATTTACAAAGCTCGTGCAGAAAGACTAAGGATGTTGATGGGTAAGGGTATGCCTATCGAAGTAAGATGGTTAATTGAAGCCAAGGTTCGATTTTCTTATGAATTTTCAGATAATCTTGTGTCTCACATGCCAGGTATGGGAAAAAGCTCTTACGCCAAAAAGCGAAGAGCGAAAAGGTTACAAGTTTGTCCCAGATGTGCAAGATGGACTTGTAACCAGCGTTGTCGCTCCTTAGGATATTTGTCTAACAATCGAGAGGATAAACTACAGTTCATCAAGAATGGACTGAGTAAGGAGTCTTTGGATGATATTTGAACGACTCTTGAGATGCATTCTTATGGACTTGTGCAGCGTGAAATTTTTAATTTGTGGACACAATTCTGAGATGAGCAAGAACGCTATAGTCTTGGGAATCTGACTCAAAACGACCCTGTTTACCAGTTTATAAGAAAACTGGATGGGAAGCATATCCCCAACTCATAGAAGGTGTTTAAGCCGTTTCTGGACGTAAAACCAGAGGAAGATGTGAGCCACAGTCACAACTACCTGTACATATGCATGCGTGCCATCATTTTTGAATTTTAATACCTCATAGTTGTCATTTTTGAATTTGTATCTTTTGTTTGACTTATGGTGTCTTATTTCATCATCTTTTGAATTTTTATGCATCATTGTCAACATTTTCAACAAACAACCGAGCTACCTAGATAGATATCATCATTAGCATACCTTTTTGCACTCCATAAATACCACATGTCTTGTTCTCTTCTTCACACATAGTTAGAGTGTTGCATAGACATGGAGGGAACTTCATAACGTCGAATCCAAAGGATATGTGTATTCTGCGGATCTCGACCGGGTAAAAGTGAGGAGTTTGTAGAAGTAGCAAACTATCTTGGTAGGCTACTGGCTGAAAGAAAGATTCATGTGGTTTATGAGGGAGGTAGCCTCGGGTTAATGGGTTGTGTGTCAACAGCTGCACATGTAAGAGGTAGTCAAGTTTTAGGAGTTATTCCTAGAGCTTTGGCTGTAGAAAGCATTGTTGGAAAAACGGTTGGGCATGAGTTACAAGTCTCCTCTATGCATGAACGCATGGCAAATATGCTCATCAATTCAGATGCCTTTATTGCTTTACCAGGTGGCTTTGGCACTTTTGAAGAAATTTTTCAAATTGCCTCTTGGGCCCAACTGAATCTCCATCAAAAACCCATAGGTTTGTTGAATGTCAAAAATTTCTGTGATCCTTTGATAAGTTTTGTTGATGCAGCTGTGGAACAGAATTTTATCCCTCATTCAGCGAGAAAGATCCTTATTTCTGCCACTTCTGCTGGTGAGCTACTTGACAAATTACAAGAAGTTAAGTATGAACCTGACCCAGCTAGTACTCAAATTAATTGGGCAGGAGGGCAAAACAAAAAGTGCAAATTGGATCTGAATCTCCGTTTGTAATTTTTTGTCTTGTCCTTTATTTTATTTTATTTTATTTTTAGCATGTTATTTTATGAGTCTTTCAGGTCATCTCTCTTGAATAACAGAAGCTTCAGGTAATGTCTCCTATACTTTATCTCTCTACATTTAAACATTGAGGACAATGTTTCATTTGGTTGGGGGGGAAGGATAGTAGACATAAGTGTGTCTTGAATTTTCTTTTATCTTGCAAAAAAAAAAAAAAAGCGAGTTAGTAATTAGATTCAGAGTGCGGTGTAAGGAGTTCAAATCCTCTTGAGACGCATTCTGGGTTAGGAATGGTAAAGTAGGGAGGGCCAGTTTGAACTCTTGAAACCCATTCTAACCAATTTGTCATTTTATTTTGATCTTGTGAACTAATTTTAGCTAACTTGATATTATTTAGTCTTGATTTTTGAATTTTATAACAAGGAGGTCTTATTTATTTCACTTTGAATTATTCAAATCTATGAACTCTCACAACCTTATCATTTAAAAATTGTGTGCTTATGTACTCATTAAGCAAGTATTCATGAACCTTTCTTCACACACACACACATACTTTGATGCATGATTGTGGATGGCAAAATGAAATGTTGTAATATTGAGTTCTTTTATTTTGTTTAGGATAACAACACAAAGGAAGGGGAAAGTTAAAAAAAAAAAAACAAAAAAAAACAAAAAAAAAGTGAAAAAAAAGGAAGAGAAAGCAATTGTGGATAAGTTTGGTCTCGTAGCCTCCTTAATTCGAGCAATTAAGCCCGAGGGGTGCCTCAACACCTAATACCCTAAGACCAACTGGTTTGGGAGCTATTGGCCCAAAGCTCACTACATGGATTAAGGAGAAAGCTTAATGGGATTGAATATTGCACTATCCATAAGTTTCTAAGCAAAAATAAAGCATCGGCTCGTTACATGGGTTAAAGATGCATTCCTTAAAAAAAAAAAAGGAGAAAATATATATATATATATATATATATATATATAATGAATAAATGCCCCTTACCTAAGGTTGTTAGGCTTAACAAATATTAGAACCGATATCGCTTCTTTCTAATAAGCCCCATAGTCATGTGTTGACTGAGCACAAAAAGAAGGTTTATAGATATCTTGATCGAAGGGTACATGAGTCATTAAAAAAATAAAAATAAAAAAATAATAATAATAATTGATTGAGAGTTTGTTTATTTGGATAAAATCAAGGAGAGTGCAATAATGACCACCTTGGATGTAAAATTCTATAAATCACTTCTAAATAATAACGCTTTAATTGCTAGGGACTAGCAATAAGCTAGTTGGGAGGTGTGATAAACACTTAAATATGCATGTTTAATAAGAGTTTAGTTCATCATATTGCATTAATAGTGTCATTAAATTCCTCAACTTAAGCATATTTGTAGCATATGCATCTTTGGAATTAATTCCTCTTAATTTTGGTTTGTTACAGGTTCGGTAAAATGGGCATAACTCTCTATTTATAGATCAGAATGGTGCAATTCTTAATGTTTTGGAAAGCGGATTCAATTGTCTACAAGATTGCATTTCACAAGCATCATCAAATTCGGGCTCTTAGTGGACCAAAATTGGGCTTGAAGTGAACCCATCTATAATCTCGACCCAATCTGACCAGGCCTCAGTATTTGGACCGTATCTCTCAAAATATGTATCCAAATTGTGCAAATAAATATGTTCTAGAAATCTGAGAGAAATATCTACAACTTTCATGAAGACATATGATTAAAATTCTCAACATTTCGATGTCAAAATTGATGGTCAAAGTCGGTGCCTAATGATCCCAATTGTCAAAGATATTTACAACTAATATTTGACAATTATGCCCTTATAATTTGACAAGTTTGCCCCTGAATGTATCTATAAATAGAGGTGCCTTGTGACCCATTAGGGCATCTTGGCCTTGGCTGGATCATCTTGGCCTTGGCTGGGATCTTGTATTGTGTTTCTCTCTTGTTTTAATGTTATTAATGAATTTCCTTTTTCTTGCATTTTGTGTTCTTTCTCTTATAATGTCTTTCTAATTTCTCTCTTGCTAAGGTGAAAGGGTGAAACCTTTGATATGAGAGTAAGGATTCTCTAACCCTTTGATATGTGCTTAATTGTCATAATATTGTGTTGTTTATTTTATATGATTTATATTTATTTTCTTAATCAATATTGACACCACTTGTAAAGTGGAGGTCTTGATCCATTGTCGACAATCCTTGGCACATCAAATGCTTGGATCCTTTCTAGATGTCGTATGGTTCTTCCTTACTGACACGAATCTAGTTAGGAACCTTGATTTGTTGTAGACATATGATGATTGGCACATTGGATGCGTGAACCCATTTACAAGAAGTGGTATAAATGTTGGTAATGAAACAAATATAATTCATATAACTAAAATGGGCTAATTATCCTTATTCGAAATATCAAGGGCGGATCCTCTAACCTTAGCTTTCATTATTATTATGTTAATTCCTTTTACTTGCGCATTTTAATTATTCTCATTCATTGTTGATATTATCTTGTCATATCTTTGAATCATCATA
>SNVD02010405.1:0-451495 GCA_013180625.2 Boswellia sacra | reverse complement strand
AATGTAAAGCAGTGTAGAAAATAATAGATGATACTTTTGTTGGAACCCAGACACAAATTGAATGATAAACGCAGTGGAATTACGTCGGGGACAAGGTTCTGTAATCATAGGCACCAATCAAAATTTTAGGCTATATGCACCACTTCAGTTCTTGGTCTGAGAATTAATCTAAACAATAGGTGTGGGCGTCTAATACCTTCACTGAACAAAACACAAATTAGTTCTGTATGAAAAACCAAAAACAAAGGACAAGGGAAGAGGGAAAACACAGAAGCCTATGCCCGAAGGGTTCTATGTTTTTTAGCATGCGTATGTCTAAGGGTGGCGGAAATCCCTTAGCTCCACTTAAATATGTCCTGTTCTTGGGGTTTTTTACGATTCAGGGTGGTTATACATATTAATTTTGGGTTTTTAGTTATGTCCAAACCTTAACTGGGCTTTAGGATTTTATACTACTTGAGTCCAACCCATGTGTTAACCGTGATCTTTTATATGTGCTTAATTAATGAGTTGTTCTATTCAACCTCCACTTTTTAACTCATTAACCCCCATTTCTAAATTCATCTCATAATAAATTTTAAATTACCATAATTTTCTCATTGAATCCCACTTGATTCCCAATTTACATTTTTATCGTACAAAATTGGTTTTTTAATTATACTCCATCATACTTGCTTTTCCAGATATATTTGACTTCCAACAATCATGAGATATCACAATTTTCTCATCTAAATAAAAAGATTGAAATTCTTTTCTTTGTTTTCTTTGGTTATTATTTGAGGATCCAGGTATGGATTATGGATAAAATTAAAAGAGTGAAGAACAAATGAGCAACAAAAAAGATTTAAACTTTCATTTATTTGTTGAGACTAAAATCAAGTTATTTGGGAATTGGGATGAAGGAAAAATAATGCAGATTGCATACTTAAGAAATCCTTTTTTTTTTCTTTTCATTGAGTTCATTACCTTAAGACAAATTCTGTTGTTTGGTTTGCAATTTCTACTCAAGATCAAGTACCAAAATACAAAATAATAACCAAGTTTATTAGAGATTCAAGTGAAAAGAGAACCACCTCCAAAGAGACCATCCATGCTGCGTCAACAATATTAAAAATAAAGAAAAATTAATCAATTAATTAAATCTTAGTTATACTTATATATCAAACAAAATTTTCGTGTTCAAGATTTTAAAATTTTGTTTATAAAATTAAGATTTTAAGAGACGGTAATTAGGGTTTATAAAATAATGAATAAATAAAACTGAGATGTCTATAAAATAATGAATAAATAAGAAAAAAAATGGGGGCTGATGAGTAAGAATGTGGGGTTGAATAGAATGACTCTAATTAATCCATATTAATTAAACACATGGCCCATTACATGTCGAGTCCACTAAGTTTAATTTAATATTTGGGTTTTATTCACTAATAAACTCAATTAAATTAAACATTAATTTTTTCAAATTCAGTCCCAATCTAGATAATTATAATAGCTATCCAGGGAATCTGTAATGGAAATATTTAATTACAAACCTCAATGGACTTAACCCAGTACCCTTTTATCTCAAAAATGTAATGGTTCCAATCTATTAACTCTAGCCCACCACCATATGTCCAAAATTACACTTTTAAATTAAATATTCTTTTTTTATCAGAAAGCTTAATAATTTAATCAAATTAAATTAATCTATAAGCACATCTATTAAGCAACATGTTTACATAAATACCCTTCATGAAATACTAATAATTGGAATAAGGTATAAATTATCATTTTACCCCTCCAACTACATATTACTCCTTGATAACAGTCTTACACCATTTGAATAATTTAAGATTTAATCTTAATTTAATAAACTTTCTTCATTGAACACTTGCCCAAGATTCATCATCCAAAACCTTATAAAGCCCTCAAGATAGTATTCTTTAAGTCTTTGAGAGTCATGAATTCCATATCTATGGTATAATATTCTCTAAAATACAGATCTTACAATCCCAATTAGCCAAGGTATTGATCTTTCATTTTAAATTTCACTTTTTATTCTAGTCAATGACTATAGTCTGTACAATAGAGGTATGCTACCCACTTAAGATTAAGGTAAATATACTTTTAGTGCTCCGGTGTGGAATTTATATTTAGTTATGTATTTCCAGCAAATGATTAATTCCACACGATCCATGTTCATTTCATTAATAATGTACAAGTGTTTTAATCCTAAACTCTCTATTTTAATGGTTTGAGACTCACCATTCCTTATTGAGACAAACAACACAACAACCTTATCTAAACAAAATGCTCAGCTTTTGTTTATAGTTCGTGAACTAAATTTGAGCTATAATAAAATTCTATGTCTCCCATATATGACCACCTCATATAAACAGAAACTTGATCAATAGATAAGCTCTGGACCTTTTGTTATTTATACAATCTCATTGGGACAAATATTAAATAAAAAACTCTTTCTTCATTCATATAAATATTGATAAAATTACAAAAATATACATATTCTTAGGAGAAATTTCTAACAACTTTGAAAATATTAACCTATAAAAAAATTAAGTGGAATCTACTTGTCAACTTGCAATTATATATAGATGTGGCGTGTCATTAGCAGAGGTTTAATACTAGAGTTAAGTCCACAACTATAAGCTTAAGCTTTTAGAAAAATTACAAACTTAACATGGTATCTCCTCTATATTATTTAAAAAATTAATTAAAATGTGTTATTCGACCCACTTGCAAGACCTACTGAGACATGTAAAGTCCAATCCATATTGCAGCTTACTATAAATGCTAGATGCACTATAGAGTGAATAAATATGTGATATTTAGGTTGATTTTTTGTTTTTAAGTATTTAGGTTATGAATCTTGTGTTTTTGCTCCAAAAAATTTTGTCTCAAAATGAAAATAAAATATTTGTCTACACATTTTTTTAGAGTTCTGGAAGTATGCAGTTATATAAAATAAAACAGAAAACTGTAAAGTAAATTGGCACATGAGGATTTTTACGTGGTTCAGTTATAAAACCTACGTTCACGGACAGATATAGAGCTGCAATTCACTAAGTTCTTGTTTGCACAATCTTTAAGACCTTTTACAGTACTGACTCACTCTCACACACTGACCTAATCTTTGTAAAACAAAATCTTCGCAAAGATCATAAACTCTAGTGACACTGCCCACTCTCTGTCACAGATAAGTTAACAGCACACTGCTAAGTCTCTAACGCTGAATTACATAAACACTTAACTTGCAAGTTATTCCAAGTGTCTACTAACTCACACAAACTTAATCAACAACTCATGTACAATTTCTACTAATCATACATGAATAAAAAAACTCAAAGAATCAAATCAATAAACACATTCCTTTGTGCGTTGATGCTCTCTTCTTTAATTGTTGGAATGCCAAGACATAGACTCTCACGACACACACCCAATTAATCAGCCAACCTTGCCGATTTTCTACCTCTTTAGCCTTCAGTTATAACATGGTATATATAGTGAGAGGCCTGGACGAAATCTCCTAGAAATCCTGTAAAAGATCTACATCAAAATCATATTAGGATTAGGAGAAATAAAATAGGAAGTGATATAATTAAGCTCCTAAGAAATTAGGATAAATATCTATTCTAATTAGGATACAAGATACTATATCCTAATCTAAAAAGATATTTATTATAAATCAAATACTTCCTAAAATATAATTCTAGAAACAGTAAAATAATAATAAAAATAACATTATTGTTTTATCACAAGTTGATCAAAATATAACATGTGCATGACACATGCATGTTGACACAAAAAAGATCTCGTCACCAACTTCTCAGTACAAGTGCTTGACAAACACCACTCGACACTCGACACTTGAAACTCGACACTCAACAAGTTTGACACAACAGACTCGACATGTGACACAATCATGATACTCGACAAAATCTCGACGCTCGACAAAATCTCGACACTGGACAAAATAGAAACTCGATAAAATCTCGATACTAGATGAGATCGAAACTCGACAAAATCTCGACACTAGATTAAATCGAAACTCGACAAAATCTCGACAACCACACTTGACACCAATAAGCTCAACATAATCAACTCGACATATCTCGACATATCTCGACACATCTCGACATATCTCGATACATCTTGACACTAACAATCTCCCCCTTTTTGGCAACTTATGATGAAAGCATTAAACTGTTTCTAGTAAAAATAACATGCGAGCTGTTACAAAAATCATAACATAACACTGTCATAACTTTGTATATCCTGTAATCAAAATAAAACACAGAAAAAACACATAACATCAAAATAGGTCGATTGTACACACATAACATAAGAAATTGAGTTCTTACTCCCCCTCACTTCTTACTTACACCTTTGAGGAACAAGCAACAAACACAGTTAAACACATAACACAGTTAAAGAGATAAAAAAAAAATAAAGATCAGCAGCATCTCCCTTATCTCCCCCTTGATTTCAGCACAAGTGACCAAAACTAACTAAGTTTGGGAGACTTACGAACTGGTGGAGAAGTGGAGTTGCCAGGGAGCTTTTTGGTCCTGCGAGCAACAGATTTAAATATGCGCTAAGTAGTGGGGGTAGGCTGTTCAGAGGGGACAGAGGCTGGTGTTGCATCAGTAGTGTCAGAACAAGTAGCAGTAACTTCAGCCATAATTCTTCTGATGTCCTTCTCACGGAGTTCTGCACTGGTTGTCTGAGTTGGTGGTGGAGAGAGATGAGGCTCTACTTCAGCTACTGCAAGGAGAAAGAAATCATGAGGTTCTTCCTCAGCAAGTGGTGAAGTCTGTTTCATTCCGGATTCTACTTGTGTTGGTTCATCTGACACAGATTCATCTCTTAAAGCTGGAGCTGATGATTTGATTTTCTTCTTCTTCTTCTGGTCAGATGATTTCTTTACAACTTTAACTGTTTTCTTTCCCTTCCTTCTAGTTCCCTTTGTAGGAGATTGAATTGGTTTTGCCTTCTGCTTCTGTTATGCTGTTATGTCTGTCTTAACAGCATTTTGTGCAGCTTGACATACTGCACGCATTTGCTTAGCTTCTTTAGGCAAAGGGTCATCAGCCTTGGTATCTCCTCAGCATCTCCATGGGCTGTGGCTTTGTTGTAGTCTCAGGATGTCCTGCAATCTTTGCTTCCAAAGCAGATTGCTTGAGTTTAATTTCCTTGAAATCCTACACAATTTCTGTCAAAACATATTTGATTAGTACAAGCTGTTCTTCAATAGTGTTCATCTTATTTTTCCTGACTCTCTTTGGCTTCGGTTCAAGTGCAGGTAAGTCAGATTTGTCATGCAATCTCTGAAGAAATCCCTTAGTAATGGGTTTAGACAGAATTTCTGTCTGTTCATTTGAACTCATAGGGATACTGTTCTGTGCAAGAATCCCTTGAATCAAACAAGAAAACACAAGCAGGTAATAGTCAGAGTGATAAGATCTAATATGTACAATTTATCTATAGGCTAGCAAACCAAAGTTAATTGGTCGATTGGTGCCTAAACAATAGAGAAATTTCACTCTGTCTTCCCGAACTTGATTTTGATGGGAAGGAGGAAGCCAGTTGAATTGAGCTATCTTATGCAACACTCGATATTTCTTCCTAAGGTATTGCTGGTCTATACCATCTTTCAGCTACCAAACAATGTCTGTTCTACCAGTCAATTCCTTTATTACTTTGGCCATGTTAAATTCTTCATCTAATGCATGTAAACTGCCTATAGGAATATCCAGGAAAGTGTTTATAACATTCGAAGAGAACTTAACAAACTTTTCTCTACAATAAACTTTGTGATACAGAAAGCTTTTAGGATCATCAATGACAGAAGAGATGTTTGCATAAAATTCCTGAATCAAAGCCTTCACAGGGGGTAGGAAGTTTGTTACCGTACGAGTCCAGTAAATAGACTCAATCATCTCACTCAAACCATAGGTATTGAAATCTGACAGTTGCACCGACCTTTCCATCTGCAGATTCCTTTTTGAAGTGTACTTCATGAACTTCTGTTTAATGGCCGCTGTGAGGAATTTGTTAAACTTCGGCTTGATTTTGTCCTTTATCTTCTTAACTGGAACAAGTTCATCTTCGCTCATGGCTGGATCAGTTGCGATCTCTGTATGTTCGTGTTGTGTCGGAGATGACGGCACACTGTTGCTAGAGTCGCTGTGAGAAGATGAAGAACTGGCTGTCTTTTTTGAGTCAGAAGAGGTGGCCATGGTTAGGGTTACTGGTCTGCAGAAAAGTTTCAAAACAGGAAGAGAGAAGCAAGATACAGGATAGGGAAGAAACTGTAGTTGAAGTATGATATGAACAGGAGAAGCCCAAAAAATTATTCGTAATATACTAGGCCAAAATTGAAATAATTTTGTTTTTAACAAAATTTAATGTTAATTCTATTTTCAAAACCGTTTTATAACTGACATTAATGGACAAAAATTCAAATTGGATTCCCATTTGAATAAGGAATTCTAATAGAATTAGGATTCCCGCCACTGAAACTTCTCCCCCTTAATTCAATACTGTTGACATGACATTTTTGACACATGGACACACAAGAAAATCAAATTTTTAAATAAGCACAAAGAGCATCAGGTGTTAAGAAAAACGTAACAGCAGACAGTTAACAATAACATAATAATAGTATCTGAACATCATATGAATCATTCTAAGAAGGCATATTTCAAAGTTGATTATTTACCTTTATTAATTTTATCACTGAATCCAATTGAGTGATCAACTTGAGCATGCTTCTTACACACACAAAAGCTAGTCTCAATGTGAATTTTATAAATAAATACAGTAGCTTTCACACATGTATAGAGGTAGCCCTTTTCCAGTTGAGTGGGTGACCTCACCATATTTTCCAGATACAATAAAGTTACTCTTAATGGATGGCTTTCACACATCATATACTGGTAGCCCTCTCTGTATTTTTCATTGTTAACCCAGTATCTTATTAGTCACTCAATTTTTATATCACAGCTCACACATGCTTAATTAGAAGGAAACTTATGATATTACAGTTACAAATAACATAACAGCACACAGTGTTCATTCAGATAACTGACAGATACCTAAGACTTTTCTTAAATTTTCAAATCTTGTTGTATCCAATGCCTTAGTGAACAAGTCAGCCAATTATCTATCAGTGGAGATGTGTTCAATGTGTATCACCTTAGATTCTACTAGTTCCCTTATAAAATGGTATCTTATATCAATGTGTTTTATTCTAGAATGTTGAACAGGATTTTAGGAAATATTTATAGCACTAGTATTATCACAAAGCACAGTTATGGGCTTTTGTTCAATACCATAGTCACTCAACATTTGCTTTATCTATACTAGTTGTGTGCAACAACTCCCTGCTGCTATGTACTCGGCTTCAGCAGTAGACAAAGAAATAGAATTCTGTTTTTTGTTGTGCCATGAAACCAAGTTAGTACCAAGATAAAAACATCCTCCTGAGGTACTTTTTCTGTCATCTGCATTTCTTGCCCAGTCAGCATCACTAAACCCTGCAAGATAATCATTTGTATCTTTAGAAAACCATATTTCATAATCATGTGTTCCATGAACATACCTGATTGTTCTCTTAGCTGCTGCAAGATGTGATTCTTTGGGATTTACTTGAAATCTTGCACACAATCCTACACTAAAACACAAGTCTGGTCTGCTTGCTGTGAGATATAACAAACTGTCAATGATACTTCTATACAAACTTGCATCAACATCTTTTCCTGCATTGTCTTTTGAAAGTTTAAGATTAGTACTGATAGGAGTTTTTATTGGTTTTGAATTTTCAAGCCCAAATTTCTTTACAAGATTTTTAGCATATTTTGATTGAGATATGAATATCCCATCATTCACTTGCTTAACCTGCAATCCAAGAAAGAAATTTAATTCTCCTACCATGCTCATCTCAAACTCTTCCTGCATCAACTTAACAAACTCATTAGTTTTCTTTTGTTAGTTGATTCGAATACAATGTCATCCACATATATTTGTGCAACAATAAAATAGTTAGATGCATGTTTGATAAACAAAGTCTTATCATTGCTGCCTCTTTTATAACCTCTGTTGATCAAAAAGTTTGTCAACCTTTCATACCAAGCTCTAGGAGCTTGTTTCAAACCATACAAAGCTTTGTGCAATTTGTACACAAAATCAGGATGTTTAGGATCCTCAAATCCTTTAGGCTGTTCAACAAAGACTTCTTCATTGAGATAACCATTTAAAAATGTTGTTTTAACATCCATTTGGTACAACTTAAAATCATACCAAGCTCTAGGAGCTTGTTTCAAACCATACAAAGCTTTGTGCAATTTGTACACAAAATCAGGATGTTTAGGATCCTCAAATCCTTTAGGCTATTCAACAAAGACTTCTTCATTGAGATAGCCATTTAAAAATGCTGTTTTAACATCCATTTTGTACAACTTAAAATCAAGCAAACAAGAAATTGCAAGTAGTAATCTGATTGATTCAAGTCTAGCTACTGGTGCAAAGGTCTCATCAAAGTCTATGCCTTCAACTTGTGTGTAACTTTGTACAACTAGCCTAGGTTTATTTCTTACTACTTGACCACTTTCATCAGTTTTATTTTTGAAGATCCATTTAGTTCCAATGACATTTGTATTTTCTGGCCTAGGAACTAATTCCTATACTTCATTCCTTTTAAACTGATTAAGTTTATCTTGTATTGCTTAAATCCACACCTCTTCTTCTAAGGCTTCTTTCACATTTTTTGGTTCAACTAAAGAAACATAACATGCAAACCTTACCTGATTTCTTACCTTGCTCCGAGTCTTCATCATGCCAGTTGGTGTTCCAATGATAGAACTTGTTGGATGTGCCTTCTGAATCCATGTGGGTGGATCTTTTCTATCATCATCATTCCGGATTGAATTTCTGTTCAAATCTGAATTGTCAGATGTTATTGTTACGTCGGTGTAACAGCCACTGTTTCCTCTTTCATAACAGCATCTTCCATTTTATTGCTATCTGATTTTTTTGTGTCTTCTGTGAAGCTGGTTATGCTTTCCTCTTGTGAGTACTTTGCATAATCATCAAGATCATCAAATACTACATTTACAGATTCCATGACTGCCTCAGTTCTCAGATTGTAAACTCGAAATGCTTTGCTATTTTGAGCATATCCCACGAAGACTCCTTCATCACTCCTTGGATCCAATTTTTCTAACTGCTCTCTATCATTTAGGATGTAACACCTGCGTCCAAAAACATGAAAATATTTCAAATTTGGCTTTCTACCTTTCAAAATTTCATAAGGTGTCTGGTTAGTGCCAGGTCTAAGAAAAACTCTATTTGAAATATAACAAACAGTGCTTATTACTTCAGCCCATAGCCTCTTGGTCAATTTTTTGCTATTGAGCATCACTCTAGCCATCTCTTGAAGAGTCCTATTCTTCCTTTCCACAATGCCATTCTGTTCAGGGGTTTTGGGAGCTAAAAATTCATGATCAATGCCATGATATTTACATAAATTAGTATAGCTAACATTCTCAAATTCCTTGCCATGATCACTTCTTATTCTCACAATCCTGCCAATGTTCCTGTTTTGCTCATTTTCAAGCTTAACACAAAGATTCCTAAAAGCTTCAAAAGTGTCAGATTTTTCTTTAATGAAATCAACCCAAGTATATCTAGAAAAATCATCCACACAAACAAATATGTATCTCTTACTTGTAATGCTTTCAATTTGCATAGGACTCATAAGATCCATGTGAAGCAAATCAAGTATTTTGGATGTGCTAAGATATGGATTTGACTTGTGTGAACTTCTAATTTATTTTCCCATTTGACATGGTCCATAAATTCCATTAACTTTGTCATCAAGTTTAGGAACTTCTTTTACAGCACCTAACTTAGTAAATTTAACCAAGTCTTTGTAATTTAAGTGCCCTAATTTTTTATGCCATAATTCCAAATCCGAAATCCTAGCTTGAAATGCAATCTTTACCAAATAACAATTATCCGAAGATCTATTACCTTCTCGAATGTATTTACCAAAATTATCTAAGACCATGTATTTGTTTTGTGTAAAATTAATAATATACTTGTCATCACATATCTGACTAATGCTAATAAGATTAGCTTTCAAACCTTCAACCAACAAGACATTTTGAAAATTGGTTAAACCTTTGACATTCAAAGTGCCTTTACCAATGATCTTACTCTTTGCTCCATCTCTAAAGGTGACATTACCATCCCTGCATGCTTTAACATCTGTTAAAAACTGTTTATTTTCAGTCATGTGCCTAGAACAACTACTGTCAAAATACCACAAATCGTTAGATGCATGATTAAGTGCAGTAAATGCAACATGACATACTGTTTTGTCTTTTTTAACCCACTGCAGTTGTGATTTTGGTAACAGTTTGAACTGTTTTGATCTTTTATGCAAAAGATTTAACAGTTTAAAGCATCTAGGCCTAATATGTCCCTTTTTACCACAAAAATAACAAGTAGGAATGAATTTCTTTACCTTTTCAGGATTGAATTTGAAAGAACTCAGTGGAGAGACACATGTCTCACTGCTCTTGGAATCGGGGTTTGATTTAAAGAGTTAAGTTTCGAATTCTTAGCTAATGTTGTGGCTTTCACAAAAACTGTTTTTGATGAAGATGCAGCATTACCTTCTGTGTACCCCAATCCATGTTTGTTAGAGTTGTCTCTTCTAAGACTCAAAACCTGATCAAGTTTGGTTGCTCTGATTTTGAGTTGATCAACACACCTCTTGCTTTCAACCAATTCTGTTGTGATTTTCTCAATATGTGCTGTTTTGTCTGTTAAACAGTCTCCAGTTCTGAGATACGATTTTCAGAATAGGATTTTTCACGTTCCAACACCTCAATCTTCCTTTTCAAGATTTTGATTTCTTCCTTCTGATTCAGCCATTCACCATAGAGTGTGTTGTATGTCTCTTGCAGCTCTTCATAATATTCTGGTCCATCTTCTTCATCAGAATGATCAACACTGGTTCTACAATTTTCTGTTTTGTCAGACATAACAGCTTTCCCTTTATCAGTTGCAAATGCAGTAAATGCAACAAAATTGCTCATGCAATCTTGATCTTCTGACTCCGATTCTGATTCATCACTCCATGTTGCTGTCAGTCCTTTATTCTTCTTCTTGAGATTAGCACATTCAGATTAAATATGCCCATAACCAGAACATTCATAACACTGAATATGCCCTTTTTTTTAAGGTTGTTTTGGCTTCTTCTTGTCATTCTCCTTGCTAAACTTTCTGAATTTTTCTTCACTTGAGTTTGATGGCTTTCTTTGATTCTTTTTCCTGCAATTTCTTTTCATAAACTTGACATAGTTTCTTGTTAGAAAAGCAATCTGTTTAGAATCAGTTTCATCAAGCTCATCATTACTTTCCTCATCAGATTTTTCAGTTTTCACATTAAATGCAATGCTTTTTCCTTTTTGCTTCCTAGTACTCTGATTAATTTCAAAGTTTTGGAGAATGTCTATCAGTTCATCAACCCTCATCTCATCAGTGTGTTTAACTTCCTCAATGGCTGAAATTTTAGGTTGAAATTTATCTGGAACAGACCTAATTATCTTGTTAACAATTTCTGCATCAGTGAAAGTTTTGCCAGCATGTATGCCGAATTTGTAATGTGACAAATCTTAGAGTAAAACTCAGAAATTGACTCATCCTCATGCATCATCATATTTTCAAATTGAGAATTTAATCTCATCAATTTAGATCTTTTAACAGATGCAGTACCTTCATGTTTTACCTCAAGTATGTCTCATACTTCTTTGGCCACTTTGCACCTTGAAATCTGTTCGAAGTTGTTTAAGTCCACTGCAGCAAAGATTGCATTAAGAGCCTTTAAATTCCAACTGGAACGTCGGTATTCTTCATCAGTCCATTCATCCTCTGGTTTGGCTTCGGAATCACCAAAAGCATTCACCTTCGTTGGCAGTGTCTATCCTTTAAGCACACTAGTCCATGCCCTATCATCAAGAGATTTAATATACATCATCATTCTTACCTTCCAATAAGAATAATTACTGTCATCAAGGATACGTGGTTGTGTTTCGGATCCTCCATTGTGAATAAACTCCATTCTTCCATATCAGCCTAATCGTTTTCTTCACTTGTCTATCAGTGAACCTACTCTGATACCAATTGAGAGTTATGGAAGTATGCAGTTATATAAAATAAAACAGTAAACTGTAAAGTAAATTGGCATAGGAGGATTTTTACGTGGTTCGGTTATAAAACCTACGTCCACGGACAGCTATAGAGCTGCAATTTACTAAGTTCTTGTTTGTACAATCTTTAGAACCTTTTGCAGTGCTGACTCACTCTCACACACTGATCTAATCTTTGTAAAACAAAATCTTCGCAAAGATCATAAACTCTAGTGACATTGTCCACTCTCTGTCACAGATAACTTAACAGTACACTGCTAAGTTATACATAACACACGGTGTCTGACGCTGAATTACATAAACACTTAACCCGCAAGTTATCCCAAGTGTCTACTAACTCACACAGACTTAATCAATAACTCATGTACAATTTCTACCAATCATACATGAATAAAAAAACTCAAAGAATCAAATCAATAAAGATATTCCTTTGTGCGTTGACGCTCTCTTCTTTAATTGTTGGAATGCCAAGACATAGACTCTCACGACACACACCCAATTAATCAGCCAACCTTGCCGATTTTCTACCTTTTTAGCCTTCAGTTATAACATGGTATATATAGTGAGAGGCCTGGACGAAATCTCCTAGAAATCCTGTAAAAGATCTATATCAAAATCATATTAGGATTAGGAGAAATAAAATAAGAAGTGATATAATTAAGCTCCTAAGAAATTAGGATAAATATCTATTCTAATTAGTATACAAGATACTATATCCTAATTTAAAAAGATATTTATTATAAATCAAATACTTCCTAAAATATAATTCTAGAAACAGTAAAATAATAATAATAATAACATTCTTGTTTTATCACAAGTTGATCAAAATATAACATATGCATGACACATGCATGTTGACACAAAAAAGATCTCGTCACCAACTTCTCGGTACAAGTGCTCGACAAACACCACTCGACACTTGAAACTCGACACTCAACAAGTTTGACACAACAGACTCGACATGTGACACAATCACGACACTCGACAAAATCTCGACGCTCGACAAAATCTCGACACTAGACAAAATAGAAACTCGACAAAATCTCGACACTAGATGAGATCGAAACTCGACAAAATCTCGACACTAGATGAAATCGAAACTCGACAAAATCTCAACAACCACACTTGACACCAATAAGCTCGACATAATCAACTCGACACATCTCCTCATAATCAACTCGACACATCTCGACATATCTCGATACATCTCGACATTAACATTTTTCAAGAAAAATAAATGATAAAAAATATATTTGGTTATATTCTGTAACAAAAATGCATTTTTTGAGAAAGTTTTAAAAATAGTAAAATTAATAGGTTATAAAATAGATGGATATATATAAAATTTTAAAATATTTTTTATTTTAATGACGTTATTTTTAAACTAGTTAAATAATTAAAAATTTAATTTAATTTTAATAAAATATTTTATTTTTAGTAAAAAAATAATAATAATGTATAATTCTTAAAAATAGTTTAATAAAATAAAGAACAAGAATCTCTCTTCTCATCTCATTTCTACCTCATGTTTTTTACAAATATTAATTTATAATTATGAAATAATTATTAATGGAAAGAGAGAATGTATACATATATCAGTCATGGCAGAGAAAGAGAGACAGTAAAAACAATAAAAAAAAAAGGATTAAAGTTGCTTAATATGGATACTAGACACTAATAAAGAGACCAAAGAGAGTTTTGAGGAGAGAGGGATGGCAACAAATTGGGTTTAACTAAGAACAGCTTCAAAGCTGTTTTTCTTTTGGCAGAAAACTTTGCAATGTAGATACGTTGTCCTTCGCTCACTTGAAAACAAAGTTAATTTGCCCTTTTTTTTGGTTAAAAACGTGACCAAGCGTCCATCTCATCACATTGTCCGAGAATCTTATCACAGAATGAAAACCAAAAATACAAACCAAAAACAATGTTGAGCAATGTAATTATAACTTTTTTAATATTTTAAAAGTATTAAATTATCAAATAAGTAAAATTAATTCAAGTCATTTTTCAACCAATGATTAATTAAATGAACTTATTATATCGATATATCCTAAACTTTTTCCCTGTAATGTCGAGGTGCTGCCGATTAATTAATTCTAGATGAATTGACAGGCCAGCTGCACAACGTTAAAAATTACTTAAAATTTCAATCGTGTGTGTGTGGTTCTGAGAAGGCGGCGATCCCCATTTAGCTGTATATAAATGTGCTTGTAAAATTAAGGAAGCCCTATTAATTTCTTAGTATGGCAACCAACAGTTCATTTTCGAAGCAAGAAGTAGATTTACTTGATCAACTTGCCCAAGAATCATTCTGGGACTCCACTGTGGTCTACCAATATGAAGGGTTTTGGTACCCGGGCAAAATTTTAAAAGGTATGTTACGTGTTCAATCAAACTATGAAGCACGTTGTGACGATGTTATCTTGGCTTCCTCCATGAAAACAGGAACTACATGGCTTAAAGCCCTTGCTTTTTACATCATCGGATGCCCAAGTTGCAAAGATGGGGAAACTGATGGTGGAGAGATTTATAAGGATGAGCTTCTGGGAAAAAATCCTCATGAACTGGTAAGAAGCTTAGAATATATATATGAATATTATGAACCTTTTGATCCATCATGTGTGCCATCTCCTAGGGTATTTCACACCCATTTGCCTTATAGTGCTTTGTCGGATACAATAAAGAATTCTGAAAGCAAAATTGTTTACATAGCCAGAAACCCAAAGGACACTCTAGTATCATTGTGGCACTACTTAAATAAAAATCTGAGACCAAACCAAGAGCCATATCCCTTGGAAAAAGCTTATGAAGCTTTTTCTAAGGGTGTTCATCCCTTTGGTCCATATCATGATCATGTTTTGGAATATTGGATAGAGAGCTTGAAGATGCCTCAAAAGATACTCTTCTTGAAGTATGAAGATTTGAAAAGAGATCCCAGAGGGCAGGTGAAAAGGCTCGCTCAATTTGTTGGACAACCATTTACCAGTGAAGAGGAGGTGGATATGGTAGTATGGAAATCAAGCTTGGAAAGGCTTAAGAACTTGGATGTTAACAAAAATGGTAAGCTTTCCTTTTCAAGAGAAACGAGGAGTTTTAGTTCATTTTTCAGGCGCGGTGAAGTTGGGGATTGGAAGAATCACCTAACAGTGGAGATGGAGCAGGCTCTCGATCATTTCACACGCACCAAATTAGAGAATTATGGCCTTGATTTTGAGACATAAATACAATTAATTATTGTCTTTCATTTTTAATAAATAGTTTGGCCCTAAATTAAATGTGAGAAAAACTATGTAGCTAGGCATGGTGCACCACTTGTGCACCAGCCACTTGTGTTCTACTATACATATATATGTATCAAAATATATATGGTTGCTTTTCTTAGTTTTCAGGTGGACTTGATTTTATTTCCCCTGTTTCTTAACTCATATCTTTTGTCATATTGTTATTTTAACTATCAATTTATGATAATATATCTTTATTTAGTTTAGTTGGATATGATTATCAAATCAACAAAATGACGTGTTTATATAAACTTTGCTGTTGGGTGCTTGCATGCATGTACTGTAGTCCTGGTACAAAATTATGTGTTTGTGTGGTTTATTCGAAAATTTCTGTACCGTTTGTGAACTGTTATGGAATGCCTCTCTTGCCTTTATAAAGTAGTTGATCGTAACATTGGTATTATAGCATACTCCTTACGGAAATAATGCTTAATTTTCTTGTATTAGATACTATATAATGGTCAATATTTAAATATAGAGTGTTACTTTCTTCAATTTGGACTACACTAGGCCTTGACTTGTTTTGGTTAGTGGCTACTCTAATGCCTTAGATACAAGGTTAGAAATAATATGATGAGTATTGATAGATAGAGGACTTAAGAGAAGGGTCTGCCACGCTCTGTATCTGAGTTTCCTCCTCGAATAATATGCCCTGGTGCGGTGTGGGTTTCCCCTAAACTCCCTAAGAACGCCTTGATGTGTCTCCCATGTATCACTCTCTTTTAACTTCCATGAGCATGCCTTTCTCCCTTAACTGTTCATGAGCTAGACAAAGCAATGCATACACTGAAATAACACTAAAGAAAAACAAGGAAGAAGAAAAGATGCAGAGGCTAACAAGGCTCTCTTGGAACTGGTATGAGAGATAATTGCAAAGTCTTTTTCCCCCTCAGTGCTCTTCCATTGAGAGCCAGGTGGCCTTTTTAGTTCCTTACAAAAATACTTAATTTCATGAACAAGGCCAAGTGGCCAACCTTCGTCCATAAATAGAAAATACACTATCAAAACTCAGGAATTACAATCAAGTCTTAAAACCCACTTCCCTTGCTGCTCTTCATGACTTCATCTATCACTTGATCAACCCAAGACCCTTTCACGCCAGCTTGGTCGGTGTTGAGTAAATTCTCACGGGAAGCATTGTCATCCTCCTAATTTGTTAAATCATGTTTTAACCAAATTGTTCTTTTGATACTTGGCACGATAACGCGTGAACTCTATATCATGTCCCACAAAGGTCAAATGCGGGCTAGTGGGAGCTTTTTAGAAAGGAATCGGTGGAGTTCATAATGGCTTTTGGATGGCCAAAGTTCAAGGAGTGGGTTGCCGATTTCTTTTGTTATGTGGCTGCCAGGGTTCAAGTCTTCAAGATGGTATTCTTTTGTTAGAAAATCCAAATCCTTCCTTGAAGCCTCCATTGCCAATTGTCCTTTATGCTTACTGCAAATTGTGTGAAAATAGTTCCTCTTCAAGTGCTCTCCTTCTCCACTTCTATTGGAAAAAGTAAGATTCCAAATACATAGTGGCATAATATAAAACACCTCGTTAACGATACACAATGTTACAGTATAAATGATTCTACATCTTTTTCTTAAATTGCATCACAGAGTCACAGACTTGATGATGGATGAAGTAACTACCAACTACGAACTTGTTAGACAAGACACACAAAGTGTCAATACAAGAATTTCATTTTCCTTTATAGAGTAAACAAGACAAAGAAACTGATTAACAATCCTTTTACATGCCTCATACAAAACGGTGAACAAATAACAAAATGAAAAAAAAGAACTACGGCTGCCAAAGAACCTGTATGATCAATAAGGTTAAGAATAACAATCTCTATGGCTTGAGATTCAAAAGTGAATCCACTAACTCTGGAATTTTCAGATAACCCAGATTTTACTGAAACAATTCCTGATTTCTCGTGTGCAAAATAAACCAGCCACTTCCTTTGAGTTGCTAACCGGTTAATCAATCTTAACGGATGAGTAGATAAGCCTTGTGAACCAGAAGCACGCATAGAAACCAATTGCACCAGTAAGCACAAAGAAGGCATAGGAGACAATCAGCATATAGCCGAAGTACAAGATCCCAGACACTGGCTTCGTGATCTCAAGCTCTGTGAAGAAGTAGAAAGCAGCATAGAGGAAGAGATAGAGTGCTGAGGAACCTGAAGTCAAGTACGATCTCCACCACCAGAGGTAATCTTCACTACAAAGCTGGAAGTAGCAGAGCACGATTGTGATCTCGGCACATGTAACAACAAGAATGACAAAGACAATGAAGAGGAAGCCAAATATGTAATAGAACTGATGCAACCATATTGAGGTGAGTATGAAAAAGAGTTCAATGAAGATGGCTCCAAATGGGAGTATGCCTCCAATTAGGATAGTATAGAGAAGATAGGGTTCATGTACCAAGGCTGCTCTGGAATCTGCCTTGAAATCTTGTTGGTTTTCACGGGATCCTCAATTGCTGGCTTCTTGAAACCAACATAACTACCCACAAAGACAAGTGGGACTGAGATGCCAAACCATAAAAATACCAGAGCAAACATTGTTCCAAATGGCACTGCACCAGAGGATTGCCCACCCCATATCAAAGCATTCAGGACAAAGAAAATGGCAAAGCAAACTGCAGGGAGCATGAATGCTGTTTTGAGAGTGATTTTTTTCCATTCTGTTCCCTTGAACATCTTATAGAGACGGGCGGAAGAGTATCCAGCAAACAAGCCCATAAAGATCCAAAGTAGGAGCATGGCCGTCATCAACCCACCTCGGCTTGAAGGTGAGAGGAATCCAAGGACGGCAAATATCATGGTAACAAGAAACATCCCAAAAAACTGAACACCAGTCCCAACATAGACACAGAGTAAATCAGAATTTGCTGGAGGCCTAAAAACATCACCATGAACCAGTTTCCACCCCGTCTCTTCCTGCGCTTCTTCCTGAGTTTCTAACTTGCCAGCTTGATTACAAGAGTCAACTGACATGGACCCTTTATGGCAATTTGCAGCTAAAGTTTGACCAGCAGGAACTGAAACTCTAGACTCAAAACTGAGAGGTTGAAACTTTTTCTTAACAGAGCTGGACACTGATGAATCTGATGGGACACAAGAACTTCTGGATGATAAACAGATTGGACTGACTTGATAGAGACCTTCTTTTAACTCTCCCTTGCAGCAGGACTTTATGTGTTTGTTTGTCCTTCACAAGACAAAAATTAGAGTGAAATTCAACATAAACTCTATTGTCTTGTGTAAGTTTTGATATGCTCAGTAAGTTTTTGGTTATTTTAGACACACATAGCATGTTATTCAGGTTCAGTTTAGTGTTGTTGTGTGTAGGAAAATTAGAGTGTCCAATATGAGATATTTTCAGCTTATTACCATCACCAACAACAAGAGTGTTTTTACCTTGTATTCATTTCTCACATTCAAGAGGCCAAGATCAGCAGTGACATGGTTGGTTGCACCACTATGGCATACCAAGACTCATTTGCTACTGATTCAGGAGATGCAAAGTAGGCTGAGGAGGTTGAAGGAAACTATTGTTGTTGGGTTTGCAACTGCTGCTGAAATTGTTGCTGAAATGGCCTTTGTTATTGCTGCCTGCTATTTCCATTTCTGCTAGATGATCCCATATAACTCAGATCTTGTCTATAAAAGCAAATAGAGGCAGGGTGACCAATTCTGACACATGTTTGACAAATGGGTCTAGAGTTTCCAAATCTTCCCCCTCTTCCTCTAGTGGAATTTCCATTGAAACCTCTTTCACTTCCAGATTTCTTATTCTTGTTGTACGACTGGCCTGATTGATTCTTAGAATTGTTGCTTTGCTTTCTAAACACAGCATTAACAGAGGTCTGATTGAGACTAAGATTAGAGAAATTGTTAATCCTCTCCAATCTGTTTTCAAAACTCAGAAGAGTTGATTGAAGTTCTTGCCAGGACAAATTTTCCTTTGATTGGATTTAGACAACAATTGGGGTATACTCACCATCTAATCCCAAAGTAATAAAAGAAATTAAATCATTCATAGCTACTGGACTTCCAGCTACAACTAAGTTATCAGCAATCTTCTTCATAGTTATTAGGGAATTGTTCATTGTCATAGACCCCTTTCTAGTGGTCTGTAAATCAAACCTTAGATTAGCAATTTTTTATTTGTTTTTGACACCACATAGTTGCTCTAAAGCTTTCCATAACCCACGAGAGGTAGTTGAATCGATTACCTGGCTACAACTTCTAGGGTCATTGATCCAAAAAGCCATCCCAACAATAAATTGTCCTTAATCTTCCACTCTTCAAACTCTCGATTGATTTTGAGTTGAGAGCTACTGCCTCCTTCAACTAGATCTGTTAGGAGCTGAGTATTGTTACCACTATCATTTGTATTTGTTGGAATGAATTCTGGAGGACAGGCCTTAGTTCCTAGCACAAATCCTTCAAGTCTGTGGCCAATAATTGTGGGTAGAATCATCGATTTCCAGATTGTGTAGTTTTCCTCATCAAGCTTGACTGGAAATGCTTGATTCAAGTTACTGCTAAATGGGTTGTTACTGCTCATGAGATTGCTTTGTGAGGTTGAACCAGAGGCTGTGTTGGGTGATGTTCCACTTGCTGATCCAGTGGACATGGCGTTTGCCTTTAGCTGCTCTGATACTAACTTAAAAGATGAAACAGTGAATGAAATCTCAGCTCAAAAAAATGCTTGAGTGAGAGCTGTGTAATATATATATCTAGAACAAAAGTTACAGCTCAACACTTTACAGTTGGTAAGAGAATCGTCTAGAGGACTCTACCCTATCCTGAGCTATTTTTCATAACTAAATAATCCACCTGACATCATCTAGAGTTCTCTAAGATTAATTACATGGTTAATTAATACTAACAGACTAAACCAAATTAACTAACTACTTAACTTAACTAGTAGCTAATCCAGCTGATAAGATAAATGGGCTGCTTTAACATAGTCTTTATCATTAACGCGGTTTGATCAGTAGCAAATCGTAAATGACATCTGATTTTGTAGTATTTTTTGTTTTACTATAGGCGTATTGAAGAAAAACCAAAACTGTTCACTGGCTCAAGGAGTTTTGAGAGTAGTGACCGATTTATGTGTAGTGTTGAAGGGAAGAATGAGTTCAAAGAGAGAAAGAAAGTGAAGAAACGATAGGTAATGGTGATGAATCGCCATAGCCACCACCCCGGAGGGAGTTGAAGTTTCTGGGTTTGTTTTTGGGTTTTGTTGGTGACTGGTTTTGCTGGAACAAAAAAAAAACATGTGGAGGGGAGAGAGAATTGGAGAGAAACGGTGGAGGTGGAGAGAGAAGAACAAAACATATCATAAAATTTATTATTTTATTAAGTTCAAATTGTTTTATTATTAATTAATTTAATTATTAATGACATTTTGATAATTACAATGATTTTAAATAAATAAAAAAATGATATCATCTAGGGATGGCAAAACCCGGGGACGGGGCCCGGTGTTTAATTTTTTATTCTGGTCCCAGGAAATTCCCCGGAATTTTTTTTCGGGGCCGGGGCCGGGTTTTTCAATAACCCGGGATTAAAACCCG
This sequence comes from Boswellia sacra, assembly GCA_013180625.2. Taxonomy (NCBI): domain Eukaryota; kingdom Viridiplantae; phylum Streptophyta; class Magnoliopsida; order Sapindales; family Burseraceae; genus Boswellia; species Boswellia sacra. The sequence goes on along the minus strand of SNVD02010405.1, from coordinate 430,416 downwards.
GGTTGTACAATTTTTTAAAAATTCTGAAACTTTCTAATATATTATATATATTTTGGGAGTCATAAGTTTACACAAAGAGGGCTTTGGCTAGTGGTAGTGCGTTGCTTAAATATGAGGGAGGGCATGGGTTCAAGGCTTGGCTGGAGCAATTCTTCATTTAATTTTTGAAACTATGGCATGGGCTGGGCTTAATATCTATATGTATCTTCAGACTCATAAGTTTATGGAAAAGGAGGCTATAGCCTAGTGGTAGTGGGTGTTGTGTTGTTTAAATATGTTAGAGAGAACGGGTTCAAGCCGTGGTTGGTGCAAATTTTTTAAAATTATGGCTTTGGGTTGCTGGGCTGTTTAAAAAAAATTAGAAAATGGGCTTAGATTTATATAAGGGGTTATAAGCAAGTATTACACCATAAGGGATATAAACATTATTTGACATAATTTTAAAATTTCAATTACATCCCCTGGGTTTAATTTCGGGTCCCCAGCCCCGACGCCCTCACCCCGGTCAAATTCCCCGGTTTTTCAGGTTATTACCCGGCCCCGGACGTCTGGATTTTTCGGATCCCTAGCCGGGTCAAATTGCCATCCCTAATATCATCTAACTGTGTATATACCGAAGAGAGGTTTGTGAAAAGTTTCTCAAAATATAAATATATAAGAGTTCTTTTTAGACGGGAAAACAAAAGTCTCGTCTCCATGGTATTATATCAAAAGACGGGAACTTTGAGACATTATCCCGTTTACTAACTAATATGTTTCATAATCAAGGCAAGAGCTTTCTAGCTAGTTTGGTGTGTCTGATCCGATCTATAGCCTGCTCCATCTTGGATTTTTTATAATTCTTCCAATCACCACTGCCATAGCACGCGAATGATGAACTTTTACTCCTGAAAATTGAAAGAGCTATATGCTAGTGACAGATGATACTTGCTGGAGTATAGTAAATGCAGAGATAAAAGACAAATGTGCAAATCACGTGTACAGTACAGTTGATCACATGTACATGCAGAGATATATGCAAAGACAAAATCTTAATTATCTCAATCTCAGCACGGTTGTAATCTCATTGTTGTAAGTGTTGTCCAGTAATTAATTATATTCCTGAACAACAAAATATCAAATTAATTTTTTCAGTCATTTATGATTTTGAGGAGGAGATAAGGCTCATTTAGCTATATATATATGACCCTTGTGTTCTTGGAAAACTAAAAGCGAGCTTTCTTTCTTATTATGGCAACCACAACAACAAATGCATTGTTGAAGCAAGAAGTGGAACTTGATCGACTACCCAAAGAATTATTCTGGGACTCCACTTTGCTCTACCAATATGAAGGGTTTTGGTATCCTGGGAAAATTTTAAAGGGTATGTTAGTAGATCAATCACAGTTTGAAGCACGTTTTGATGATGTTATTTTGGCATCCTCTATGAAAATAGGAACTACATGGCTTAAAGCCCATGCTTTTTACATCATGGTATGTCGAAGCCGAAAAAATGTTGATAACAAGGATGAGCTTTGGATAAAAATCCACATGAACAGGTAAGGAGCTTGGAATTTATATAGGGATAATATCACAGATTACCCCTACCTTTTACGAAATTATCATGTAAAAACGCCTTTTGTCAGTTTATATGAATGATAACCCTATCTTTTTAAAAAGTCATCATGGACTACCTTCCATTAGTTTGGACGTTTGATGAAATCAGTTTTTTATTCAAAATCTGAGCAATTACCAATATAACCTTCAATAATTTTTTGGAAAAGTAGGTTGTTGTGATTCGAACTCATGCCACTCAAAATAAAAGCCTGACATCTTCACCACCGTAGCAGCTCTTTATGTGACTATAATATATTCAAAATATATTACTTATTGTAATACTTATTTTTAAGAAATTAAAACAATAAGAAATATACACAAAAAAATCGTAACATTTTATTACACTTTTTTAATAATAATTATAAAATGTAAGTTTAAAACAAAAATCTCTAATCTTCTCTCTTTTCTCTGCATCTATCTCTCACTCATCATCTTCATCTACATGATCCTACCTCTTCCCTCCTCTCCACCACAACCATCGCCATTGCCTCTTCCGCCACCATTTCCCCTTCCTCCACCACATCCACCTCCTTCCTTTACTCCTCTCCTCCTCTTCCACTGCCCTTCCTATCTACTTCACCCTTTCCTCTTCTATTCCAACCAAAAATACACAAAAAAATCGCTCTCAAATCTAGCTGCACAAAGGTGAAGGCCCATATCTCAATTCCTCTCTTTTAACCCCGCTTTTCATTCCTTAAAATTCTCTTCAATTTTGCAGTTGTATAATACTTTGCATCTCTTCCAAATAATCATTCGCCACTTTTTTTGGGGTTTTTTCGGAATTAATTAAGATTTTTTCTTGTTAAAGGAGAAACGAGTTTTGTGTACAGTGGTGGATTTGTGTGTCAGAGTGGCGAAAATGAGTTTAGGTGCGACTGAGGATGATTCAGCATCAAAGATTCATATACCTAGTGACCTAGATTGGCATATGCTTGACAAATCTAAGTTATAATATTTGTGTGTCAAAAAGAAAGCGAACAGAGATGAAGAAAGCTGTGAGGAGGGTGTAGATTTGAGAATTTTTCTAATATTTAATACATTTTTTGTAATATTTGATTTATTTAATTTTATAGTTTTGTTACTAACTACTAAGTGATAGATTTATTAGAGTTGATATTTGGATTAGATTTCAATTCTGTTAAATTATAAGATGATGATATATATGTTAATTTTTTTTTAAAAAAATTATGTATTTGATTGTTTAAAATATGGAAAGAAAATATGGAAAAGAAATAGGATTTTATTTGGTTGTCAAAAAAACTTTGTATATGGAAAGAAAATGCAAAAAGCAACAAAAATTGGCAAAAAAATAAATCTCGTAAAAGATGGAGACAAATTTTTTTAATAATATATTTTATATTTTAATTTTTATTAAATTAATATATTTTCTGTTCAATTCAAATCAAACGATTTGTTTAGCTTGATGGTAAGGAGTAAGCTCGGTAGTTTATTGGCATGTGTTCGAATCTTGTTAGTTGCAAATTTTAATTTATGTTATATATATTATTATATTATGTATCGTGAAATGACCATTATAATCTTTAATATTTGAATTATTTATACTCATTTAACGTCCAAACTAACGAAAGAGTAGTCCATAATAACTTTTTAAAAAGGTAAGGTTGTCATTCATACAAATGGGTAAAAGGCGTTTTCATATGATAATTTCGCAAACAGTAGGGATAGTCTGTGATATTATCCCAATTTATATATGAATATAATGAACCTTTTGATCCTTCAAGTGTACCGTCTCCCGGAGTGTTTCACACCCATTTGCCTTACAGTGCTTTGTCGGATACAATAAAGAATTCTGAATGCAAAATTGTTTACATAGCTAGAAACCCAAAGGACACTCTAGTGTCATTGTGGCACTACTTAAATTAAAATGTGAGACCAAATCAAGAGCCATATCCCTTGGAAAAAGCTTATGAAGCTTTTTCTAAGAGTGTTCATCCCTTTGGTCCATATCATGATCATGTTTTAGACTACTGGTTAGAGAACTTGAAGATCCTTAAAAGATACTCTTCTTGGAGTACGAAGATTTGAAAAGAGATCCCAGAGGGCAGGTCAATAGGCTTGCTCAATTTGTTGGACGACCACTTACTAATGAAGAGGAGGTGGATATGGTGGTACGGAAATCAAGCTTGGAGAGGCTTAAGAACTTGGATGTTAACAAAAATGGTAAGTTTTTCTACTCCAAAGAAATAAGGAGCTTTATGTCACGAGCTTAGAGGTTTGTGCAGCTCGCTCGTGCGGCACTTAGGCAACTTGAACCGAAAGTTGCTAAGTAAGCCTTGATGCTAGTCTTCTCGCTCAAGGAGAAGAGAAGATCGTTGAGCCAAAGAGCCTGTAGGCAAAGAAGAGAAGAGGTGGAAGATAGAAACAAGTGTTGCTGAATGAGAAAGCTTTATATTACTCAAGAGCTCTTTACAATGCTTTGCTTGGATTTGTGTGGATGATTTACAAATGAGCATTGGAGAGGTTTATCTAGTGAATCACCTCTCAAATGAATGGCTAAGATCTAATGCATCTAAGGGTCCTAATTCATCATCATCTATCTAGATATATACAAGAGAATATTATCTACTAAATTATCTAGATAAATACAAGAGATAATTCTAGAACTTATCTTACTAGAGAATTCTAGAAGATGGGCTTGGGCTTGCAAGCTTTCTAAAAGCTAGGCCAAGCCTCTAGGCATTTTTGGGCTCTCTAACAAGTAAATTGGGCGGGCTGTGACATCCTCCCCCACCTAATTTCGCGACATCCTCGGTGCGCTCTCGTCCTTGTAGCATTGGATGTACTCGCCAAATTGCCACAAGGTGTCTTCGCGTTCCCAACTTGCCTCATTATTCGGAAGGTTGTTCCATCTTACCAAGTATTCCGTGTATGGTGGAACTCCTCTCCTTCGTATTACTCGATCCGCAAGGATGTATTCCACGTCCTTATCAAATACGGTGACTACGGCTGTGGGTGCTCTTTTGGACTCGCTTCGACTTGGATCTTCCTTGTCCTCATAATAGGGCTTGAGGAAGCTCACATGGAAGATGTGATGGATTTTGAGGTTGGGTGGCAGTCAGACTTTGTAGGAGACTTCACCCACTTGCTTGACAATTGGGAAAAGACCTTCGTATTTTCGCACCAACCCCTTGTGCACTTTTCAAAGTGATTTGAATTGTTGGGGTAGGAGCTTGACAAGCACTAAGTCTCCTTCTTGGAATGCGAGGTGTCGTCTCTTCGTATCCGTCCACTTCTTCATTCGTTTAGCGGCCTTGTCCAAGCATGCTCTTGTAATATCGGCTTGTTCATGCCATTCCTTTGCAAGCTTGTAGGCCGCGGGACTCTTTCCTCCATAGGTCGAGGCTATGGCATGTGGAGTCATTGGTTGTTGTCCCGTCACAATCTTGAAGGGACTCTTGCCTGATACCTCGCTCCTTTGGAGATTATGTGAGAATTGGGCAACGTCTAAGAACTTTGCCTAATCATGTTGATGAGCGCTCACATAACGCCTCAAGTATAGCTCAAGTAAGACATTAATGTGCTCGGTTTGCCCATCGGTTTGGGGCTGAAAGCTTGTTGAGAAGCTTAAGTCGGTCCCCAACATTTTGAAGAGCTCTCCCCAAAAACGACCGGTGAAGCGGGGGACACGATCACTCACTATGTTTTGTGGAACTCCCCATAGCTTCACTATATGTTTTAGGAATGCTCGAGCGGCTTCGTCCGCAGTGCAATCCGTAGAGACGGGTATGAAGGTGGCATATTTGCTAAACCGATCAACTACTACCATTATGCTTCCATTCCCTTCGGATTTTGGGAAGGCCACGATGAAGTCCATCGACACGCTTTGCCATGGCCTTTCTGCAACAGGTAGGGGTTCAAGCAACCCCGCTGGACGTTGGTGCTCAAACTTGCCTTGTTGACACACAAGACAAATCCTTACATAGCCCTCCACGTCTTCCTACATTTGAGGTCAATAATAGGAATCTTGCACGAGTGCAAGGGTTCGTGCCATACCTGGGTGACCAGCCCACTTGGAATCGTGGCACTCCTTGATGATCTCCTTCCACAAGTTTCCATGTCTTGGCACGAAAAGGTGGTTACCCGTTATGAGAAGTAGGCCTTCATCATGCCAAAAACGTCGTGTCTTCCCCTCACTTGCCAATTTCAAAAGATTATTGGCTATGGGGTCGTGCTCTAGGCCTTATTTGATGCGGTCGATAAGCACACTTTGTGGACGACTTGCACTCAAGGTGGCAAGTTCCACCTTGCGACTTAGGGCATCGACCACAATGTTTGCCTTGCCCGCTTTGTACTCGAGCCTATAGTCGAACTCGGCCAAGAAGTCTTGCCATCGAGCTTGTTTGGGGCTCAGCTTCTTTTGTGTTTGGAAGTAGCTTGTGGCCACATTGTCGGTTTTGATAACAAAGTGGGAACCAAGCAAGTAATGTCGCCAAACCCGTAAGCAATGGATGATGGCGATCATCTCCTTTTCTTGGACCGTGTATCGCCGCTCCGTGTTATTGAGCTTGCGGCTCTCATATGCAACGGGGTGTCCTTCTTGCATGAGAACTCCCCCTATGGCAAAGTCAGAGACGTCCGTGCGCATCTCGAATGGTTTGATGTGGTCAGGTAACACCAATACCAGTTCTTCACATATTGCCTTCTTTAATCCCTCGAAGGCATGTTGGCACTCTTCGGACCAGTGCCACGTGTGGTCCTTCTTGAGAAGATCCGTGAGTGGGGCGGCTTTGGCTGAGTAGCCCATTATAAATCGCTGATAGTAGTTAACCAACCCAAGAAAAGATCGTAGCTCTGGTACCTTGGTAGGAGGCTCCCATTCTTGAATGGCCTTCACCTTGGCTTGATCCATCATGAGCTTCCTATCCCATATTTGGTGGCCAAGGAACTCTACCTCTTGCTGAGCAAAGGAACATTTTTCCTTCTTGACATAGAGTTCGTTGTCACGAAGCGCTTGGAAGACTTGTTGGAGATGTTGCACATGCTCTTCAAGAGTTGTGCTATAAATGACAATGTCATCCAAGTAGACTACCACGAACCGATCAAGGTAGGGATGGAATATCTTGTTCATGAGGGTACAAAATGTGGCGGGTGCATTGATGAGGCCAAAGGGCATAACAAGACATTCATAAGCACCATACCTTGTCACACATACGGTTTTAGGCTCGTCGCCTTTGGCATTGTGCACTTGGTAGTACCCCGATCTCAAGTTAAGCTTTGTGAAGTATCGAGCCTTCCCAAGTTGGTCGAATAACTCCGCAATGAGTGGAATCGGGTACTTGTTATTAATGGTGAGCTTGTTAAGTGCCCAATAGTCGATACACATGCGGAGAGATCCATCCTTCTTCTTTTAGAAGAGGACGGGTGCACTGTATGGAGCTTTCGAGGGTTGGATGTAGCATGCATCAAGCAAGTCTTGGAGTTGTTTCTTCAACTCTACAAGTTCGGGTGGCGCCATGCGATAAGGCGCCATGGCTAGAGGCTTAGCACCGAGTTCTAACTCGATTTGGTGATCCACTTCCCGTCGTAGAGGCAACTTCTTTGGAAGCTCTTGGGGCATCACATCCTTATAATTCTCAAGGATGGCTTGAACTTGCCTTGGCAATGGCAACGTCCTCACCATCGTTCAATTCTCGAACGATGGCAAGGAAACTTGGATCCATCTTCATCCCTCGTTTGAATTGTAGTGCTGAGAGCATTTTGCTTTCAACCTTTGTTGAGCATTCCGCCATCACCATGCATGAATGACTCCCATCGAGTATGTTGAGGGAGTTAGAAGATGGTATGGGGAAGGCATGAACTTGGTCGAAGAATTCCATGCCAAGCACTACTTGAAAATCATCCATAGGAACAATGGAGAAATCAAGCTTACCGTTCCATGTGTCAAGTTGTACCGATGTTGCCTTAGACACTCCCAATATCGCCTTGGCGGGTGAGTTTACCGCCTTGATTGTGCCTCCTTCATGGACATATTTGAGGCCTAACCGTTTGGCCTCTTCTTCAGAAATGAAATTTTGCGTGGCTCCCGTATCAAGCATCGCACGCACATCCTTGCCGTTGATGGTGGCACCCACATACATGAGACCCTTTTTGATATGTGTGGGTCTCTTGAGTGTGCCAATTGTGCGGAGAGAACCCATCCCCGCTTGAGGCTTCTTATTTTGTACGCCCTCATGTTGAGCGGCTAGGGCGTTGAGAGCCTTCCTCTTTGGGCAATCCCGCAACCAATGAGGACCATCACAAATAAAGCAAGGACTTTTTGGTTTAAGGGCATCGGACTTACCTTTGTTAGGTGTGTCGCGCTTGTCTCCTCCGGATGGTTACGTGCACCACCTTCCTTTCGGTCATGTCCTTTCTTAGTATCCCGCTCTCCCCCACCTTTACCGTGGTTGGTCTTCCTCTCTTTTGATTGGGATGAGTAGTCTATAAGGGACTTGGCCAAGGCTATGGCGTCATCAAGATTTTGTACGCCACGCCTTTTAAGCTCGACTCTTGCCTAATCTTTGAGACTGTCAAGGAAGTAGAAGAGAGAGTCTTTTTTGGACATACCTTCAATTTCAAGGATTATAGTGGTGAAATCTTTGATGTACTCACGAATGGTGCCGCTTTGCTTCAATCGGCGGAAGCGACCCCTTGCCTCCTTTTCGGCATTGCTAGGAGAGAAATGCTTTCGAAGTTCTCTCTTAAAATCCTCCCATGTGCGAAGGGATAAGATGCCTCTGCCCGCATCGGCATGCTTACGACGCCACCATAATTGGGTTGCATCTCGTAGGAATATGGGTGCAATGCCGATCCTCGAAGCATCATCATGAACACGTTTGGCTTCGAAGTATTGCTCCAAGCCAAATAGGAAGTTTTCAACTTCTGTGGTGTTGCGAGTGCCATTGTATGTGGCGGGAGTAGGCACGTGCATGGTGCTTAGTCCACTTGTGTAAGACGGGTTAGCACGATCACATTGATGCTTCTCCCATTCCGTGCGAGTTTTCTCCACTTCCACACGGATTGCTTGCAATTCATGCTCCACAAAGGTCCGCAAGCCCACAAACTCTCGTGTAAGGTTTTGTAGCTCCTTTTCATAGGCATTACTAAACTCAAGGATGTTGGACTTTGTTGCTTGGGTTTTCTCACCATAATCCATCTCTAGGCCTTCGAGACGGTCGGAGAGGCCCTCAATTGCATTGTCCATCCCCGAGATAGCTTGCTCTAAGCTAGCAACACGAGGCTCTAAAGACTCCAAGGGTGGAGCTTTGGACTTACCTTATTTTTCTTGTTGGCGTGGTTGAGGTTGCTCCTCTCGTCTACAAACTTGCTCCTCCATGGTCACTTCAAGGTCGGATGCCATACTCTTGTGCTCGAACTGTGCTCTGATACCAACTGTCACGAGCTTAGAGGTTTGCGCAGCTTGCTCGTGCGGCACTTAGGCAACTTGAACCGAAAGTTGCTAAGTAAGCCTTGATGCTAGTCTTCTCGCTCAAGGAGAAGAAAGGATCGTTGAGCCAAAGAGCCTGTAGGCAAAGAAGAGAAGAGATGGAAGATGGAAACAAGTGTTGCTGAATGAGAAAGCTTTATATTACTCAAGAGCTCTTTACAATGCTTGGCTTAGATTTGTGTGGATGATTTACAAATGAGCATTGGAGGGGTTTATATAGTGAACCACCTCTCAAATGAATGGCTAAGATCTAATGCATCTAAGGATCCTAATTCATCATCATCTATCTAGATATGTACAAGAGAATATTATCTACTAAATTATCTAGATAAATACAAGAGATAATTCTAGAACTTATCTTGCTAGAGAATTCTAGAAGATGGGCTTGGGCTTGGGCTTGCAAACTTTCTAGAAGCTAGGCCAAGCCTCTAGGCATTTTTGGGCTCTCTAACAAGTAAATTTGGCGAGCTGTGACATTTAGCTCATTTGTCAGGCGTGGTGAAGTTGGGGATTGGAAGAATCACCTAACAGTAGAGATGGAGCAGGCTCTAGATCAAATCACATGCACCAAACTGGAGAATTCTGGCCTTGACTTTGAGACATAAATACAATTGTTTCCTTTCATTTTTTAATAACTTAACCTCTAAAATGAGAGAACTATGTGGGCATGCATGGTGCACCACCCTGTGCACTAGCTACTTATGATTCTGATATGTATCAATCTATCGTTATTTTTTTTTCAGTTTTTAAGTCGATTTGATCCCACTTTCTTTTTTACAAATCATTTTTCAATAATATTTTAAATTTAATTATTAATAATGATAATATATCATTGTTTTGTTAGATATATTCATAAAATCAGTAGAAGTCTTATCTCATATAAGTTGTTATCTCAAAGTGAACTTCGCTTTTGCTGGTGCTTGCATGCATGCGTGCTTATAGTGTCGATAGAAAATGGGTTGTCTTAATGTATGCTTTAAGAGGACCTATCAAGACGCGAGAGCTTGTACATTTTAATCATAGAAACCATTAAAATACCTCAAAAAAATTATATTTTTTTTAAATCTCATTAAATTCATTGAAATTAATTAATATAACATAATTTTAAAGCAATTTAGTGATTATTTTGATGAAAATGCATAAGCTTCTAGGTGTTATCGTGCGCCATTAGGACATATGCAAACGTTAAAACTATCTAAAAAAAACAAAAAAATTATGTGTTGAATTTATCGTCAAAATATCAATTATTTTATGTAGTTGGAAAATTGTCATAAATCTTATGAACAGTTACAGATGTCCCTCTTATCTTTATTATAAACTTGTTGATTATTTTTGGAAAAAAAAAGTTCTATATATCATGCATATATTCTGTAGCTTTGGCTATATTTTTCTATTGAAATTGCCAAATAATAATCCAATCATCGGTGAGATTAACTGATTCTCTAAATTCATAATGTCTACGGCAAATAACATAAAGTCACATGTAAATAAATAAATAATACATTATTAAATTTGGAGGAGTTTTAAACTATGATATCATGAGAAATGTAAAACGTGTAAAGAGAAACAATAATATGGGAATTTATTTATTTTCAAATTTTGGTTTATTCTTTTCCTCTCTATTTCAAGCATATAATATTATGCAATTTTTAAGAACTAAGAGAATGAGATTGAATTATCAACCAATATTGATTGGATGAATATTGTATACTATTATGCTAATATGATATTGCATATGTATCCTAAGTTTTTTTTTTTCCTTCAATAAGTTGAATAAGTTGATAAAATGGATAAGATTTAAACATAATAATATTGATGATGATGATAAGGAGATATACTAAAATTCCTCTCCATTGTATTTGACAAATAGTACCTGGCACGACACTTGCCGTTGGAAAGGGACAAAAACTACACACCTCTACATGAAAAAGGTGTATGGTAGTTTTGAGTGTTCGGCGAAAATGGGTTTTCTTTTTGTTTTCCTTTTAAATGGTTTTGGTTAATGATACTGATTTTTAATTATTAATAAATCGTTGTGCATGTCGATCTTATCTAATAATGAGAACATAAATTATTTTGTTAATGATTTAGGGTTGCATAAATACCAAAAATTTTATTAATTTTTTATTTCAATTGTTTATTTTTTTTATAATTGTCATAGTGATTATTTATCTGACTTTGAAACTATGATTATTGCAGAATTTGCTATTAAATCTTTATTGGTAAGCTATAGTTTACTTTTACATCTATAGTTTAAATGTCAATATATGGGCCTTTTTTAGCTTAATTGTATTACCTCCAAATCCAGTGCATATGACTAATTATGTTTAAGGATGGGTTGTTCTTAATTTCGTGATTTTTATGTTTAAGGATGTTATTAATTTAAAAGAAAGATGGCAATCGATGTGTGTATTCACTAATTATGGGTTTGAAGTACTACATCTTATTCTTTATGTCCCTCCCTGTTGTAGGTATACTGTGCATAACTGATATTGGATTAACATTTGTGTGTGCTTGTTGACACACTTGATATAGATGTTAATTTTTTCTTGTTTTAAGGGGTTTTTGTTTCTTTATCTAAAATTGGAATGGATCGAAATATATAATCTAAATATATATAATTTTAACGTAGAAATTGAAAGGTCTTCAACTAATATTTTTATGTATATGTCCTTCTTGATTTTTTTAACTTTTTTTTTATTTGATATATGAAAAAATTGGTTAGAAATCAATATTTTGACAAAACTACTATTGAATTATTTAAATATTTATTATTTTAATTACTTTATTATCTTATTCTAAAATATTAAAATATTCTAAAATATTAATATTTAATAAATTATTCTATGAGTTATATATATTTATTTAAATTTTTTTTCTTTTGTAAAAGTTATGTATAAGTGGATTACAAATGAACTGTAGAGAGGTATTTAGAGAATTAGAGGTAAAATTTGAAAAGTGGTTACTCGCGTACTCTTGAAGCCAAACATCCCGGACGCTAAACTTTTCAAAAATATTCATTAAACTTTGAGAGTTGATTATGAAATTCGTTTTATATAGTTTATGATAAATGCAAAGATAAAAGCAAGATCTCAACATATTTGTAATTGTCAAACTCGTGATTCCATGAATATCAAGTAATATTGAAGTGGTTTAACTAATATACTCTAATTTTTTATTTTTTTAACAATTTTGAAGTGTTGTCCATTAATCAATTCCAGCATGAATTGATAGACTAGGCTCCACAGCTTTTAAATTGCATATTTAAGTTTTAGAAAATGAAATTCACTTGTCATACACACACACTGTGTGTGTATATATATATATATATAGAATGTTATCATGCTAACTTAGAAATATTAGGATAGATATATTGTACCACATCAACATAATAATGTATTAAACTTGCGAACTTACAAATGAGTGAAAGAAATGGAAAGTAGGGTAGAAAATAATAGATGATACTTTTGTTGGAACCCGAACACAAATTGAATGATAAACGCTACGGAATTAGCTCCACAAGGTTCTACGATCATAGGCACCAATCAAAATTTTAGGCTATATGCACCACTTCAGTTCTTGTTCTGAGAATTGATCTAAACAAAAGGTGTGGGCATCTAATACCTTCACTAAACAAAACACAAATTAGTTCTATATGAAGAACCAAAAACAAAGGACAAGGGAAGAGGGAAAACGCAGAAGCCTATGCCCTAAGGGTGGCACAAATCCCTAAGTAATTGACTAAGGTTTGCACAAATCCCTAAGCTCCCCTTAAATATGTCATGTCCTTGGGTTTTTTATGATTAGGGTGGCTACACAAATTAGTTTCGGGTTTTTAATTATGGGCTAATCACACAGAACCCCCCCTGGGTTTTGGTTTAATTTCGTCCAAAAATATTATTTGTCACATTTCATCATACGGTACCCCTGCCTTTTTTAAAATTCATCATGGACACCCCTTCCGTCAGTTTTGCCGTTAAGTGACATCAGATTTCGTCACATTTCCATCCACAAAATACAAATTTACCTAAATAGCCTTAACTTTAGTTTGACAAAACTTATATAAAATAAAATAATCAGTGCAAGTTCAAATGACGATTCTGCCCTTGTAGTCAGTCAACTTAATCTGCCTTACGAAGTTGGCGCTAAAGTTGGTGCTTAAACTAGGGAAATTACTTTGTTGCCCTTAAAATTTGAATTTAAGTTAATACACGTTGCAGTAGCCGTTGGAATGCAACCGTTTATACAGCAAGCCAAATGTGTATTGGGCACTATAAAATGAAGACAAACCCAGCAAATGAAACACACAAAAAGCAGAAAAATCAAAACAAACAAACCTAAACTCACAACTCTTCAACACAGCAATTCATCAACAGTAGGTCAGAACTTGAAAAACACACAAACAGTTATCAAGAGCAGTTCATCCACATGAGTGCAAGGCAAGAGGTCAAAACTTGAAAAACACAGAAGCAGTTATCAACAGCATTTCATCCAACATGAGTGCAAGCCAACAGGTAAGAACTTCAAAAAAACAAAGGCAGTTGCGAGAAAAAACACAGAAGCAATTCATCAACAAAACCAGCACAGAAGCAGAAGCAGTTCTTGAGCAACAGGTCAGAACTTCAGAGTGCAAAGCAAGAAAAACTCAATATCCCAAAAGATGAGTCAATCAACCTCAAGGCAACAAGACAGTGGTTCAAGTCACACTTATGGCAGAAATGACATGATTAATGGCAACTTAATAAAGTTTAAAAACAGAAGATGCAAGTGTGGAACAAAAGCAACTGTGATGATATCTGAATCAGCAAGGAATCCTGGTAAACTATATTTTGTATGCAAAACAGGGACATGCAATTATTTTCGATGGTGGGAGCCTGATAATGAAGAAATTGACAAGTTTGAATAATTTTGTCATGGTCAGATGGAAGAAATGGATATGAATGGTAGTGAAGCACTTATAAGTCAAATGCATAGAGATCTAAAGCAATTGATCATGAACAATGATATTGTCATGCAAAGAACTGAAAAACTAGAGAATGCTCTAATGTCCTACAAAGTAGTTTACATTTTCATTATTATGTTAATTGCATACCTTGTAAAGATAATGTAGTGGGGAAAAAAAAAATAAAAGTTCTGTCATTGCCCAATATCATTACTTGTAAATTAGTATCATTCTTATCAACAAAATTACAGCAAATGCATGAAGCAATGTGAAAAGACTGTGTTAAATACAAGATGAAGAAACATTGTCTTAATTGTTTCCTTATAGGAATCTAAAGGACTGTAATTTACAGTCTTTGTACAAAAAAAAAACAACCCTTAACCCTATATGTGATAACAATTTTGGGTTGCTGTAAAACTAAAACCTACCAAAAAACAAAAACATTGCTTGCTATATACAGTCATGCGGTCTCACTGCATTCCTGGAGGTGACCTTGTGCCTACATGCATGTTTGAAGTATACATGGTTACCAAAGAAAAGGTGAAAGCAAAAGTGATAGACAAAATGTCGAAATTTTGTACCTCTAGTTACCCTTAACATGGTTGAACCCACTGACTGCTGGGGTGGTACTGGTGCTGTTGCTGGTGGCTGACAAAATGGTGTAAATTGCCTTACAGTTGGAGGTTGGTTGGATGCTGATAAATCAGAGCAAGTTATAAAAGATAAATCATAAATAGATATTATACAAATATTGATAAATGCAATAAAGGTAATACTTGATGTGCCTGAATCCTTTGATTGATGATATGGTATATGAGATTGCTGAAGTGATGTTGATCCAGCCTGCCTTACAGTTGGAGATTGTTGGGGTACTGGTGTAAATAGGTAGAAAGATAATATTAGTCAAAGTTAAGGGAGATACAAACAAGGAAAAAAGTTGCATGATTTTAATGCCAAAATGAAAATTTTTACCCTTCATTCTTCTTAATGTCTGTGAAGCCACTGATTGCTGAGATGGTATAAGAGGTTGCTGAGATGAGGTAGGAGGTTGTTGAGATGAGCTAGTAGGTTGCTGAGATGAGCTAGCAGGTTGCTGAGATGAGCTTGGAGGTTGCTGAGATGAGCTTGGAGGTTGCTGACATGAGCTTGGAGCTTGATGGGATGTTGTTGACGCAGTTACTGTTGTTGATGGCCTCTGTCTCTGACACTTACACAACAATTACAATTAGTATTTATTGCAAATATGATAATATTTTGAAAAACAACTTCTATGCATATGACCTTATTCTGTTTTGGGGCTGACTTGCAAGACCTTCTATTGTGATTGTATCCCCCACAATTTGAACATCGCATTGTGAATAAAGAGTTTGCAGGAGGGTCTTCATCAGGTGCCCTTCTTCTTGCTTTCTTAGGCCTGCCTGCCTTTGTCCTTCTCTTTGGAGCTTCCAGATTGTTACAAGCCACCTCAGGCCATTCACTGTGGTCTGGTATAGGCCTCAAGTGGTGGTTGTATACAACTATATACATATCTCTTGATAGTTTCTTATCCACAAACTGATTGACCTCAATCCTCCTTTCATTTGCGCAGGCTATTGCATGGATACAAGGTATTCCCGAAATCTGAAATAAACCACAAGAGCAAAATCTAGCATCTAGTCTGACAATGTAAGCTCTTTCTTTACACACAACTTTAAACTCCAAAGCTCCACACCAATACACCTCCATGATTCTACTGAACTTACCTCTATCACTAATTATTTCCCTAATCCTAGGACCAATATCTGAATGCCATCCTAGGCATTCTTTATACCTAGCATTGGAAAAAAAAACAGAAATTAGTTGTTAATGATAAAGAAAGCAAACAGAAATTAGTTGTTAATGATAAGGAAAGCAAAGTAGTTTACATTTCAACGATCAAAATGCACTTTTATGCCTAATAGAAAGTGAACAGAAATGGGAAGAAATAAGCATACAGAAATAGGAAATGAAGAGCAGTTAACTTACTTTCTTTGCATCCTCTTCATAATCTTTCTTCTTATGTCCTCTACCATTGTCAAATATGTTTGACCTCGATGCCTATTGATCTAAGAGTTGAAGGATTCAGTGATGTTATTGGTGACATGGTCCACTTTGACTCTTTCATCAAATGCATATCTACTCCAACTATTGGCAAGAATATTTGACAGGTACTCAAATGCCTTGTAATCCACAGATTTGATCTCCTCCATGGCAGTGTGGAAGTCATTAATATTACTAGCTTTGCATGCTCTCCACAACAGCAACTGAAGACCTGGCCCACAATGTCCTTTCTTGAAATTATCAAACAAATGCTTTGCACAGTACCTATTGGATGCATATGGCCACTTTAAATTTAAAGAATTAAGGATTCCCTTCTGCCTATCACTCATAAAAGTCATAGGCATCCCAGGTGCATCAACCCCTCCTAAATGCTCACCTCGATGTTCAAGGAACCAATTCCAAGTTGAGCTGCATTCCACTTCACAAATTCCTAATGCTAAGGGGTACATACCATTGTTAGCATCAATCCCTACAGCAGTCAAAAGCACTCCTCCCATTGGCCCCTTAATAAGTGTCTATTTATATATCATTTTCATATCAATTCGTCCATGTTTCTTTGCTATATTCCTTGGTATTTTTATGTTTTTGTGTGGTTTTGATGTTTGTAGGAGTTTTGGAGCAACTTGCACAAAAATGGAGTAAAACCCTTCATTTTCACCTCTGCTAGTCAACCATCTTCTCGGATTTAATTGTATTGATATACAATGAACCCGATGACATATTATATACCGTTGGAAAGCTCTCGAAGTCTATTTTCTGGAGAAATTTACGGTTTATAAATCCATTCAGTGTACCAAAAGTTGTAATCAAAACAGTGTGAGAAGTATAGAAATGTAATTCCACAAATCACTGTAGCATGTATAATACGAGACACTGTAGCAGGTTACTGTAGCAGAGTATTTAAACACATTTTAGGGTTTTATTTTCATAACTTGAAGGGGGAGAACGTGGGAGGAGGCTGCATTTCTGGATTTCTTTCATCCCTTGGAGTTCTTGAAGGAGAAAGAAGGCTTGGAAAGAGGAAAAACTACAATTCTAAGGAGATTCATCTACAAAGGAGATTTTCAAAGGATTTGCTAAGTTTTTCTTTTCCTTTTCAATTCTGGAATTTCTCTGTATTGTATTATGTTGTGTTTAAACATGTGTAACTGAATCTGAATTGGTTGAGGGTGATTTCAAAGCCCTTGATATGGTTTTTGTGAGTTGATTGTGTAAGAAGTTGTTATCCAATTCTCTAATTGAAGTTGCTTGTATTTTCCCATATCTAATGCTTATGATTGCTTGCTGATTGTATTTGGAATGGCCAACTGAATATAATCTGTTGTTGTCTATTGCTAGATTAGAAATCTTGATCCGTAATTGTCATGAATTTCCAATCATTAGTAGCAAAATTGTGATCAGAGATTGCAATTGGAAAATACAACCTAGGTTAAATAATCTGAACTGTGTGATTATTGCTTAGATCAACCTATCTTTCTCATCGTAATGCTTCCATTGAATTAAACTTAGAGAGCTTGTTCTAGGTTGTTTAATGGATAGAGATTAAATAAAGAGCTTGTTTTATTTAACAACAAAGTAAGGAAAGATTGGGATAACAGAGCTTGTTGTTATCTACGGTTGATAACTTCAATGCTGTAATTGGATTACAATTCTATGTTAATTCACAAATTCATATCTTGTGGTAGAGAATGAACTCTTAACCAAGTGTCTCTCATTGATTTTTCACTCCATTTAACTTTGCTTTGTGTTATTCTTCATTTGCTTTCGTATTAAGTTTAGTTAATCAATCAACAAAACCCCCCCTGTTTAGTTTATTATTGCTGGAAAATAACAAATTCAATTAGAATCAATCCTCGTGGGAACGATATCTACTTATCACTTTATTACTTGTGCGACTAGTATACTTGCTAGTTTCGAACGCATCAAGTTTTTGGCGCCGTTGCCGGGGATTGATTTTCTAATCGATTTGTTATTTTGTTTTCATTGTTGATTCGTGTTTTTTTTTTGTTTTTCTTTTCTGATTGTTTGTGTTTGGGCGACATGGCAGTAAATTTTCAACAATTCAGTAGCCAATTTGAGCCACAATTACATTGGAGTGTAAATGAGGTAAGCACTCAGAACATTGAACAACAACTTTCTGAGCTAACTTCTCTTGTGGAAAACATGGCTGTAGGAGATATGTAGAAATCTTATGCATGTGGGATATATTCTACCATGGAGCATCCAATCGACATGTATCCAACTTCACAGGAAGAATATATGGAACGGGCCAATGCCATGGGTGGATTTCCAGGACAACCAAGGCAATGGTATGATCCCTTCTCTAATACTTACAATGCCGGATGGGGAGATCACCCTAATTTTAATTACTGGAATCATCAACCAATCGCTCTAAATGCCATACCAAATCGGCCACAAGGTTTTAATCAACTTAGAGTGCAGCAACCATTTCAAATGCAACCACCACCAATGCCAAAACGAGCACCACAACCAGCTTCAGAAAACTCAGGTATGTCACTCCAGGATATTGTTAATGCACTTGCCAATAACACAATGCAATTCCGGCAGGAAACTGGGGCAAGTATCCAAAACCTCGCAAATCAAATGGGACAATTGGCTACTAGTATGAGCAAATTCGAGGGCCAATGCTCAGAAAAATTATCTTGTCAAACGATGATCAATCCAAGAGAGAATGCTTGTGCGATAACTTTGCGAAGTGGAGAGCAAATTCAAAATGGAGAGCAAATAGAAACTGGGGCAAGTATCCAAAACCTGACAAAGAAATCACAAACTGATGAAGAAGATGACACCACTTCCACCATGAACAACACATCATCTTCTAAGGTAGATCTTAAAACTCAAATTCCTTCTTATGTTACTCCTCCACCATTTCCTAGCAGATTTGCAAAATCAAAGAAGGAGGAACAAGAACAAGAAATCCTGAAAACTTCCCACAAAATCGAGGTAAATATACCACTTCTGGATGCTATCGAGCAAGTACCTTGTTGTACACAATTTCTCAAGGAGTTATGCACCAACAAGAGAAGGTTGAAGGGAAATGAGAAAGTAAGTGTGGGGGAAAATGTTTCAGCTGTATTGCAAAGAAAAATTCCTCCAAAATGCAAAGATCCAGGTACGTTCATCATTCCATGCACCATTGGTAATACCAAGTTTGAAAGAGCTATATTAGATTTAGGAGCATCTATTAATGTCATGCCATATTCTATTTATGCTTCTTTAAATCTTGGACCTTTTGCGAAAACTGGTATTACCATTCAGTTTGCTGATCATTTTAATGCATATCCCAAAAGAGTTGTGGAAGATGTACTTGTGCAGGTGAATCAATTGGTTTTTCTAGCAGACTTCTATGTCCTTAAAATAGAGGATGAGACATCTCCTAATCCAACACCGATTCTTTTAGGGAGACCATTCTCGAAAACTACTAGAATCAAGATTGATGATCATTATGGCACTTTCACCATGGAGTTTGATGGCAAAGTGATCCGTTTCAGTATTTTCGAGGCAATGAGTGAGCACTGATGAACACTTAAATATGCATGTTTAATAAGAGTTTAGTTCATCATATTGCATTAATAGTGTCATTAAATTCCTCATCTTAAGCATATTTGTAGCATTTGCATCTTTGGAATTAATTTCTCTTAATTTTGGTTTTGTTACAGGTTCGGTAAAATGGGTATAACTCTCTATTTATAGATCAGAATAGTGCAATTCTTAATGTTTTGGAAAGCTGATTTAATTTTCTACAAGATTGCATTTCACAAGAATCATCAAATTCGGGCTCTTTAGTGGACCAAAATTGGGCTTGAAGTGAACCCATCTACAGTCTCGGCCCAGTCTGACCAGGCCTCAGTATTTGGACCGTATCTCTCAAAATACGTATCCAAATTGTGCAAATCAATATGTTCTATAAAGCTGAGAGAAATATCTACAACTTTCATGAAGACATGTGATTAAAATTCACAACATTTCGATGTCAAAAATTGATGGTCAAAGTCGGTGCCTAATGATCCCAATTGTCAAAGATATTTACAACTAATATTTGACAATTATGGCCTTGTAATTTGACAAGTTTGCCCCTGGATGTATCTATAAATAGAGGTGCCTTGTGACCCATTGGGGCATCTTGGCCTTGGCTAGAACAATTTGGCTTTGGCTAGGATCTTGTATTGTGTTTTGTGTGTTTATGTTATTAATGACTTTCATTTTTCTTGCATTTTATTTTCTTTCTATTATAATGTTCTTCTAATTTCTCTTTTGCTAAGGTGAAGGGTGAAACCCTTGATATGAGAATAAGGATTCTCTAACCCTTAATATGTGCTTAATAATCTTAATCTTATAATGTTTATTCAATATGATTTATATTTAATTTCTTAATCAATCTTGACACCACTCGTAAAGTGGAGGTCTTGATCCATTGTCGACAATCTTTGGCACAGCAAATGCTTGGATCCTTTCTAGATGATGTATGGTTCTTCCTTACCGACACGAATCTAGTTAGGAACCTTGATTTGTTGTAGACATATGATGATTGGCACATTGGATGCTTGAACCCATTTACAAGAGTGGTATAAATGTTGGTAATGAAACAAATATAATTCATATAACTAAAATGGGCTAATCATCCTTATTCGAAATATCAAGGGCGGATCCCCTAACCTTAGCCTTCATTGTTATGTGTTAATTCCTCTTGTATTTTAATTATTCTATTGTTTATGAACTTTTTATTTTATTTACTATGTTAGGTTCTACCACCTTATGAAATTGTTCTTTAATTTACTATGGTTGGTTATACCACCTATTTCCATGGATGGTTTTACCTCCTCTTGCTTTTTGTTTATATTTGAATGGTCGGTAATACCACCTACCATCTTACATACTTGTTGATATTATCATGTCACCTCTTTGAATCATCCATATCACATTTGTTTAGCTTATAATTTGTAACGCTTAAATTCCCTTCCTCGTGGATCGACCACGGTCTCACCGGGTTTTATTACTTCGACACTCCTATACTTGGGAGACAATCCTTTTTTCGATGTGTCAAGTTTTTGGCGCCGTTGCCGGGGAAGGTAAAAATTGGCATACAAAATTGTAAGTATTCTCTTTTCTCATTTCTATTTTTATTTTTCTTGTATGTGTTTCTCTTTTCTCTCCCCATTTCTATTTTTAATTTTCTTGCATGTGCTCATCTTTTCTTTCTCTTTGCATTAGTTGGTAGAATTGTTTGTAGCCACTCATCTTCTTTGGAAAACATGCTCATACCCAACCAAGGACATTAATAGATTACATAAGAACTCATGCACAATCATGCATAGTCTTCCCTCATGATGCAAAATATTTCAACCATGAATCGGATTTCATTCAATTCTTACCCCACTTTCATTGCCTAGATGTTGAAAACCCATTTTTGCATTTGAGAGAATTTAAAGATTTTTGCAATATCTATTGTGACCTAAATTGTAGCATAAACATTCTTTAAAAGCTTTTTCCTTTTTCTTTAAAAGATAAAGCTAAAACATGGCTACAAAATCTTAGGTCAGGATCCATTAGTTCATGGGATGAAATGCAACAACAATTTTTGAAAAATTCTTTCCTCCCTATAGAACAAATTCTCTCAAAGGGCAAATCATCAATTTCACTCAAAAACAAGGAGAGACTTTTTACCAATGTTGGGATAGGTATAAAGCATTGCTTAATACTTGTCCTCACCATGGTTTGGAAACATGGAGACTAGTTTTAATTTTCTATGAAGGTCTTACACATCAAGCTAGGCAAATGGTAGAATTAATGTGCAATGGACAATTTGAAAATAAAGACCCTGATGAAGCCATGGATTTCCTAGACTTACTATCGAAAAATGCCCAAAATTGGAACAATGTTGGCACCTATGAGGTACCAAGAACGTCTAGTAGAGGCATATATAACTTTAGGGAGAATCATGATCTACATGCTAAATTTACATCCCTAGCTAGGAAAGTCGAGGATTTAGAAATGTGGTCTATGCAAGAAATTGTTTGTCACACTTGTAATTCTAGTGATCATCCAACGGATGATTGCCCAAAGGTGCCTAACTTTAGAAAAAGTCTCCATGACCAAACCAATGTTTTAAACACTTTCCAAAGGTCAAATCCAAATCCTTACTCACAAAATTCTGTATGGAAAAATCACTTGAATTTTGATTGGAGGAATGATAATCATGCACAATCTTACCAACCTCCCTTTCAATCATATCAAAATTTTAAAAAATCTCATGATCATGCATCTTATGAGGATCTCGAAGAAACATTAAATTCATTCATTACAAAGCAAGAGGCTTTTAATAGTCAAATTGCTCATACTATGGCGAACTTGAATGATGCCCTTGAAAAGTTTGCATTTGCACTTAGTCCTCATAAGAAAGGTGAGTTTCCATCTCAACTAGAGCCAAACTCCATCAATCCACATGTGAGTAATCCAAATGGCCAACATCTAGATGAAGATTCGGTAAGTGCTCTTCATGATGGTCAGGTTGATCAAGAACATATTCCTAACCCTTATGAGAAAGATGATGAATCAATCCTAAAGGGTAAGGAAGAGGTTAATCAACTTACACCTAACAAAGAAAAGACCGAATCCTCACTTATGCATCATGCAAAGGAATTTAACCAAAATTTTGATATTAATGAATTTTTCGAGCATGATGAAAATGATGAAGCTAATAGGACAAAAACTAACGTGGAAGACTATATCCAACATGAGAATTTTTCAACTCCTTCGGAAATCGGGTTACTTAGTTCTTTTGAACCAAGTATGCAACTAGTGCCCATTGCTTCTAAAGAATTTTCATTGCTTGATTTTGTACAAGTGAAGGAGATTAAAAGTTGGGAGCCATGGTTCGAAAAAAGTGAGGAACAAACATCCACACTCAATAATGCATGCTTTAAGGACAAACAAACTCAGATAGTGGTAATCTCTTTCATTCTCACAAATAAAGGAAAAAGAAAGGTACCACCTCAATGGCATATTTTTGACCGTGGTAAATCACTTTAGAAGAGATTCCTCTTTTTGCATTTCTTTATAATGATTGATCAAATTTTATCCATCTATGCCATATTTTCATTTTCATTTTTATTCTTGATTTTTTCTATCATTTCTAGTTTGTTTTTATTTTATTTTGTGTGCGTTTATTTTAGTTGTGTGTTTTTATTTTATTTCCCGGTCAAGTGGCGGATACGGTACTCTGTGGCTTTTGAAGTCGGTTTTTTAGTTCCCTAAAAACTGTTGCTCACCTTGCATCCATTTTCCTCTCTCTTATTTTCTTCACATTGATACCATTCTCTCAAAATTGCACAAACATTTTCCCTCTCTTCCTCAAAATGATTTGCTTAAAATTTATAAAGCTCGTGCAGAAAGACTAAGGTTGTTGATGCGTAAGGGTATTCCTGCTGATTTAAGATGCTTAATTGAAGCCAAGGTTCGATTTTCTTATGAATTTTCAGATAATCTTGTGTCTCATATGCCAGGTATGGGAAAAAGCTCTTACGCCAAAAAGCGAAGAGCGAAAAGGTTGCAAGTTTGTCCCAGATGTGCAAGATGGACTTGTAACCAGCGTTGCCGCTCCTTGGGATATTTGTCTAACAATCGAGAGGATAAACTACAGTTCATCAAGAATGGACTGAGTATGGAGTCTTTGGATGATATCCGAACGACTCTTGAGACGCACTCTTGTGGACTTGTACAGCGTGAAATTTTTAATTTGTGGACACAATTTCGAGATGAGCAGGAACGCTATAGTCTTGGGAATCTGACTCAAAACGACCCTGTTTGCCAGTTTATAAGAAAACTGGATGGGAAGTATATCCCCAACTCATAGAAGGTGTTTAAGCCGTTTCTGGACGTAAAACCAGAGGAAGATGTGAGCCACAGTCACAACTGCCTGTACATATGCATGCGTGCCATCATTTTTGAATTTTAATACCTCATAGCTATCATTTTTGAATTTGTATCTTTTGTTTGACTTATGGTGTCTTATTTCATCATCTTTTGAATTTTTATGCATTATTGTCAAATTTTTCAACAAACAACCGAGCTACCTAGATAGATATCATCATTAGCATAGCTTTTTGCACTCCATAAATACCACATCTCTTATTCTCTTCTTCACACATAGTTAGAGAGTTGCATAGACATGGAGGGAACTTCAAAACGTCGAATCCAAAGGATATGTGTATTCTGTGGAACTCGACCAGGTAAAAGTGAAGAGTTTGTCGAGGCAGCAAATTATCTTGGTAGATTACTAACTGAAAGAAAGATTCATGTGGTTTATGGGGGAGGTAGCCTCGGGTTAATGGGTTGTGTGTCAACAACTGCACATGTAGGAGGTACTCAAGTTTTAGGAGTTATTCCTAAAGCTTTGGCTGTAGAAAGTATTGTTGGAAAAACGGTTGGGAAGGAGTTACAGGCCTCCTCTATGCATGAACGCATGGCACATATGCTCATCAATTCAGATGCCTTTATTGCTTTACCAGGTGACTTTGGCACTCTTCAAGAAATTTTTCAAATTGCCTCTTGGGTCCAACTGAATCTCCATCAAAAACCCATAGGTTTGTTGAATGTCAAAAATTTCTTTGATCCTTTGATAAGTTTTGTTGATGCAGCTGTGGAACAGAATTTTAGCCCTCATTCAGCGAGAAAGATCCTTATTTCTGCCACTTCTGCTGGTGAGCTACTTGACAAATTACAAGAAGTTGAGTATGAACCTGACCCAGCTAGTACTCAAATTAATTGGGCAGGAGGGCAAAACAAAAAGTGCAAATTGGATTTGAATCTCCGTTTGTAATTTTTTTTTTCTTCTTGTCCTTTATTTTATTTTATTTTACTTATAGCATGTTATTTTATGAGTCTTTCAGGTCATCTCTCTTGAATAACAGAAGCTTCAGGTAATGTCTCCTATACTTAATCTCTCTACATTTAAACATTGAGGACAATGTTTCATTTGGTTGGAGGGGAAGGATAGTAGACATAAGTGTGTCTTGAAATTTTATTTTTTCTTGCAAAAAAGAAAAAAAGAAAGCGAGTTAGTAATTAGATTCAGAGTGCGGTGTAAGGAGTTCAAATCCTCTTAAGAAGCATTCTGGGTCAGGAATGGCAGAGTAGGGAGGACCAGTTTAAACTCTTGAAACCCATTCTAACCAATTTGTCATTTTATTCTTGCATTTTTGAAGACTTATTTGATATTATTTAGTCTTGATTTTTGAATTGTATAACAAGGAGGTCTTATTCATTTCACTTTGAATTATTCAAATCTATGAACTCTCACAACCTTATCATTTAAAAATTGTGTGCTTATGTACTCATTAAGCAAGTATTCATGAACCTTTCTTCACACACACACAATACCTTGATGCATGATTGTGGGTGGCGAAATGAAATGTTGTAATATTTGAGTTCTTTTGTTTTGTTTAGGATAACAACACAAAGGAAGGGGAAAGTGTTTTTTTTTTTAAAAAGCGAAAAAAAAGAAAAAAAAAGAGAAAAGCAATTGTGGATAAGTTTGGTCTCGTAGCCTCCTTAATTCGAGAAATTAAGCCCGAGGGGTCCTCAACCCTATACCCTAAGCCAACTGGTTTGGGAGCTAGTGACCCAAAGCGCGCTACATGGATTAAGGAAGAAAGCTTATGGGATTGAACCTTGCACTATCCACAGTTTCTAACAAAAATAAAGCATCGGTCGGCAACCCGAGTCCGTTAGCTCGGTAAAGGGGGGTTTTTTTTTTTCCTTAACCCCTATGCCCTAACAGGCCAACTGGTCCTTGGAGTCATTAGCCTAAGGCTCGCTACATGGGTTAAAGATGCATTCTTTCAAAAAAAAAAAATGTATAAATGATGATATCCCCTACCTAAAGTTGTTAGCCTTAACAAATATTAGAACCGATATGGCTTCTTTCTAATAAGCCCATAGTCATGTGTTGACTGAGCACAAAAAGGAGGTTTATTGATATCTTGACTGAAGGGTACATGAGTCATAAAAAAATAATAATAATAATAATTGGTTGAGAGTTTGTTTCTTTGGATAAAATCAATGAAAGTGCAATAATGACCACTCTTGGATGTAAAATTCTATAAATCACTTCTAAATAATAACGCTTAATTGCTAGGGACTAGCAATAAGCTAGTTTGGGGGGTGTGTATGACACTTAAATATGCATGTTTAATAAGAGTTTAATTCATCATATTGCTTTAATAGTGTCATTAAATTCCTCAACTTAAGTATATTTGTAGCATTTGCATCTTTGGAATTAATTCCTCTTAATTTTGGTTTTGTTACAGGTTTGGTAAAATGGGCATAACTCTCTATTTATAGATCAGAATGGTGCAATTCTTAATGTTTTGGAAAGCTGATTTAATTTTATACAAGATTGCATTTCACAAGCATCATCAAATTCGGGCTCTTAGTAGACCCAAATTGGGCTTGAAATGAACCCATCTACAGTCTCGGCCTAGTCTGACCAGGCCTCAGTATTTGGACCGTATCTCTCAAAATAAGTATCCAAATTGTGCAAATCAATATGTTCTAGAAAGCTGAGAGAAATATCTACAACTTTCATGAAGACATGTGATTAAAATTCACAACGTTTCGATGTCAAAATTGATGGTCAATGTCGGTGCCTAATGATCCCAATTGTCAAAGATATTTACAACTAATATTTGACAATTATGCCCTTGTAATTTGACAAGTTTGCCACTGGATGTATCTATAAATAGAGGTGCCTTGTGACCCATTAGGGCATCTTGGCCTTGGCTAGAACATTTTGGCTTTGGCTAGGATCTTGTATTGTGTTTTGTGTGTTTATGTTATTAATGAATTTCCTTTTTCTTGCATTTTATTTTCTTTCTATTATACTGTTCTTCTAATTTCTCTTTTGCTAAGGTGAAAGGGTGAAACCCTTGATATGAGAATAAGGATTCTCCAACCCTTAATATGTGCCTAATAATCTTAATCTTATAATGTTTGTTCAATATGATTTTATTTAATTTCTTAATCAATCTTGACACCACTCGTAAAGTGGAGGTCTTGATCCATTGTCGACAATCCTTGGCACATCAAATGCTTGGATCCTTTCTAGATGATGTATGGTTTTTCCTTACCGACACAAATCTAGTTAGGAACCTTGATTTTTTGTAGACATATGGTGATTGGCACATTGGATGCTTGAACCCATTTACAAGAAGTGGTATAAATATTGGTAATGAAACAAATATACTTCATATAACTAAAATAGGTTAATTATCCTTATTCGAAATATCAAGGGCGGATCCCCTAACCTTAGCCTTCATTGTTATTGTGTTAATTACTCTTGTACTTTAATTATTCTATTGCTTATGAACTTTTTATTTTATTTACTATGGTAGGTTCTACCACCTTATGAAATTGTTCTTTTATTTACTATGGTTGGTTATACCACCTATTTTCATGGATGGTTTTACCTCCTCTTGCTTTTTGTTTTATATTTGAATGGTCGGTAATACCGCCTATCATCTTATATATTTATTGATATTATCTTGTCATTTTTTTGAATTATTCATATCATATTTGCTTATCTTATAATTTGTAACGTTAAATTCCCTTCCTCGTGGATCGACCCCGGTCTCACCGGGTTTTATTACTTCGACACTCCTATACTTGGGAGACAATCCATTTTTCAGCTTTGTCAAGCACATAGGGACAGAAAATTTCAAAGAACCAGGAAGGTTGATACAAGTGTCCCAAGAAATGGAGGAAGCTATGGCATGCTTAGATGAGACTATAGCTATAATCACAAACAGGTATGATGTTTCGTACATTGAATTGCCTTTATCTAATGAGAAACTTCTTCCTTCTGTGATGAAGGCCAATACC
The DNA here is from genome assembly GCA_013180625.2 of Boswellia sacra. Lineage (NCBI taxonomy): Eukaryota > Viridiplantae > Streptophyta > Magnoliopsida > Sapindales > Burseraceae > Boswellia > Boswellia sacra. The sequence continues at coordinate 402,454 of SNVD02010405.1, read as the reverse complement.
TTGGAGCTTAAGCTACTTCCAGATTATTTAAGGCATGTGTTTCGGGTGACAAAGATCCTTTGCCAGTCATAATAGCCAAGGGCCTTACACCATTACAAGAAGAGAAACTCATCCGAGTGCTTCGAGATCACAAAACAGCCATTGGGTGGACAATTGCTGACATCAAAGGTATTAGCCCAGCCATATGCATGCACCGTATCTTATTAGAAGAGGGATCCAAGCCCACTCGAGAAGCACAGCGGAGGTTGAATCCTCCAATAATGGAAGTTGTCAAGAAAGAAATCCTGAAATTGTTAGATGTGGGTGTAATTTATCCAATTTTGGATAGCAAGTGGGTGAGTCCAGTCCAAGTAGTTCCAAAGAAATCTGGTGTTACGGTGGTTAAAAATGACAATAATGAGCTAGTTCCCACTCGTATCCAAACCGGGTGGCGAGTTTGTATTGATTATCGAAAGCTCAATTCTGCAACTCGCAAGGATCACGTTCCTTTGCCATTCATTGATCAAATGCTGGAGAGATTAGCAGGTCATTCTCATTATTGTTTTCTTGATGGCTATTCAGGATATAATCATATTGTCATTGCCCCTGAAGATCAAGAGAAAACTACATTTACATGCCCATTTGGTACATTTGCGTATCGATGCATGCCGTTCGGTCTTTGCAATGCCCCTGCCACTTTCCAAAGGTGTATGGTAAGTATTTTCTCTGATTATGTTGAGAACATCATTGAGGTATTTATGGATGACTTTAGTGTTTTTGGTGATTCTTTTGATAAATGCCTTGATAACCTTACACTTATACTTCAAAGATGTATGGAAACTAACCTTGTTCTAAATTAGAAAAAATGTCATTTTATGGTAGATCAGGGTATAGTTTTGAGACATGTTATTTCTGCTAAGGGTATAGAAGTTGATAAATCCAAGATAGATCTTATATGTTCCTTACCCCTTCTCACAAGTGTGCGGGATATTCATTCGTTTCTCAGTCATGCAGGTTTCTATCGTCGATTCATCAAAGATTTCTCGAAGATAGCATTGCCTCTATGCAGATTATTGCAGAATGATGTGGCCTTTGAATTTGATGAGAAATGCAAAGAGGCATTTGAGAAACTGAAGGAACTCTTGACTTCAGCTCCAATAATCCAATCTCCCAATTGGAATCATCCATTCGAGATCATGTGTGATGCGAGTGATTATGCTGTGGGTGCCGTTTTGGGTCAACGAATTGACAGAATTCCACATGCCATTTATTACGCATCTCGGACTTTAAATGATGCTCAACTTAATTATTCTACCACTGAGAAAGAGCTGCTAGCGGTTATTTTTGCTTTAGAAAAGTTTCGATCTTATTTGATTGGTCCTAAAGTAACCGTTTATTCTGATCATGCAGCTTTGAGGTACTTGCTCACAAAGAAAGATGCAAAACCACGGCTTATCAGGTGGATACTCCTTTTACAGGAATTTGACTTGGAGATCAAAGATAAGAAGGGAAGTGAAAACTTAGTTGCAGACCATCTTAGTTGCATTGTCCATGATGAGGATGTACTGCCATTACAAGAAAGTTTTCCGGATGAACAATTACTGTCTCTACATGTAGCAGCCCCTTGGTATGCAGATATTGTTAATTACTTAGTTACCAAGAAGCTACCACATGACTGAACTCGAGCTCAAAGAGACAAGATCAAAAAAATTGCCAAGTATTACATATGGGATGATCCATGCTTATGGAAGCATTGTTCTGACCAAGTGATAAGAAGGTGCATTTCTGAATCTGAATTTAATTCAATTTTAACATTCTGTAATTCTTATGCATGTGGAGGTCATTTCGGACCAAAAAGAACAGCCCTTAAAGTTCTTGATTGTGGATTCTACTTGCCATCATTGTTCAAAGATGCATATCTGTTCTGCAAAAGCTTGTGACCGTTGTCAAAGGACAGGTAATTTAAGTGCCAAAAACCAAATGCCACAAACCCCTATACTTGTTGTTGAGATTTTTGATGTGTGGGGTATTGATTCATGGGTCCTTTTCCTTCATCTTTTGGTAATGTTTACATTATACTTGCTGTGGATTATGTTTCTAAATGGGTGGAAGCAAAAGCTACGAGAACTAATGATTCTAAAGTTGTTGTAGATATTGTGAAATCTAACATTTTTGTGAGATTTGGAACACCAAGAGCCATGATTAGCGATAGAGGGACACACTTCTACAACCGATCATTTAAAGCCTTGCTCAAGAAATACAACATCACTCACAAGGTGTCTACTGCATATCATCCACAAACTAGTGGTCAAGTTGAAGTTTCAAATCGGGAAGTCAAGTCCATTCTCGAGAAGACAGTGAATCCAAGTAGAAAAGATTGGAGTCTACGATTGAATGATGCACTTTGGGCCTACCGAACTGCTTACAAGACACCTATTGGGATGTCTCCGTATAGGTTGGTCTATGGTAAGCCATGTCACCTTCCAGTAGAGCTCGAACACAAAGCATGGTGGGCAGTAAAGCTTTGTAAAATGGAGATGGATGCTGCTGGAGAACAAAGGAAGCTTCAACTGCAAGAATTGGAAGAACTTAGAAATGATGCCTATGAGAATTCCAGAATTTACAAGGAGAGAACTAAGCATTTCATGATAAACTGATCTCCAGGAAGAATTTTGAAGTGGGACAGAAAGTTCTTTTATTTCATTCTCGCCTCAAGTTATTTCCAGATAAATTACGATCTCGATGGGTTGGACCTTTTGTTATTACTAATGTTTTTCCTCATGGTGCAGTGGAAATCAAGAGCTTAAAAACGGATAAAGTATTCAAGGTGACTGGGCACAGGTTGAAGCCTTACTATGAGAATTCAGTGATGCAGGATATCGATGAGGTACCTCTCTACGAGCCAACTTATCTTGATGGGTGAGGACAGATAACGTCAGGCTGAAGACATTAAACCAAGCGCTTATTGGGAGGCAACCCAATGTTTTTGAAACATAAATAAAAAAAAGACAAAGAAAAGAAGGTAGTAATGATCAATTTTTGTGTTTCGAGGAGATTCCTCTCATGGGCTATTATAATTGATCAGGTTTTATCTCTCTTTGCCACCTGTCTCATTTGCTTTGTTGTTTGTTTTTTACTTTCGTTTGCTCTTGTGTTTTTTATTTCTTTTATGTGTCTCTATTTTCTTTTCTTTTCTTTTCTTTTCTTGTGTTTAAATTGATTTTTCCGTGCTTCGAGTTCAGTTGTGCAACAGCTTGAGGAAACATTCAAACGGGAGTTGAAGCCATTGCCCGAAGGTTTGAAACGTGCATATCTGGGAGAAGAACAAACTCAATCGCATTATCGGTAATATCTCTCCTTTTCTCCTATTCAATGGATGCTGATATCTTTCTATCGAACCTTCGTAAATATTTCCTTTCACTTCCTCAAAATGCTGTTTTTAAAATTTATAAAGTACGGATGACTAGACTTTGGGCATTGATGCTCCTAAATGTGCCTGCTGATATCCGATTGCTTATCGAAGCCAAGGTGAGATTGTCCGGTGAGCCGGACATTAATCTCGCAAAATACATGCCTGGTCTAGGAAAGAGCTACTACGCCAAAGGCGAAGAGCGAAAAGGTTACAAGTATGTTATAAATTGTGCTGATGGAATTGTAACCAGACTTGTCCATTCATTAGTTTTTGCGTCCAGGCATAGAGAAGATAAACTTTTGTTTATTAAGAATGGTATGAGTAATAAGACTCTAGATAATGTTTTACTAACTCTTGAGTCATATTCCTGTGGACTTGTTCAGCCTGAATTGCTAAATCTATGGACACAATTTTGTGATGATTTGCAGCGTTATGGTCTAGGGAATCTAACTAAAAAAGACCATGTTTGCCGTTACTATTACTGGACGTAAAAAACCAGAGGAAGATGTGATGATCACAATCACAACTACTTGTATATTTGAATGTGTGTTTGTTTTGTTGTCGAATTTTTTTTCTTGTTTCGTTTGATCTGATTATCAATGTTGTTTTGGTGTTGTTGTTGTTTGTTGATTTTGTTTGTTTTAATTTCAAGTTTTCTTTTTGACAAACCATATGACTAACCTATGGCATAAGTACACGTGGGAGACAAGTGTGGAGGTTTTGTCAACCTCCACCGAAAGTGTATCTCCATTTTTTATGCTTCACGTGGGATACAAGTGTGGGGGTTTTGTCAACCCCCGCCAAAAGTGTATCTCCATTTTCCATGCTTCACGTGGGAGATAAGTGTGTAGGTTTTGTCAAACCTCGCCGAAAGCATATCCATTTTTTCAAATTTTGGGGCGATAAATCTGCATCGAGCAACTCCCACCGAAAGTATGTCCCCATGTGTCAAATTTGAGAGTTTTTACGTGTGTATATATCCATGCTGCGTATTTTGAAATGTCATTTTATAACCTGTCTTGCACTTTAATTGCATAATACCTAACCTGCATCATTGTCTTACACAAGTTTAGAGCAATTTTAGAAATGGAGAAAGCACCAATTCGACGATTCCAAAATATATGCGTATTTTTTGTGGATCGCAATTTGGTAAAGATGGAGAGTTTACAACAGCAGCTCTTGATCTTGGTAGGACATTAGCTGCGAGGGGTATTCATTTGATTTATGGAGGGGGTAGTCTTGGGTTAATGGGGTGTTTGTCGACAGCTGCATCCTTAGGAGGAAGAAAGTTCTCGGCATTATCCCTAAACCATTAGCTATACGAGATATCGTAGGCAACACAATCGGGGAAGAGTTACAGTCTCTAGTATGCATGAGCGTATTGCACATATGGTTGTTAAATCTGATGCATTTATAGCTTTGCCCGGTGGTTATGGTAAATTAGAGGAGATATTTCAAATCACCTCTTGGGCACAGCTAAACATCCATCGGAAACCCATTGGTTTGTTAAATGTCAATAATTTGTTTGATGGTTTATTGTCTTTTCTTGATCAAGCAGTAGAAAAAAACTCATTCGTCACAGTCGGCTAATTCAAACCTCCTGGTTACAGCTTCAACTTGCAGGGGACTTAATTGCCAATTAACCAAAGCATCGTCTCTTGCCTGATCCAACAATAGCTCAGGATAGATTGGTTTTGGGAAGGCAATAAAAGGCGTAAACTGGATTTAGCGCTCCATCTGTAATCTTTATCTGCTGGTTTGCTTCCCTTGTGTTTGCTTTCTTTTTATTGTGTTTATTTGAGATTTTTCATGTTATTTCTTTTGAGCTTTTTCAGGTTATTTCTTTTGTTCCAGGTAATATTTTCTAATCTTACCTTTTAGAGTGGTGTATTAAAAAGTTTAAGTCCTCTTGCAACGCATTATGGATCTCTTTCATCCATAATGGCTGAATAAGGAGGTTAACTTCTAAACTTTTTAGACCCATTCTAACTAACTTGTTTTTGTTTCCTGATTGTTGGACTTTGTTATTTTATGAGTAGGTTTAATTTTATGTAATTTAGAGTTGTTATGTGTTTTTTTGTCTTTACCAGTTCTGATTAAAAAAAAATTGTGGAAAAATCTGAGAATGGTAGAATATGGGTTTCTTTTAACCCTTGAAACGCATTCTCTCGAAATAAATCTGTAGTTTGTTTATTTCATGTTGTTTGAAGTGTCTTGTTTCTTGTTTTGTTCTTTCTAATAAAGGTATATAGGCTGAAAACCTTAAGTTTGCGGGCTACTGGTCCTAAGGATTGTTGAAATATACAATCTTGACTCAGGTGTAACAACACCACGTACCTCTTTTCTTGCATTTTGTGGGTCGATGATAAGATAATGATTGAATTAAGAATAACTCTTGGAAAATGATAAATGATGCATGGATCTGTGTGCTTGAACTGTTTATTGGTTTTGCTTTGCCTTTGATTCCTTGCGCAACATTGAGCACTAAGCCATTATCACTGAGTTATTTGTTTACTTAGAGAAAGTTTATGTAATTTAAGTGTTTCTTCAGATTTCAATGAATTATAGAACTTGTTTGATGGTCACTCGAGGCGAAATCCTAGACTGTGCAACATTAGGGAAATGATTTAGGCCATCTTTGGACCGTTTGAGCCGTAATAGCCAACCTTGACTGAAATTAATCTCTAGTTACCCCTTTGAGCCTCTGTAAGCCTTTTTCCTTGTTAACTCACTAAAAGATTTCCTAACCTCAAATGAATTTGTTCCAAACAGTTTATCACTTACCTATGAGCATGTAGATCATTCACAATTAAATTTTGAGCTATGTTCTGGTTTTGGGAAGTTAGAGGAGGTTGGGATGTGTCATGAGCAATGCAAATGAGTTCTATTATGTTTGTAAAAAAAAAAAAAAGAAAAAAAAGAAAAAAGAAAAAGCCAATCTGTACTTATCGTCCACGTACTTACACATTGAGGACAATGTGTTGTTTAAGTGTGGGAGAGGGGAAGTGTAATAAAAAAAAGAAAAAAAAGAACAAAAGAAGAAGAATAAGAGATCTATACCCTTAAGTGTTCTTAAAAAGAATGAAACAACAAAGTGTGGGGGTGTAGTTTTTTTTTGTTTTCTGCAAAAAAAAAAAAAGATTGAGTGTTCTAAATAAGTTTGGGGGAGTAACCTGGTGAATTGAAATGAAGTTGTGTTATAGGGTTGAGCTCTACATAGTCTTGAATGATGTATGTGTTTGTGGATGATTTGAGCCAAATTATTATCCTTTATCATACCTTCACCCAAGCCAAACGTTACAAGCTTAATAAAGTCCTACTTGATCCTTGGTGTTGTGCATGTCGACATTAGTGGAGAGTGACTTGAAAAGCAGGCCTATGGAGTTCATTTATACACACATCTTCAATATTAAATATGATTCATTTTAATGCATAAACTCATCAGGGTTACAAGTGATTAGGTGAGAATGGCTCTACACACACACACTGGAGGAATTGAAGTGAAGCGAAACTAATCATTGAGATAAAATTCTTGATCAAGTGCATTATTTTGAAGTTTTCCTTGGGTTATAATTATGTACAATCTTTGAGGCCTATTTGCAAGTTGAGTTTTAATTTTTCTATGATTCTGTTTCGGTTTAGTTTTGTTTCACATCGTTATAATTGCTCGAGGACTAGCAAAGTCTAAGTGTGGGGGAATTTGATAGGTGTTTATTTATGTATTACTTTCATATCAATTCGTCCATGTTTCTTTGCTATATTCCTTGGTATTTTTATGTTTTGTGTGGTTTTGATGTTTGTAGGAGTTTTGGAGCAACTTGCACAAAAATGGAGTAAAACCCTTCATTTTCACCTCTGCTAGTCAACCATCTTCTCGGATTTAATTGTATTGATATACAATGAACCCGATAACATGTTGTATACCGTTAGAAAGCTCTTGAAGTCTATTTTCTAGAGAAATTTACGGTTCATGAATTCATTCAGTGTACCAAAAGTTATAATCAAAACAGTGTGAGAAGTGTAGAAATATAATTTCACAAATCTCTGTAGCATGTATAATACGGGGCACTGTAGCAGATTACTGTAGCAGAGTATATAAACACATTTTAGGGTTTTATTTTGATAACTTGAGGAGGGGGAAACAACTGGGGAGGCTGTATCTCTGGAATTCTCTCATCTCCTGGAGTTCTTGAAGGAGAAAGAAGGCTTGGAAAGAGGAAGAACAATAATCCTAAGAGATTTTCATCCAATTTGCTAAGTTTTTCCCTTCCCTTTCATTTTCTGGAATGTCTCATGTTGTATTGTATTTACCACGTTCTTAAACATGTGTAACTAAATCTGAATTGGTTGAGGGTGATTTCAAAGCCCCTGATATGGTTTTTGTAAGTTGATTGTGTAAGGAATTGTTATCCAATTCTCTAATTGAAGTTGCTTGTATTTTCCCATATCTAATGCTTATGATTGCTTACTGATTGTATTTGGACTGGCCAACTGAATATAATCTGTTGTTGTCTATTGCTAGATTAGAAATCTTGATCCGTAATTGTCATGAATTTCCAATCATTAGTAGCAAAATTGTGATCAGAGATTGCAATTGGAAAATACAACCTAGGTTAAATAATCTGAACTTGTGTGATTATTGCTAGATCAACCTATCTTTCTCATCGTAATGCTTCCATTGAATTAAACTTAGAGAGCTTGTTCTAGGTTGTTTATTGGATAGAGATTAAATAAAGAGCTTGTTTTATTTAACAACAAAGTAAGGAAAGATTGGGATAACAGAGCTTGTTGTTATCTACGATTGATAATTTCAATGCTGTAATTGGATTACAATTCTACGATTAATTCGCAAAGCCATATCTTGTGGTAGAGAAGGATCCCTTAACCAGGTTTCTCTCATTGATTTTTCAATCTGTTTAAATTTGCATTGTGTTATTCTTTACTTGCATTAATATTTCATCTAGTTAATCAATCAACGAAACCCCCCTTATTTAGTTTATTGTTGCTGGAAAATAACAAATTCAATTAGAATCAATCCTCGTGGGAACGATATCTTACTCATCACTTTATTACTTGTGCGACTAGTATACTTGCTAGTTTCGAATGCATCACGGGTGTCGGATCATCCGACACTCGACATATAAGTGTCGAGTCGTGTCGGATTCATACCGACACTCGATATCAGTCTATTTTAGAAGACATCGAGTGTCGAATGCATAATCCGACACTCGACACTTACATGTCGAGTCGTATCGGATTCACACTAACACTCGATATCAATATATTTTAGATGACATCGAGTGTCGGATGCATCATTCGACACTCGACACTTACATGTCGAGTCGTGTCAGATTCACAACCGACACTCGATATCAGTCTATTTTCGAAAACATCGAGTGTCGGATGATGCATCCAACACTCGACACTAGCTTTCATCCGACAAGTCGAGTTTTGTCAAGTTTTGTCGAGCGTTTTGACAGGTTGCTTGTTTTTAGCTTTGTTTAAAAAATACAAACTGGGGAAATAAAAAAAATACAAACCGGGGAAATAACCTTGGTAATTCAACTCCGCGGCCCCGGAATATAACTCCCTGTCCCGTTCCGTCCCCAAAAATCTGGGGACAGAGAATTGAATTCCTTGCCGAAGCTGAGGATAAGGAATGGGGTCCCCGGCCCGGGCCCGGGTTTGGGTTTTTGCCATCCCTAACTAAATCTTAGTTCTATATTTTACGATCCAAATTTAATTACATTTTTGTCAAAATCATAAGCTGACACTTGAGAATTATAGCTTCACGTTTTCGCCATTCCTGAGGTTCTTATCGGTTCCCATCCTGACGCTGGAGCTTCCTATCATCTTTCACGTTTGCCTGGTTACTTAGGTAGGTTCACTTGTTTAATTTGTATTGCATGTGCATATTATATGTATTGCAAATCAAAATGTAAAATGAGCTACCCTGTACGTACTCCAATAATAAGCATTAATCATTTCTTGTTTACATTTCCTGGAAGCTAGCTAGGGCTTACAATACTGGCCATTTTATTGTCTAGCAGGGGAATATCTGGCTCTAACTGCAGACAGGCTAGGAGGCAAACAAATGCTAGCTTGTGGACTTGCTACTCACTACTCACCCTCTGAAGTTTGTTATCAACTTTTGATCTCTTATTATTATATCCATGTATTCATGTTGCATGTAGGTATTGATTTAATTCGTTTTTGTTAATTAACAGAGGCCTCCATTAATCGAGGAGCAAGTTGTAACATTAGATGCAAGCAATTTTTTCGCAACTGGAAAGGTTTTTAGCGCGATACACTGACCTTGGGTATCTAAATGATCAGAAAAGTATTCTTCATAGGTAATTAGCAAGCTTAAACACACCATCAACGTAAACAAAAGTAAGTATTACTCTGAGCCACCGATTATATAGATAAATATTCACTCCCTTCAGATAACATATTAGGATGCATAATTGCATATATTCAACTAATTAATTAATTGCAAACTTATTTCACATATCTTGATTTCATGAGCTTGGCCATTTATTTATTTATTCCTTTACAAGTTTGAACAAACAAGTTATAATTTACTATACCTAATCATTTTGTGCAGGGTCGACTTGCTAAATAAATGTTTCGTCCACGGCACAGTCGAGGAAATAATTAATGCTTTGGTAAGACTTAGGAGTACTCCTTTAATTATGAAATTAAAAAAAATTATTATTACTAATTGAAATTTTAACCATTATATAAGTACAACAAACAAGATAATAAATATATGCAAATATATATATATATATATATATATATATATTCGGATCAGCAGCTGCGGGAAATTAACGGTTATACAAAGTCCACTTCCTAATAATAATAATAATTAAAACTTTCTGATCAGGAAAATGAAGCTGCTAAAACAAAAGATGAGTGGTGTGTTTCGGCACTGAAGAAACTAAGGAAGGCTCCACCTTTGAGCTTGAAGGTTTCCCTAAAATCTGTAAGTTGATCGGCTATATATCCCTCATTTCTTGTACTTTCTATCCATGATTTAACACACACACACACACACACTCTTTAGGCTTAGAGGGATGCACATATAATATATTTACATATGAAAATTACCGCAGATTTGATATGGTAGATTTCAGACTCTTGAACAATGACTTCCGTGAGGTACAAACAACTGGCCCTCTCTTCTTTTAACTCTACATGAAACAGGATGATCATTTTCTTGAATCATTAACTTATTTTTTTCCCTTTGATCGGGGAGTATGTACGCGATTGGTGGACAAAACCTTTGCACCAAAGGTGGTATATATTTACTTATTTAGCATTTTCCAATCTTCTAGTTTGAACTAGTTATGTTCTAATTGGTTCCAATTTGAAATTAAACAATGTCATGCAGTGGGATCCGCCATGCTTGGAACAAGTTACAGAAGATATGGTAGACGCATATTTTGAGACGCTTAATTTGCACGAGCCTGACTTAGAGTTACCCAAAAAATTGCGAGAAGTCACCCATATATATAACGCTTGATTAGGGTTAATTAATTTGTTGGTGTAATAAAAGTGCATGCGTTCACATGCCACCGCGAGCCGTTCGCTTTGCTGAGTGGGCCGGGTATTGGCGTTTAGTTGTTTCCGTTTTTGTATGTAATTTTCAAGCAATAAAGCTCTCAGGATTTTTGGGAGGAAGTTAATTATAATTGTTTGATTGCTTTTCTATTTTTTTTTAATTTCTTAAACTAATTCATAGTTAATGAATTTAACCATTTTAATTTCTTTTACCTTCAAGCTGAATAATTCTGGTAGGTCAAAGTCTACAGCAAAAGATCTCCCTTTCGCTGATCTTTAATTTCAAGTCAAATTCTCCCTGCCGTAAATTTTGGCCTAGACAAGAGCTATTCAACTTAAAGAAGAAAGATTGTTTAATTATTTATTTAGAGTGTGAAATAATTAGATGAAAGATGGTTAGTTAGTTTCTCAATTTTTAAATCAAAATATATCAAAATACAATATCCTTATCGTATAATAATATTATACTAGTCTATATAGAAAAATGAGTACAAAACAAGCATGCAATAAGTTACCATATTCAAAGATGAGATCATGAGAACATGCAAATCTTTCTAGGTAAGAGCACGAACGGCAGTTTCTGTTGGCAAACTATTTATTAGGAGCGACAAGTCGTCTGCATCTGAGGGATGGACGCAATTCATCCACTCCTGGCATGTATATCATGTTCAAAAGATTATTGGAATGGTTTTGATTCCTCTCCCACTCATAAACTTAAGCTATTGGAGGGAGTTTGATTGGTTGTCTAATATTTAATGGATCTCTCTTTTCTATCTTCTCATTGTTTTGGTTTGTCAAAAAATGAGAGAATTTCTCCCACTTGGTGATATGCTCTTTGGTTATCACTTTATCAGATCCTAGTCCCACGCGCATAAGTGGAAGACAAAGTTAACTTTTCTATCTTTGCTTTCTTAAGATTTGGGAATTTGATTCCCCACACAATGTGAAAGTTCATAGTCGGTTTCTACGTTACAGTAATGTGGAGTTCACTTGATGAAAACCATTTGCGAAAAGCTCCTCTCTTTAAAAACTCTTTTCATAAGATGACAAGCAGACATGCATGGCTCCTACGTTTCCTTCTTCCTCCTTCTCTTTTTTTTATTTTAATTTTTTTTATTTGTTTTTAATTGCACATTGCAGATTAAATGTATGGCTTCTTTGCATCAAGATATATATATATATATATATATATATATATATATGCAACTTGTATTATCTATTTTATTTTTAATAGATTTACTTATATTTTTTATTGTCTAATTAAGTTGAGTTAAAAAAATAGGTTTTTGACATATCGTCAACCTATAATAATTGACAGAAAAATCATTTATAAGGTGTCGATCAACCCATCAAATCGTCCATTGATGAGACAATAAAAAATGTTAGAATTTGATTAAATTTTAAAACACACTTTTGAACTTAATACGTAGATAATATCTCTTTGCATTAAATAAAAAAAATTAGAGAACATTAAACAAAGAAGAAATCTATAGTCCTGTTACATAAAGAAGAAATCTATAGTATGTTACTTGTACACTTTGGGCAATAGGTTATGCTACTGTTCTTCAAATAATAGTAAATTGGCATTATTATTGAAGACAAAGAAAGTGAACAAATCCAACTTGATTGATATTGACCTAGCCCCCAGGAACGATCCTCAACCAACCACTTCAATGGTTACTTTACAACAATATTCTGCATACATATCACTCATGATCGACAACAAGTATATATGCTGACGAAAATATATTACTATTCTTAATTTTCTATGCGTGTGGGTCTGAAGCAGGTTGTGCCATTGTGATCCGACTTTGATTTTAAAGTTATGACCTCTCCTATTATGCAATGGCTTGGGGCACAATACTTTGTACAGACTGGTGAGGTCAAATCATGTTATCAAGATTGAATGTCTTACTCATATCATGATCAAACTTGGGACCCTTCTCTGCTTTTTCAGTTCTAAAAGATAAGGATCCATAATTTAGATGATGATGCTTTTAAGATCTGAGCTATGATATCTAACCCCATCCCGCTTACAATTTAAATTGTAGTAAAACAGAAACTTTGGCTGGAAGTGGCGATAAAATTGGTTGTTCTCTGGATGCACTGTGTGACTATTGTTCCACATAAACATGATGTGGGTAATGGGACAGTTTTATACAGATTGAAATGTGAAGTGGTCTCGCTTCTATGGGCATTGCAGCCTGGCAGTTCCGTCGGTGTTTAACGCGTATATGAATTTGGGCATTAACGGCAAGGCAAAAAGGAAGTCTAGGAATGTACTTAAAAGGCACCATATACAGCAGCCTATTTGGACTATATTAGCTTGTCATTATATATATATATATATATATATTATTGGTTATGATCCTAAACGTCATGGAAGTGACATTACTGTTAACGAATTGATAGCTACCACTGGGGACATGATAAGCTGTACAAATAAGTGCATTTCAACACAAATTTGCATATGGGTTTCTTCTTGTTTAGCTCCCAAATTAGAGGTTAAATCTCGTGGTCATGTGATATAATCATGTGTTTAATGCAGGTAACAGAGTCAAACTACAGCTACCTAGAAAACATTTGGGACCATTGATGATCACTACATTGAACCAGATTTGGCACGAGTGAACCGACTGAACTTGGGACATTCTATCACGTTTAACCCAACGATATATGGAAGTTTGCCAACCCTACTTAGTGTACGTGGTTGGTGGGTTGATTAATTGACCTGACAACCCCTCTAGTACAAGCTTTCGGTAGATTGATCTCTGCATTGCTTTCTAATATTAAAGTATGAAGGGATGACGTTTGTTAGACATTCGAAATATCTATTGCTTCATGGGTTTTGAATATGGTGGATGATATCGGTAGTGATCATAATTAAAAAAGGAGATAATGAAAAGGCTGTCCTGTGACCAAAAGTTCTCCCCTGGTGTAAAATTTACTATACTAATCATAGCTTCAACCTTGACTTGTATTCTGCCAGTCCAAATTCAACTTGAAATCCCTAGCAGCTGCAGGCAAATAATTTTCAAATTACCCTAGCCCATCATTCAACTAAAAATACCATATAAATTTTTGTTTCCTTTGTGGGAAAATCTATCGCATTATTATAAATAATAAAAATAAATATCCTAACTAATTATGAGCGTATATAACCATGTGGGACGGATTTTCTCTTCTTTGAGCTATATAGGAAACTTTTATCAGTAAAATATGCTTAAAGACCAACTTGTAGACTGGGAAGTACGATGGTCATCATTAACTTAAATCTATTAACAACTTTTACTTTAATTAACGCAAGGCTCCCCATTGCCTAAGCATATCTAAGGAAAGAAATTAGACAGAAAAAAATTAAAGCAATCTTCACCGTATGATATAAAAATATGCAACTCGGCTTGCATCCAAGGCCCATCAAGAAGGAAAGAGAGAATTCGGAACCGTCCCTACCGCCCAGACACGATTCATGCTCAGCCATTGGCTGGCACGCGCACTCTTTTCAAACTGCCAACAACCGATAGTCATAGGCGCTAAACCCATAAATAAGAGAACCCAATTCGTCTCTTAGTAGAATAATAATTCTTCTAATAAAAATTATAAATGTTTGCTCATAGGTACATGTGTTTACTATGAGTGTTAAGGAACCATCCCCGTTTATCCAGGATAATGTTCTCATTATGTTCCTTAAACTACTTGTCTTATTTATCGAGTTTAGCGGATTCTGTTTTGTCTGTAGAGTTTTTTAATTGATTAAATGTACCCGAATTCATGGAAGTTCAAAGCACTAGATTTTGAGTTTTTTTAATGTAATCTATTGTGTCTCACTGTCTTCCTGGGTCTCTGTAATGTCTCTATTTATAGAAGAAGTTTTGTGTTAGAGGAGTAATAGGTCTATTCATTGCAGAGAACTTTTTTAGGTTGATTTGGTCTAGGTTCTCTTTGACACTTGAGTACGTTACTTTCTCTGTGTTTTGAGCAAATGGCTTTTTCAGTCCTTTGCTTTTGACACCGTGAAGCAATCTTTTCAAAATTCTTTTGAGTTTTCTACTGTTTTGATTATCTCTTCTGGACCATAGATTGGGTCATCTTCGTTTGAAACATACTTATAATTCAACAACCAAAGCACTTATTCACTCCATGAAGAACTGAGGAAACAAATTAAAAAACAAGTGCTTTCAACTAGCTGGCTAAACATTGACTCGCTTTTCGTTCAAAAGGTCAGTTGATTATCTTAATTGAGACATCAACATTAAGCAACTAAATTCTCTTTTTAATTGATGTTGATCTCTTTCTTCTAGTGTATGCTAACCTTTATATATATATATTCATTTTGCAGGCAAAGCAATTACTATTGCCACAAAGGGATCATAGGAAGAAAAAGTTTTCGGCTGAAAAAAGCTGCAATTTATCAAGTATTGTTAGTCCTAAACAAGAAACTAAATTTAAAATGGAAAACGGGTATCATTCGGATTGGAAAAGTGGTTCTTTACGTGGCCTTGATCACTTAGAGGAGGATGGAGAGATGAAAGTGGCATCATCCTTGCCATCAATCCCCCAGCCACAAACACCAAGGGAGCCTATGGAGTTCTTGTCCAGATCCTGGAGTCTTTCTGCTTCAGAAATATCAAAAGCTATTGCTCAGAAACAAAAACAACTTTTACCTGGCAAGAGCTTCGATGCAATGCCAGACACCCTTCATGCCCCGCAAATGGTAAGTTGCATATTCTTGCTTGATTTTTGTTCATAATTTTCAATTCATCATTGTTTTTAATGGCTGGCGAAGAAGAAGAACACATTGCTAACGATGGAATTAAGTAATAAAGGAAATATTGAAAAAACCAATTTCAAATTTCAGACTATTTGTCTTTTCCAACTATTTTCTTCATTTTTGCAGGCAGGCAACATAGTGAATTCAATACTTTCTCGGAGAGCAGGATCCATTGGGAAGTGGTTCCATCACCACAAGGAGGTTACTGCTAGCAAGGTGAAGAAGAAAGATAGGGCCCGTGTAGAAAATGCACGTATGCACTCCGCTCTCTCTGTAGCTGGACTAGCTGCAGCACTGGCTGCTGTTGCTGCCGCAGGAAACTCCAATGACCCAGGCTCGAAAATGAGCATGGCGTTGGCCTCGGCTACTGAGCTCTTGGCATCACACTGCATTGAATTAGCTGAATCAGCTGGAGCTGATCATGACCGTATGATCTCTGTTGTAAGATCAGCAGTGGACATTCAAACTCCAGGAGATCTAATGACTCTTACAGCTGCAGCTGCAACAGGTATTCGCAATATATTTGGTTGTCTTTAAATAAGTTTCAAAATTAAACAAATTACAGGTAGTAGCTTTGAACAGCTTCAAAAATCAGTTCTCCGTTTGGAATAGTTCACCATATATGCATTTACTGAATCCATGATATAGCACGAAATTGAACACTGCACGGCATGTTTTTGGGTCATTGAGCATTCTTTAACACAAAATATTTTCCTCACTAAATTAGCCTTGAGGGGGGAAGCAGCTCTGAAAGCAAGATTGCCAAAAGAAGCAAGAAAGAATGCCTCTATAAGTCCTTATGAGAGGGGTATCGCAGAAGCTCATTTTCCAGATGCTTTTCGCAGTCAGTTAGAGGAACAAGGTCCCCCCTGTGCTGGTGAACTTTTGCAACACACACGAAAAGGTAATTGCCCTTTGAAGTTCAGGATATGAATCCCCTCCCTTGTCAATTGTGAGCAAATGGATCTAACATTTTTATTCTTTTCATTTGCAGGATTGTTGCGATGGAAGTTTGTCTCAGTCTATATCAACAAGAAATCTCAGGTACAGAAAAAGTAATCCAAAAAGAAAACAAGCTTAGTGTTTCCAAACTCAGAAGTACATGATATATTGAAAAAAACTCTATTCTCAGGTCATAGTTAAGCTCAAAAGCAAACATGTAGGAGGAGCTTTCTCGAAGAACAACAAATGTAAGTACATGCTAGCTCTGGTACAAACAGCTTTTTTGGCATTAAATATCTCGATTTGGTAATAACCAACACCTGACTGTGCTCTGCTTGTACCAGCTATTGTGTATGGAGTTTGTGATGAAAGTTCGGCTTGGCCGTATAAAAAAGAAAGGGAAATATCTGAAGAAGTTTATTTCGGCCTCAAAACTGCTCAGGGTCTTCTAGAGTTCAAGTGCAAGAGCAAGGTTCACAAGCAGAGATGGGTTGATGGGATTCAAAATCTTCTGCGTGAAGTTAGCAGCCTTGAAGCATCTGAGCTTTCTTTAGCATCACTGAGCATCAGTAATAACATATAGCATAAAGTAAAAGCTTGCGCATACAGAAGTCACGAACAGCTATGTTCTACCGCAACGCCTTGAATATGGAAATAGTCTTTTCCTACAGTAATAAAACGCATACAGGAGCAATGAAATGTGCTGTGATGTGGTTATGTGCACAATGAAGAAAACTTGACAAAAGCGGAATAATTTTGCTGGTAACGAAGAATCAAGAAACATATAAATGGATAAAGATTCAATGATGCTTTCAGTACTGTCATGCTTGCAATAAGATAAGATCAGATAATTGTTCAAAATCTCATAATTAAAGAAGCTTCTCTTTCTCCATTTTAGTCTTTGTTTTCCTTTCAAATTCTTGTCTCTCCCCTGATTTTGGAGAAGCTCTAAGAAATCAGGTCTGCTATTTTCTGAACATAAGTAGTAATTTAGCACAAGTATAAAAGGGAGTAAGTTCATGATATCATAAATGAATTGAAAAATAAACCAAATTTAGCATTTTTGATAATGATTTATACACACATAAAACGTTGCTTAAAGGTTCATGTGCGAGGCGTGTGCCCAGGAAATGGTGTGTCTAAATGCTTTGTTGTCTGCTTACACGTACCGAATGCCAGCTCAACAAGTTGACAAACAAAGTAGACAAAGCTATGTACACAGATAGACTACTGACAACACCACTTCATGCCAGAAAAGATGTACAATACATCAAGGAGAAACAAAAACAAGGGCAGAGGATCAGAGGTATCTGCTTCATTTCAAAATTGCACGAGGCAATTTCAAATGATGATTCAAAATTATAGCGATCAATGACCATCTCAGCAAGTTGCCAGAAAAGGACAAAGATGAAGTTGTTAGCTGTTAAAATTTTCAAGTGTTTTTATATGTAATAAAAATCTATGTAGTAGTAATATTGGGATTTTGACACTTTGAACGAATAATTGAATGTACATACAGACAACTGCCCCTTCCAACTTCAATACATTTCTTTTTCTCTTTTTTCATCTCCACTTAAAATACAACTGTTTTGTTCACACGGTAAGGTAACACTCGCAGCTCACAGTATGATTTTATAGCCTTCGCAAGACATTGTTTCTCAAGGTCCTCTGATTTCTGCACAAAACTGCGCAAATTATCTCTATGGGAAACTCTCTCAACCTGCAAAACATTTTAGAGCTTGTTAGAGTGTTCTACACAAAAGGAACACTGCAGATGTACAACGCTCAGTCTACACACATAAAATCGTGAATACCTAACAGCTGAAGAAAACCTATTTGTCACACATTGTCTCTGCAAATAATGTAATATGAACATGTCTGATCAATGAAAAATTGCACTGGAGATTTGTGTAAAAAGATGCACAATGTATATCCATCATTAATTTGCATGCTGCAACGGAAAAAGTTTTGAAATTGACAGTTATAGATAAATTCTTCAGACACAGTTTTTTCCTTTTCCTTTATTAAGACTGCTCCACAGAATAAGTCAATGAGACCTCCTGTAAACAACTTTGTACTTCTGCTGCTCAAAATGCTGAGGCTTGCCAGTGCCTCCAAAACAGGCAGCTGAGGCAGACTGTGATAATGCAACTATATAATTGTTAATCCAAGTGTAAGAGCTACGATTTCACTTCCAACTGTGGCTACTTTATGCATAATGCTAAACAATAGGATACCATCTCAAACAGCCTCCTCAAAACTCTGCTTTAGAGAAACCATCGTGGTACTCACTCCGTAAAGGCAACAAACAGCCTGTAGCTTCTTCATGCTTTATCCCAAACTTGAAAAACTTCCTTTTATGTCAAGTTGAGTTGGGATTAGGTTTCATCTTGGATTTTATTGGGATTTAACCCACAGTAAAGAAGTGAATCAAGACCATTGGTAAAGTCCCAGATTATAGAAAACCACTACCAAAGTTTGACAAGGCAGTTAGATAAAAATATTCTTCATTCTTTCTCCCAAACTTGACAAATTTCTTCTCCCCCCAAGTATAGTTATGAGTAAGTTTCATCTTTAGATGTAATGCCATTTAGATAGCAGTAAGCAAGTGAATCATGACCACCAACCCAGATAATATATTTTAACAGAACCATATAGAAAAATGAAAGGATTACTTGAAAAAGTAGGTGAAAAAATATAGTAATCACCATCTGTTCAATAATAGGCCCTGCATCAAGTTCTTCAGTTACAAAGTGACTTGTAGCACCAATTAATTTAACGCCCGCGTCAAAAGCCTGCCAACATGATCTAGCAATTATATGTGTATGGGAAGTCAGGGAGGAAAAACTGAAATTTATATGAAGATAAAAATTTCTGAACCCATAATAGAAAGGAAAAAAGAACTAACCTGTTTCGATGGATTCCCACCCTTAAATGATGGCAAAAGGCCATGGTGAATGTTAATTATATCCTTCCCATAACTCCTTAAAAAATTACCGGACAACATCTACAGAAAGATAATGATATTGAGTAGTTGATTCAATAACCTGTACGAGGGATATGATTTAGATAAGCCTTTTTCCACAGTGAAAATGGCTAAATATGCTCACAATTTTAGGATGAGGACATCTAACAGCCAAGCCACTATGAAACTTGGCCTCCATATATAATGGTTATCTTTTAACTTGCAGGTTAAGGACAAGAACTAGTTCATTCTTCCAATATTAATCTGGAATTACTTTTAAATCATTAACCAACAATTCTTCTTGCACTGTATGAAACAAGAAGTAAAAAAGGTGAGCAACTCAGAAACCTATTCTGATTTACCTGCATGTACCTGGCTAGTACAAGAAAATCAGTGTTCTGAACCAACTGTAGAATTTCTTCTTCTCTTTTGTTCTCCTTAGTTGTGGGCAAATAATGATAAGGAATACCATGCCTTTCAAGAAAGCGAATCACATGGGTATTTGGACCTCTGTCATGATTACTGTCATAAATATAAGGTAATAATCAGAAGTCTTGAAACCAGAGCTAAACTAGAGTAGGATTTCCAGAACTCCACCTTATCACACAAGTTATATCAACTGGGAGTTTATGATCCTGCCATCCATGTAACAAATCAACAAGGCAGTGTTCCTGCAGGAAAAAGAAAGGGATAGTTCAATATTCAAACAAAATTATTAATTTTCCACCGAAGTACCAAAGCATACCTGCTTCGAAGCAAGAACAGCAATCTTATATTTAGGGTCTTTATCCGGAACTCGGACTACAGACCTCATAGCATTGAACATTTTCGACAGCTTGAAGAAGTCCTCATTCATTTGTTCCCGTGGCCATAAGACAGGGTCAAAAATAAACTCACTGCTTCATTGAAACACAATCAGATTCAGCATCATTCGTAATTCATATATATCAATATCATTAGATTAAATTTATTGTTCCAAACTACAGTTACATCACACAAACTAATGCACATAAATTCCCACCAACTGATTTGACATTTGCAACAAGTATAATAATCCATTGGACCAAACTTGCAGGTTCACTCATGAGTACTTGAGTGACATTTAGTTCTGGACAAATGCACTCATATAAATACACATATCATTAACCAAAAAGCCACTCCTATTTTGAATTGACATTGGGGTATAACACCAGGTTCACTTTATATAGCCCTGTAATTTCATGGCATCAATAACCAAGAAGAAATTTTTCATCCATTGAACTACTAAGGTGACTATTACATCCCCAATAGATTTTATAAAATTCAAAAATAAAATCGATAAAGTAATTGCAGTTGAGTATTCTCGCTTTCATTAAGGTTTTCTTTGAGTAGCCCATTCTGGACGATCGAGGAATGGTTAAAAAAAAATTCTATCAAACCAATCCATTAATTTACCAAAAACACATTTTCTGAGCAAAATAAAGAGAGAGCCAATAATTTTACCTCCTAGAATAGAAGACATTCTTGTTTTCGGGCACGAAAACATCAGCTACAAGTATGTTTCCACCCCTCGAAGCAATACATTCTGACAACTTTGCAACAATCCCTACTTCGTCCTAAAGTCAAAAACAACTCATATTATCAACTAAGCAACCAATCTATCAATAAAAATAAAACAAAGAGAAAAAATATAATAAAAAATATATATTCGCGGGGTCTCTTCAAATTATTTTTTCTCTTCTA
Source organism: Boswellia sacra (assembly GCA_013180625.2). NCBI lineage: Eukaryota > Viridiplantae > Streptophyta > Magnoliopsida > Sapindales > Burseraceae > Boswellia > Boswellia sacra. The sequence continues at coordinate 381,097 of SNVD02010405.1, read as the reverse complement.
GAACACACTTTGGTTTTCAGAAAATGAAGCAAAACGGAATTCGTAAAGCTACAAAATTTGTTTTCTTTACTTTTGCAGCAGTTTCTCAGCAACCAAAAAGAGCAATGAAAATATGAGAGTGGACATGGGAGATCAAACACTTACTGGGCAATGGAAGACGTGGATGCCATGGCTGAGAGTTGGAGTGATAGAGGAATCGACGGACTCTCCTGGCAATTTCAATGATTTGAAGGACCTGTTCGCAAATTTAACAACTTGCGGGAGGCCTGAAGGCAGTCTTCGTACGAGAGTCATTGTTCTCTCTCTCCTCCCTCTCTCTCAACTGCAACGAACACCACGCAGCACGAACCGAACTGGTTGGCGGGCTTAACTCGATTAGTTGAAGCCACATCATTCAACATACGCCGTGTCGTTTTGTTGAAGGGGACAATCTTTTGCTGACACGTGGGAGGATATGGCGGGGTGAAATGTTGGATGTCTGGGTTGGTGAATCTTTCGATATTACATTTGTGGTTGGCCAAGGGAGAATCAGAGCCGTTAACTCTGGAACTAAAACTCGCTTTTACCAAATATGTAATAACGTCAATGAATATCCTACCACTGCAATCCAAACGTCTCCCATCTCAGTATTATTAGGTATCTTAGGTTTATGTTAAAAAAAATAATAAATAAAAAATTTGATACAATCTTATCATTAAAGATGTCAAATTTTATTTAGAAGTAAAAAAAATAAAAATAAAAAAAAATTTCAAAGCCATCAAAATTATATTATCGAACCTAGTTTTTATTCAATCTAACATTAATAGAGTCAATTTCAAAGAAGTTTAATTGGAATATTTTTGGACTTGCAAATACCTCTTCTTCCTTTCTTTTCTTTTTTTGTTGGAAAATTTTACTGGTTTTACAATTATAACTAAAAAAACTAAACTTGAAAAGAGTTTGAGAGAAGCGTTACGTTTCCTTCGTATTACCTGAAGATTATACACAAGCGCAATAAAGACATAAAAGGTAAATCATTTACAAGAGAATCACAATATAAATGGAGAATAAAATCACAACAACAAGCTGTCAGATTGAAGAATCAAAAAGTTATTAACTTTCCTTGATTCATATTGATTTCCAATAAATTAGGTAAGGTGCTGAAACAGAGGAATGAATATCTTGATTCTCCTCAATATCCTCTTGATTCTCAATATCCTAGACAGATTGCTTAATATGCCCCCTCAAGCTGATGTGGTCACTAGAATGAATACCCAGCTTGCTGCGAAAGAAAAGAAATGCATCCTTAGGCAATGATTTGGTGAAGATATCTGCAAGTTGGGAAGCAGAGGAGATGAACTTTGTGACAAGGGTACCCACCACAACTTTTTCCCGAACGAAATGATAATCAAGCTCAATATGTTTGGTCCAAGTATGAAACATTGGATTGATGGACATACGCAAGGCACTGAGATTATCACAAAATAATTGAAGAGGCTGGAACAAAGAAATACCCATATCTCATAATAAAAATGTTAACCAAGTCAATTCTACAGTTGCAAAGGCCACGGAGCGATATTCCGCTTTGGTGCTTGATTGAGCAACGGTTGGTTGTTTCTTAGAGCACCAAGAGATACAACTTGCACCAATAAACACACAATAACCTATAGTACTTCTTCTAGTTGTAGGACAACCTGCCCACTCCATGTCACTAAATCCATAGAGCGAAATTGGACTGGTGGAGAGACACCGTAAGCCGACACTACAAGAAAAATGCTCATATTTGGCAGTTTTTGGTTGCCAAATAAGTATATATTTGGCGGTCTTGAAAGCGCCACCAATAGCACAGCCAAATATAGTTAATTTGGCGGTTGGTCAACCTGCTAAATATGCACCTGACTATATTTGACAGTTTTTGGCCGTCAAATATAAATAGTTTTAAAAATTAAAAAAAATATATACTTGGCAGTTTTTAACCGCCAAGTATTTTAAAAAAATTAATATATATAATAAGTATTTTAAAAATTTTAATAAATTCATAATCTGTATCATTTGCGGCTAGGATTGCTTGGTTTTCCCATTTTGTCCAACTATAAATCTACAATATGCCATGAGAAACAGTAAAATGCTTTGCACAAATTCTGGGAGGCATTAAATGTGAAGTATAAATAAATTCAGTATAAACATTGAATACTTTTTTTCTATCAAGATGGCCTTAGGGGATGTAATGCGAAGCCTGGAAGCAACAACTTGTAAAGCTTTGATTTCTAAGGACTCCAGTGAATCGATATGGAAGCACCTTGTTGAAGCAATTCACGCACAACCTTCCCAGCCTCTTCTTTAGAAGAATCCAGTATAAAAGTTGCAGCTCTAAGATCATCAATAATTCGAGAGCTCTGCAATTGATATACAAAAGAAATATAAAATTGTTGGTGAGATGACCTCAAACAGATTATGTCAAAACTTGTTTTTGAGCAACAATACACCAATAATGAAGAAGATTGCTACAGAATGCAGCAAAAAATAAGCAGGATCGTGTTGCTTTCCCCGAACCTTATAGTTAACAACTAAATTGAAACCAGGCAAATTGAAAAATGCAATAATCAGTAATTGACTAAAGCAGGTCAACTAGGCAAAGAGGTCAGAAACTCAGAATCCTCTGGAAGGCTTTCCAGTTTTAGGTTCAGAAAATCACCATTCCGCTAGCATGTACAATATATATTGTGGTGAAAACACCCAGTATTTCAGGTTTTACTAAATCCCAAATACAATTAGATTATGAGTTTGCTCAAAATCAAAATGAAACACAAGCCACACAGTAATAGGTCATACTGGTAAAGGCAGAACAGATGAAAATAAGAAATGCCTAACAAATTTGTTTACAGGTTTAGTCTCAGAGTAAAGTATATATCAAAGTATGGATGAGGAAATGCTCCAAACTTGCTAAATAGATAGTTAAATCATAAATGTAATACATAGGGATCATTGTCTAGAGCAACACTAGCTGTTGTTGACTCTAGACTTATAGAAAAAAGATACAGTTAGAACCATATACTGGTCAACCCAGGACCCTGCTCCAGTGAATCAGCGAATGAGGACTGGTCTATAACTATCTATGTCTATCATCCACTACACATCTCTTTGAAGAAAAAAAAAACTTAAAAGTATACACAGTTGGACAAACCTCAACAGCCAGCATTACTGGAACCATGTTTTAGATTTGGCTCAAACTTTGTTCCAACAAGTTCCTTGATCTCTAGTACCTCCATACTATCACATTCCCAGTTAGTGCCTGAAAGTAATGAAACATGTATGAACAAAAATTGATAGGAAATTGGATAAGCAAAAACAGAACCACTGCATTGGATATAGAACAAAGAAAATAAAAAAAAAAAGGAATTACATCAGTTTCCACACAACAATAATGTGTCCAAAAGAGTAATCTAGTTTATGGTTTATCAATAAAAGGTTCTCTTAAGCTATGGCACTGTGGGTAGATTCCATTTTAAAAATAAAATTGGTTCAGTGTTTCTACAAGATTACTGCTTGGTAGGCTAGAATCAAACTACTAAAACCAATTACATATCGAAGCATGTAATCCCTCAATGGTATTAGATAATAGTTCCCTTGCTATATTTAGAACAAACTAAAAGAATTGTTTCCTTATCACTGTTTCTTTAATACTAAGTCAAAATTTTGTTTATCACGTTACTAACATTTAGCAGAAAGTATTCCAATTCAGCACAGACAAAATACCCCGACGTGAGGCGGGGCTGCTCGAGGCGCAGGGCTGCTGGAGTCGGTGCCTCGCGGGGTTGTTGGAGTCTACGATGCTAGAGTCGGTGTTGCGTGATGCTGGAGTCGGCGAGTCGCGGGGCTGCTACTGTCGACGCGAGGCAGGGCTGCTGGAGGCGCAGGGCTACTGGAGTCATCGAGTTGCAGGGCTGCTGGAGTCGGTGCCTCACGGGACTGCTGGAGTCGGCGAGGCTGGAGCCAGCGAGTCGCGGAGGAGGTGCTGCGACGCTGGAGAGAACGAGAGAGAGACGACTTAAGTTAGGTTTTAGGTTAGGTTTTTGGAAATTATTTTGTTTATATAGTTTAGTAAAATTATGTAAATTTCTAATATATTATAATTTATCATAATCACCTTTAAGAATTTCTTCTAAGTTTAAATACTTTATTTTTTTTCATATGTATCCTAATTACTTGTTAATTACTTGTCACTATCTAAAAATGTGAGAAATATGTAATATAGTCAAAACAACGAGTGACAAGTATGAAGAAAATATGGGTTTGACTTTCATATTAATGTTATAGTTCTCACTTTTTTTAAAAAATGCCAAATAAAAAAATACAAAGTGATAAATATGTGAAAATTTCTTGTAGTGCGAGGTGTTGAGTGCCTTTGAGATAACGTAAAATCCTTTCAATAGCTTTCAAATGGATTAAAGTAGGAATATTAAAGAATTGACATACCCGATTAACAGCATGAACAATATCGGGTTTAATAAAAGTGAGATATTGCAATGCACCTATAATGCTTCGAAAATTGGTAAAATCAATGGATTTGTCATTAGAAGAGACTAGCTTTTCTTTGAGAACTTGTGGTGCTGAGATGGGTTTACTTTCTAGCATTTGAGTCCTTTCTAGTAAGTAATGAATATATATTTGCTGAGTTAGAAACAAACCGCCATTAAAATTTTCTATCTCAATGCCAAGAAAATAATGTAATGGTCCCAAGTCCTTGATGGCTCTGCTAAGCTGTGCACATAGATAAAATTTGTATCGTTCCCAGCAACCAGAACACTATCAACATAAATCAACAAGATTGTGATTATATTTTATGTATGATAGACAAAGAGAGAGATGTCAGCTTTGGTACAATAAAACCCACGTTAGAGAAGAAATTGTGATAGACGATGGAACCATGCCCGTGGTGCTTGCTTCAATCCGTACAAGGATTTTCTTAGCAAATAAACATCATTAGGCCGAAGAGGATCAATAAAACTTGGAGGTTGCTCCATGTAGACTTGTTCTTTAAGATTTCCATGCAAAAATGCATTCTTTACATCAAGTTGCAGCAAGTGCCATTGAAAAAAGAGTGAGAGGGCAACAATAAGTCGTATGTTGGGGTGGCAATTCGTGTTCGCAGGTCGTGTTCGTGTCGTGTCGAGCTATGACACGATTAAAATTGACCCAACACAAACACGACCTGTTTATTATTCATGTCACTAAGACTCAACACGAACACAACACGATTATTAAACCGGTAACACGACACGATACGCTAACACGAATAATAAACGGGTCATGCTTATGTTAGACAGGAACAATACCCGTCTAACACTATTAAGACACGTTTATATAATTGACACGATTATGACCCGTTAACACGATTATGACACGTTACAGAATTAGGTTTTCAATTTTTGTTAAATGACAAAAATATACTAGGTTTTAAAATTTATTAGGTTTTAAAATTCTATTTTTATTTTAAAATTTGGATACATGTAGGGACTAAAATGTCTAACACTATAATTTTAAGCTTAGTATTTAAATTTAATATTATTTTATAATCGTGTCAATATTCGTGTTAATCGTGTTATCGTGTCAATCGTGTATAATATGTATTCAGTGTTATTCGTGTTACTCGTGTTATAAACGTGTTCATGTCATAATCGTGTTCGCGTGTTGAAGACTCTCAACCCGAACACAACACGATTATTAAACGAGTTGACATCTCTGACACGAGCACGAATATGCCAAAACCCAAACCCGCTTAAACTTGTGTCGTGTCAAGTAGTATTCGCGTGTCGTGTCGAAAATTGCCACCCTTAGTCGTATGATAGTTGGTTTTATGACTGGATTGAAAATCTTGTCGTAGTCAATTCCGGACACTTGAGTAAAGCCCTTGGCGACCAACCGAGCCTTAAAGCGATCAATAGTGTTATCCTTTTTGTATTGAATCTTATAAACCCATTTTGAACCCACAACATTAACATGCGGAGGCTGAGAAACAAGTTACCAAGTGTTGTTGTCATGGAGAGCTTTAATTTCATCCTTCATTGCATTCACCCAATGTTTATCATTGAAGGTTGTCTTCAAAGTCTTTGGCTCAAAAGGGATGGAAGTAGTGGTAGCAAGTGTTGCATAATCACGCAAATAAGAAGGTGGATGTCTAGCACGGATAGGGCATGTGTTGCGAATAGGTTCAATGGTGACTTGAGTGGAATTTTCTTCAATCACTTCAATAGAATTGGTTGTATCATGCTCAAGATTCTGATGTGTTTCATGTAATATAGAATCATCATCATTGATAGGAGATGAAGAAAGTACCTCTTGAGCTGGTGTAGTGATTAAAGAAGAATTATTCACTGTTAAATTTAAAAGCTGAGTTGAATTTTCTGAGGTAAGTAGGCTAGTTGTTTGCTCCAAATTTTTAGTCACATTTTGTGGACAAACTCCTGCAATTAAATTGTCAATACAACAAGTAAAAGAATTAGAATTAATTAAGGGCTCAGATTCCTTTTGAGAATTTTGCAAAGAAGTGGTATTCTTGTGAGCTTCTATAGTTGCAATGCTTTTATCCAGCCATTCATCTAAACTTGGATACTCAGACAAAGATAATTGTAGCATTTCAGCTTTGAAAATTGATGATTGGAAAGGAAAAACTTCTTCATTGAAGACAACATGCCGTGAAATAAAGACCTTATTTGTTTTTGGTTCCAAACATCTATAACCCTTATGATGTGGGCTATAACCAAGGAAAATACAAGGATAGGTCTTTGCTGAAAACTTTGATTTATTTTGGTGTCTCAATGAAGGAAAACATCGACATCCAAACACCCGTAAGCCATTATAATCCGGATGTCGATTGTAGAGTTTGTGATACGGCTCTCAGTCTTCAAAACTGAAGATGGCAATCAGTGGATTAAATAAACTGCAGTAAGAAAACTCTCAACCCAAAAAGACAATGGCATATAAGCATGAAATAACATTGTCAAGCCGGTATCCATAATGTGTTGATGCTTACATTCGGCAACTTTATTTTGTTTAGGAATACCAGGACAAGAAATATGTTGATCAATGCCACAATTCGTAAGATGCTCAATAAAAATACTTGAACTAAACTCTCCTCCTTCTTCACATTGAAAAAATTTAATACAGTGATCAAATTAATTCTCCACTAATTTTTGAAATTTAATGAAGCAATCATAAAAATATGATTTTCTTTTTAAAGGATATATCCATGTGTAACATGAGCAATCATCAACAAAAATAACATAGAACCGGAAAGACTGATTTGAACTTAGAGGTGCTAGTCCCCAAAGATCATAATGAATCTTCCCTAAAGGAAATTTAGACACTTTATTTAATTTATTAAATGGTAGTTTACGACTTTTCCCTCATTGGCAGCTAACACAGAGAGGGTTTAGCTACTTGTTGGTTGACATTAATAACTTTTCTTTCTTCCAACCGAGATAAAATCTTTGGATTTGGATGTCCAAGTCGTTGCTGCCAAATAATAGAAGAAGAACTGCCACCCCTTATTGCCATTCTTGCCTCTTGATAGCTTTTATCCAAAGCATATAACTGTCTTTTCTTAGCCCCCTCACGATGATCCTTTTGTTCTGGTCCTTAACAACAAAGTCAGAAGATGTGAATTCAAAAGTATATAAATTATCTGAAGCAAATTTTCCAACTGATAACAAGTTTTTTCTTTAATTTTGTAACCACCAAGACATCTTTTAAGAACATTTTCCCATTATTTGTAGTAATACAAGCATCACCGACATGAGAAATAGGCAAACAATTTCATCCCCAATATAAATCACATTATTACCATTATAAGTCTTAACATGCGAAAGTTTACATGCATCATTTATCATATGTGTAGTAGTTCCAAAATCAACAACAAAGGATTGATCATCATTAAGAGAAAGAGCAGCAAAAGCTTAGGGAAATTCCTTAGATTAATAGGAACAGTCAAAACGGTGCCAACACTCCCTGGCTCCAGATTCTATTTTTCACAAATCTAACAGAGAATTTTATCTCGAATATTAGTTTCATTTGCACGAGATTGTTGTTGTTTTCCATCCCTTGCTTGATTGAAATTGGTGTTCGATTGTTTGCTATGATTAACTTGAGATATTTGACCACCATTCTCTATGTTATAATGACCGGCTGGTGTGAATCCTTTGCCACGAGAATTAAAATTCCCTCTGCCACCTCGTCCATTTCTTCCACATCCACGTTATCCAAAGAATGCTTGGGCATGCTCCATGAACATTTTCTCCTCTTCTTTTTGAGCAGAGAGTGATTGTTCATGTCTTTGTAAGGCTAGCACAAACTCATTGAAAGAAGGATAAGGAGCCTTAGGAAGCATTGTAACACGGAAAGTTTCATACCTAGGACCAAGGCCACAAGAAAAATGAAGACTTTGTCAAGATCAGGGACAAGCTTTTGGATGGCTGCAAGGTTGTCACAAATTGATTTGAAAACTCTTAGATATTCATCTAAGGTTTGAGAGCCTTTCTTGAGACTAATCAACATATTTTTAAGATGCCCTTCCTTTTTAACAGTGATAGGAAGGAGTTGTCATTGTAAAGATGTCCAAATTTTAAAAGCAATTGCAGTTTCGGCTTCAAAAATGAGACTAAGAACCTCCTACTTCATGGTTCCAAGAAGCAATGAGATAAGAAGTCCATCATTGTTGAGCCATATTCTCTATTGTGGATTTGGGACAACTTATCCTTGTCATCTTTGAGTTCTTCATTTGGTCTCACAATAGAGTTAAGATGGTGAAGAACGCCTAGATTACGAACAAAGGAAACAATTTGTGAACGCCATGACAGATAGTTTGAGATTCCAAGTTTTTCTAAGATAAAGCTTGAACATTGATGGAGAGATTGGATACTAAGCTCAAATTCATTTCTTGGAAAAGAAGAGGAAGACATCTTCTTCAGGCTTACAGGTTTTAGGCTCTGATACCATGAAAAAACTAAACTTGAAAAGAGTTCGAGGGAAGCGTTGCTTTTCCTTCGTATTACGTGAAGATTATATACAAGTGTAACAAAGACATAAAAGGTAAATCATTTACAAGAGAATCACAGTATAAATGGAGAATAAAATCACTGCAACAAGCTATCAGATTGAAGAATCAAGAAGTTATTAACTTTTCTTGATTCATATTGATTTTCAATAAATCAGGTAAGGTGTTGGAAACAGGGGAATGAATATCTTGATTCTCCTCAATATCCTCTTGATTCTCAATATCCTGGACAGATTGCCTAACAATAACAATAATAAAATTATCCACATTTCTACTATCATAATGTAATGGAGGAGAAGACAAAAGTTCAATAAAAATTAAAAGCCTGATTGTTTTTTGGTCTGAGGTCTGAGTTTAACTTATTATCAGACTTTAGATCTTTTTATATGTTTTTTCAAATTAAAACTTAATTTAAGAAATTTTTATCTTGATTAAAAAAAGCTAAAAAAATTTAACTTTTATCTTAATATAAATGTCTGAATTATTTATTACTCTTCTAATTTCATTACCCTTATGGAATTCATTTATGATCAATTTATATATAGCCTAATATTTTAATTTTGAAACATTATTATTTTTTCTAATTTTATATTATAATTTTCTATATATTTTTAAATTAATTTATAGTCATTTGGCTTATTTATATATCAAATTCTTCAAAAAAAAATCTTTATCCAATTATACACATTTAAATAAATTAAATTCATAATAAATTTTGGTCTAAAATATTTTTACTGTGTGAAATAAAATTACAAATGAAAATAATATATATAAAAATAAGGATCTATGTGTAAAACTATTAATTTTCAGACATTTTAATTCAAATATTAAAAAAAATATATTATTCTTATTTTTATATTCATACCTATTCAAATTTCAATTTAATGCATATCTATTCAAATTTCAGGCAAAAAAAGTTATCCCTAAGATATTTTTTTTATTATCATCTTACTTGTTTTTAATTATTATTATATTCCATGGGCACTTCTCCGCGATGGAGTCTCAGGGCCATACGGTGGCTAATGGGGCATGATATACGTATATTATAGGCTTCAAAACGCAATTATGTGCAGTGTTATGGTCAAAATTTGAATAACATTATTAATATTAATGAATTTTAGTAATAAATAAAATTCTAAAGACATTAGAATATAAGTCAAATCATTAAACAAATATATATTATGAAGATGCCATTTTAATTGTATAGAAAATATTACTTCTAAATATTATTATTCTCATATAATTAACGGGTTAAGTGACACTAGTATATTATAAACCTTAAAAAAAAATCCTTAACATTTCAATTACCAAAAGCGTTTAGGATATGAAAAAAATAACAAAATATTGAAAGCAATTCTTAATTTTAGTAACATCTTATTTTTTTTTATCATTAACAAAATGTGAAATTATGAAGCAAAATATGTTAGTTATAAGAATTCGATATCTTACGAGGCACTTGTTAGCATTCCATCGAGATATCAAGCAATGTTAGATATTTTGTCGGGTTATATCTTTTGCATTTGTGAATAATATCTTTTGTATTTGTGAGATTAAGCATTAATTTGATATTAATCTTTACAAGAAAAAAAAAAAAGAACTCTTTTTTTTAACCCATAAATCTTTCACTTTTTTATTGTCGGAGTTCTTAAACTGAGGACTATATCTATACTCTAGAAATGTGGTAGTAAAAAAATATGTGAGACATATATATGTCCCAAGTAGGTGGCCTCCAGAGTATTAAAGGCCCTTAAAAAAAACTTTTATTATACAATAAAAACAAATTAAGATTTTGCTAAAATTGAAAACAATTCCCTAACTTATTAATTTGTACATTTTCACAAATCTTTCTGCTGTCATATATTCTTTCATTTTTCCACCTTCTATCTTATTGAATTCGGACAAAATAAAAAAATAAAACAAAATAAAATTAACCATGCCTCTTTTATCTTAAAGCAGATTGTTGGATTACGATGACCATATGATAAAAAAAACCAAAAAAAAGGAAAATACATCCAGATGGCAAACAATGAGTGGTCACCGAAACTTACCGTACCAATTTCACAAGAGAGAAGCCCAGATCCAGCTGGTCGTTGCGAGAAACTAAACCCAGCAGCACCATTAATATTCAGTTTAATATTCAATTCTTCTTCTGCATAGCCGAGCAAATTCCTCGACGCCAATCTGAGTCCAATCACAGTTAATATTCTGTTTATCTAGCTGTCCAAGCAAGAAATTTGAAAGAATAAAAATGCCTGTGAGTAATCTCTCTCTCTCTCTCAAATTTTCTAGACTCATGGATCCAGATCCCACTTGATTCTGTAAATTCAAGTTCTAATCGTGTGCGCTGCAGTTTCGGAAAATAGTCGAGGTGGAACCACCTAGTCCGTTGAGATACCTGATAGGAGCGGCGATCATGATGATCGGAGTAGTATTACCTGTCGGTTACATGATGTTCCGTAACAAGCGGGTCCCCTCCACTTCCTCATACTCCAAACAGACGTAGGTGTGCCTTTTGGATATTTTGGTTTCGTTTTATGCTCGCTCATATTCTATGTCGGTTGAATTGCTAAATTTTCCCAAAAAATAATATCAAATGAATGGGTTGTAAGACCCTTGTAGATTTTATTTTTTTAATTGTTAAGTGGAAGTGTGTAATTTGTGAAATGCATTGAACTGGATCCCCAGTGGTGTCCTTAATAATTGAAAATGTTACTTGTGTTTCTATTTTGACAATGCTGGATGTTCTGATTCAATCATTTTGTGAGTTGAGATGAACTAATATGAGATTCTTGTTGGCTTCTCAGGAACAAGGTTTTGATATAGAGATACTGCCAACAGGGAACTTTAGGTATTGACCAGTGAGATGTGAATCCTGAAGAAGGCGAGGGAGGAGGACTTGATAGATCTGCAAATATGAATGTAAATGTATTGAAACTCCAATTCTGTTATATTGATTGTTTGGGCTCCAATTCTGTTATATTGATCGTTTGGGATTCCAGTGCTAGTTTATGAAATGACAATGCATGCGGCTTGGTTCAATTTTTCCATTGGTTTTTTCAGATAGCATAATTGATGTCTGTTATTTACTCCCTTCTTTCCTGGAATACATGTTATTATTTTTTTCCCGTTTTCATGACAATAAAATGGTCTTCATTGGTCTTAACTCTTGCCCATTCTTTTAGAGTTTGTGCTTTTACTTTTCTTCTTCCTCCCCCTTTCTGTATTGTTGCATTGATTTGGTTTGTTCTCATTTATATTGGAGTTAGTCTTTTCTGTATTCTATTATAATGCTGTTGATGACTTTTCAGTTATTATCATCAAATGTTAATACATAACTAAAATGGTTTAAAATAAAATTATGGTTCTTCTGGGCTATTCAGAGTTCTGTTTTTCTTCAGCGTGTCATCAGTTTCTTCTACATGGTTTGTCATCTTTTTCTCAGCAAAAATAATGTATGTGCTTCAAGTTTATAGAACTGTATATGGGGTTGGGTGTTTTAATCTGTTGAGCTGATCAAGTTGAGTACTAGATGATTTATTTGATTTGAATGCTTAGAAGATGGACATGGAAGGGGCATGTTTGAAGGCTACGAGTTGCGCTTCTATTTTCGTTCGTGAAGATGTTTGAGAATGAAGTAATGAAGTCTGTTTCCTATTTACTGGTAATTGAAGTAGTCGAAAGGTGTTGCTCTTTGTTTCTGGTCATTATTTGCTAGAAGCTGTTATTCAGTTTGTCAAGAAGCATTCATTTGAATCTGAAATATAGTTATGTGAAACAGATAATATATGTAGGCAACATGAGGACGATAAGCATTTAGAGGTGAATATTTGAAGGGTATCCAATCCCAAACCCTTGTGGTTTATGTTAATTAGGGCAAGATAATCAACGAGATTGGGTGCTAATTTTTAGCAGCAAATTTTAATAGGCTCTTTGCGCTAGAAGGCAGTGGAGAAAGGGTTAGGGTCTATATTATTTTATTTCTTTTGATCAATTTTAGGTACAATACAATAGATTTCAGTATCAGGATAGGTGTTTGCTGCAAATGTTGAAAGTGGGGAAATTATTTCCTTCCCTATAGTAATTATGCAGAAAGCAAGAATCCTATATCCTACTTTTGCCAAGTGTTATAACAGGTGATACAAGATTATAGTCATACCCAATCCTCGTTCCATTCCTGAAAATAAAAGGCTTTCTTCATTCCTTCTGTTCACATCAGAATTTGGCTAAAAAGCTCACCAAGTTTCAAATGATAGAAATCGTGAGATACTCTGATCACAATGAATTTCATGGTGTCTTAAACACAAACTAGAAAGGAACTTGTAAGCATGTCGAGGCACAGTGGCAATCACCATCATAGAATATGAAAAACACGTTAACAGTTGGATCATCCAAGTTTGAACTGATTCACAAAAAAATATAGCTCAATCAGTTATTCCAGTTAAAATTTACGAATAATAATCCGGATGGCTTTTCAGTTTAGGACCCAAATAGAAAACTGGTTGAGCCACACAATATAGTGGACCACAAAATTAGACCAGCGAATCCATGATTCCTTTTCGTTGTTCAATATCGAGTCAACGTAGAGCCCTATGGCACATACTGAGGACTGCACCGCTCGCGCAATTCTCAGCCTTGGTTCATGATAGTATTAATATATAAATGCCAGTAATAGAAAACTACACCCGCCATCATCATATTCATGGCTCACGATTCAATATACCTCTACTGATTGGCTCTCGTTGCAAGGATCTTGCCACCTCCCCAGTGCTTCTCCAACACGGATCTTATCCCCACGTTTGACACAAAACCTGAAATCTGAAGAAGCATCCTCCCTTTCAAAAGATTTTAAAGTTGGTGCCTGGAAGATAAGCACAACTGTTGATCCCATGTTGAAGGCAGCCACCTGGAAGGGTTGAAGCACACAGGACAGAATAAAATCATTAACCAAGTGAAGTTTCCAGGCTGAAGTCTGGAGTGCATATACCACTAGCACTAAATGTCCCAACCAGTTCACAGTGAAAAACCATTTTTATAGAAAACACAAATCTTGTTAAAGATGGATGGTTCAAGAATACACCAAACTCTGTTGAAGATCAGTGAACTTCATATGGAATTAACAATTAGAATTTAATGGAAAAAAGAAATTCACACAGTTGAAACATACTATTAAATATTTATTCTCTATTTTAAACTGAAAATGGAGAAAGGATGACTTAAATAGAGTACAAATAGAGCAAATTTCTAACCTCATCTCCTTTCTTAAGCATTACACCAACACCTACAGGTTCATACACCCGCTCTTCTGGTGGCTCCGAGTGTAATAATTTCTTTCTTGGCCTGTTTGTCCGAAGTTCAGGCTCAATGAAAAGCTGCCACATGTGAAACCAAAAGTCAACACTTGAAGATGAAATAGGACAATAACTAATCAGAGCATTGGCCCCTTGCACAAACCGTTCTTGGTGGTGTACACTGATCACAAGCTTTGAAGATCTGACTTTGGAGAGTAAATATAAAACTGGAGTGATTCAATTTTGGTAATTGTTCATTTCATAAGTATGAGGTAAGAATTATTATGTATAAAGTGTGTAAATGCATGTTATCTTTCCTTCTTCTTCTTCTTCTTTTTTTTTTTTTTTTTGTCTCTCTCTCTCTCTCTCTCTTTTTTTTTTTTAATCTTCTTGAGGCCTGAATCATTGGTGTGACAGTCTCTTGTTTGTTTGGACTATACATTAGGAAAAAGCCACTTAACCTCAATTGACCCAATATTAGTTGCTCCAATTGCGGCAATTGCCATAAATCCTTCTTGCCACAGACCTTCAAGCACAACCTAGGAACACGAAAATCATAAAGGTAAGTGGTGAAAAGTCATATCTATGGATAAAATTGAGAAATATCAAGCATATCAACATGTTGAATTTTGAATAAACCAGCAGAGTAAAAAATAAAATAGAACTTAGAAACATTGAAAATATCTAATAGATCATTTAATGGCTACAATGGTTTTTTTTTTTTTTTCCTTTCAACCAAGAAACTAACCAATATTGTTGTAAATTTTTTGCACTGCAATATACATATTAATAAGATATAAAAGACTCAAGAATTTTAAGAAACCTAATAGATATTCATTAAAATAAGAAAATAATAGTGACATTTGAAGCCTCAAGGTGCCTAATAATTGAAAGGTAAGTTCCTTAATAGCTTTTACTTGGACTATGAAAAGTGAGATGAAAATATATGACAGCTTTCAAATGTAAAAGTTTTCTCATAGCAGACAGTTGCCATTGACCATGAAATTCCATAAATATGTCAGAAAATTTCAAAATTAAGAGATAACACATTAATCTATACTAAAACAGTAAAATAAAAAAAATCAATAACAAAGAATTGAAGGTTGCTAGGCTGTTTCAAATGTTCGTGTCTGGTTTTTAAGGAAGTGAAATAACCATCATAGAACAAAAACTACCCTTTCATTCTCAACATAGAGATTTCTGATTGTTCTTGTTGCACGTTCATTCAAAGGAAAGAGGCGACCTGCATAATACTGAATGATAAGCTACGAATACTTGAATCAAATGAATGAAATATTAGTAGAGGGAAATATATACATGAGATAGAAATATTAAGTAGGAACCAAAAACTGGACAATGTATTATAAACATCTGCAAAAATATGGGTCTACAGATTTTATTATCATAAGGGAAATAGAAGGTTGATAGAGGATAGATGAAAAGGTCACAAAAGGATAAAGCAGTAGATGTCCATCAATTGCACATTGCAGAGGGTAGGATTTTGAGGAGTAATTATGTCTTTTGAAAAGCATCCAGAGACGATTCTTCATATTCACAGGAGTAAAGGCAAAAGAGACAAAATAAGTATTACAGGAGTATATGCTCCTATTTGTCAAAAGAAATAGAAAGATGATTGAGAATATATATTCTTTCACACTTTACTTTCTAGTTATTTTCAAGAAACGAAACACAGAAAAAGTGCATCAAATGGAAGGCCAAGGAATTGGCCACAAAAAAGAACTTATTTAACCAACATAAAAGGCATACAATTTCTACACTGTAGAACCATCAACTTTCAAAAACAAATAAAAAAAAGGCCAGTGTAACCAACTCAAAGGGAATTGAGTTACCTGAAAAATGCCGACGAATAAGAACATTCCAATCAACGGGTGAGTGTATGCGATGGTAGTCTCCAGGCTTTAAGTATATTACACAGTAATAAAGGCCCTTCATTGGACTGCAACAAATATAGATTTAAATTAAATTAAATCTGCTTATATTTTCAATTCATACAACAATGAACCCAAGTACTATTAATATGTACATGCTATAATGTCATTGGCAAATGTTTTTTATTTTGTCCAAAAACCTAAATCTATATCAACATAAAGTTACTAATTGCTATCAAAAGAAGAAACTGAGCATATAAATACGAAAGTACCGTTCTGAAATAGTGTCCCGGACTTTGGGAGATGCAAATGAAATTCTCCACCATGACTTTTTAGTCTTCTCTGTAATAGTTCTTTCCTGTTCACCACTCTCTTCATTTGTATCACTTTCAGCTCTCATGGGAAGAAAATCACTAGCACCAAGAAGAGAAGAAACAGAATAGGAAAACCCTTTAACTTGCTCAATCATAGCACCAACTCCTTTCAACTCCCCAAATCTTAGAATGGTACCATCTACAGGACTAACCTAGCAATACATGAAATATCATCATTAAAGTCATATAACAATTGCAAATCCACTGGATAATAAGTGTTCAAGGTGCTAGTTACCAGTTACCAGACAATTGGGATCTTGATCGATAGGCCTGGAACCTTGTTTCAAGGTACGAACAAAGAATTCTTGTAAAGAAGCATATTCATCCAGAGGAAGAGCTGCTTCTTCCAGGTCTGTAATGAAAGCAAGAGAATGATCATCTACATAATCAATTGCAAAAACAATTATAAATATGTTGTACCATTTTCATAGAAAAGTAATAAAACTGCAACAACAGTTACAGCATATTCCGATCAATAAACAACAACAGAAGAAGTATAAAGGTAAACAATCATACTTGAATGAAATGCCCGAGCCCATGCTTTATAAACATATGGACGCAGCGAGACAGGAATTTCCTAATAACATGTAACCAAGTAAACTCATAAAAAAACAACAAAACAATGAAACAATAGTAAATAATTATAACAGGTAATTAGAGCTACAGAAACTAATTAGCTAAAAAGATAAGTACTTGGACTTCACAATGGATGTCCAGTAAGAGCAAGTGCACTTATACCCATAAGTTAACAAGTGAACATGAGTTGAACAATACGTTAATATTATAAGCTTGATTTTCATCCAACAAAAGAGACTCAAAACAGTAACCACAGAACGATTTGATCCCAGAAAGTAACAAGGGCAAGCAAATTATGAATTTCTTGTTCTTCAAAGAGGGCAATGCATGATATATTCAGAAATTTTTGAAGGTCAGAAATTCCAAATATAATACACATCTGGAACATTTATTTTATCTAAAAAACAATATATTACTGGATTCCTACCACCAACATCAAACCAAGAAAGAAAATAAAAATTCCCATGTGCTTAAATGCATTGTAGTCCCACAACAAAGCCCCTGATTCCCTCTTTCTCCTAGATGCACATCTTCTCTGAAGTGAAATGACTTCCAATGTGACTTTTGTGCAAGAGCCTATTATAATTTATAAATCCCATAACTTAAAGAATGAACAAACAATCACAGGACATTACATCCTAAAAGCGTCGGAACTTTATGTGCAGTGCCATTCTTCCTGATCATATTAGCTACAAAGATTTTTCTCCACTTAGAAAGAAAGAATCCTTCACTTTTTATTAGAACATATTTATTTGAAGCTTAGTAACTGTTCAGCATAGATTAATATGGCAAAGCAACAAAGTTCAACTCTAAAGTATTCAAGCACACTCACCACAGATCCCAAATAGTGAATAGCTTATCTAAGATGGATAAGGAATATAACAAAATAATATATTTGAGTCAGATATAGCTTAGGAAAATAAGAAAACCCAAAGAAAACGTAGAAATAAATTACGAGAGTTTAAAACTCACTTATACATCATGAAAAGAACTTACAATACTGGTCAAGAAACCCCAAAACCTAGAAATTGATCGTAGAGGTAGCATTCTCAGAAATGTAGCCTGAATGGAAACGGTCACATTAAAAAGTTAGGCATGAAATCACAGCAAGTGAAGCTTAGAAGACTTTTGAACTCTATATCTCATCAGAGACATTACCTTTACATCAGGTTTGAACTCAAATTCAACCCCCTTTTCCCGTGCCTCTTCTACCTATCATCAAGAAGATCAAAACTCCTAAAATGCTTCAGACTGATGATCACAGCAAATATCAAACCTATCCATCCAACTTATAACTAGCACTACATGGAACAAATGTAGAACCAAAATGTACCTTCTTATCATCATAGAGCCGACGAGCATGAAGAGCACCAAGCATAAGTAAAGTAGCCACTGTGGCACCAGGTACCAGGAAAGTATTGCCTGTACACATGTTTTTCGTTTCAGTTT
Organism: Boswellia sacra; assembly: GCA_013180625.2. Lineage (NCBI taxonomy): Eukaryota > Viridiplantae > Streptophyta > Magnoliopsida > Sapindales > Burseraceae > Boswellia > Boswellia sacra. The sequence goes on along the minus strand of SNVD02010405.1, from coordinate 362,490 downwards.
CCACCACAAGCAGAAAAATGATCAATATAGTGCATCAAACTTGGTCGAATTTTCATTAATTATTAGTTTAAGGAATACACGAATTCATGTTTAAAAACAAAATTATAACGAAAAGATGAAAACAGAATATAAGAAAGAAAACGAAGATCAAAGGAATTGTGATAAATTTCATCGCTAGCAGGGAGGAGTTAGTGAAGAAATAAATTTCCAACTCTCTCGAATATCTTCGGTAAAAGCATATTTCGCATTCAAAACTCACAAGCAGAAAAAGCACTTCCACAAAACTAGCCAAACAATGCCTATAAACGACAGAGAATAAAACATAACTTAAAAATCATTTTTTCCTGTACTTTCTCCATTTTCTCAGCAACCAAACCAAAAAATAGAGTAAGTTAACGTGAGCTGAAGTAAAATGAACGACCTTGAGAATTATTAGCGCCTCCATTGAACGATGCACGTGCTCGCGACGTTGTCTGGAACCTTTTCACAAATGAAGTGGAAAAATGATGCCAGTGATGGTGCTCGTTAAGCCGTAAATGGTGAGGAAATACAGTTATTTTATTGGAAAATCGAAATTTCATTTTCGTCCTTCAGTGGTTTTAGTTGCAGAGAAGCTTGTTAAGTTAGGGTTTTAGTGGAGAGCGTTAATTTGAGTTTCAGTTGTTAGCAGAGTTGCTGCGAGGATTGCTAAAGGCCGCGTAAATAAACCGAGGGCGCCGTTTTATGTGTCTGCAATCAGACGGCGAAGCACTTTTTAGCTCTAAAACGACTGCCTTTTCGTTACACGACATGTCATCTACTCTGTGAATCAACTCCTGTATAGTTGTATTGTCCACGTTTGACCTCTGATTCCAGACGACAATTCGTTTGTATAAAATTTTATTAGTAACGATAATTATACAACTAAGATATATATCTTAATTTATACAGTCTAATTTGACATAAAGTTATTGAATGGATGGATCCTATTTTATTTAATTTATTTTTTATTTTTACTCATTAAATAAATTTATGTTATGTCAAATTATATGAATTATATTATATAACTTGGTTGTATAATTAGCATTACTCAATTTTTATTTAGTAGAAGTAGTCTTATTTACATGAGCGGTAAGGGTTTAAAAGGGGTTTGGGGATAGTTTAATTAAAAATTAAATTAAGATCATTAATTACAAATACTCAGTTATTGATATTATTTAAGAATTGAATTGACATCGTTAAATATAATTTTTTATTTTTAATCTCATCTATTAAATTGTGTGAGTTGAGTTGTTATTAATTAATTGTCTAGTTTTAAGTTAAAGTATATTATTTTATGAGTAACAATCAAGTTATAAATCCTTATATAATAAATATAAAAACTTAAAAAGATGTGATATTTTAACTTAAATTTTTTTAACTTAAATTTAGACGTCAATTAATGATCATTTATCCTACTTATTCAATAGTTGAGATTATTGATGAATTGACTTCATTAAATGAATTATTTTATTTTTAATCTTAACTATTAGATTAGGTATGAGAAATCTTACTTATTCAATAGTTGAGATTGTTAATAAGTTGATTTCGTTAAATGAATTCTTTTATTTTTAATCTCAACTATTATATTAGGTATTAGAAATCTTACTTATTCAATAGTTGAGATTGTTGATGAGTATTAAATAAATTCTTTTGTTTTTAATCTCAACTATTAGATTAGCTGTGAGAAATCTTACTTATTCAATAGTTGAGATTGTTGACGAGTTGACTTTATTAAATGAATTTTTTCATTTTTAATCTCAATTATAAGATTAAGTGCGAGGAATGATCATTAATTGATGTTTAAATTCAAGTTAAGAAATTTAAGTTAAGGTATTCCAGTAAATATCATTTTAATAAATTTTTATAAATTTTATTGCTAATTTTTATATTATATTTGATAGTATCATTATCAAACCATTCAATTGTTTACAGATATATAAAATAATATAATCACTCATTCAAGTCGTTCATTCATTTTTTTTTAACAACTTTTATGATAATTGATGTTACAAATTAAATTTATATGTCAAAAGATGTATTTTTATGTTTTCAAGTGTGATGTCTATGAACTTCACAATAAAAATAAAAAAGATAATAATAATTTATAAAATATTAAAATAAAATACATAATTTTATCCTGTTAAGTGAACCGAACAACTCTGCAATAAAGAAACTTCGTACATATAAATCAATTATAAACCAATATTAAACCGAATTATCAATAATTAATTAATCACAATTTTAATAATTTCATTTAATAATCGGACGGCCGCGGTTGTCTTGTCTAGTTACTGATGCCGCAATCTATCACCAACAGAGCTGCAATTTCGACAACGTTACTGGCATCAAAATTCACGTTGTTCAAGAACCTATACAACAGTATAATTTTTAATGGCAATTGGTGGATGGTTTGGCCACATCAGAGCAGAAAAGTTCCAGCCGGCATCTGCGTCTTTTAATTTGTAAATAAAATAAATAAATTTTTAATAGAAATGGTATTATGTTAATATTTAGTTAATTTTATTCTACAGGTTTTTATTAACTTAAATCAGGGTAAGGCTACGGCATATTTATGTATATCTTAAATTTTAAAATTGTATAAAAATTATCAATAAATACATAAATATTATTGATAAATATATAAAAATTATAAATATAATTTTTTTTATATTGATTTATAATTTTTTATATTGATTTATAATTTTTATATAAAATTAAGAAATTGATATAACATACATCAAAAATACAGTAACGTATCGAAACCCCTTCTAATCATCAATGATAAGCGGGGGAAAAGAAAACAAACGAACACCCCTCAACTCAGCCACTGACAGAAACGGATAAAGTTCGAACTACTAAGGCAAAACATGGCGGCTGAAGATACCGTGAAGTACGGGATCGTAGGTGTCGGAATGATGGGAAGAGAACACCTCATCAATCTGCACCATCTTCGTAACGAACGCGTCCTCGTAAACTGTATAGCTGACCCTCATGTTCCCTCTCAACAACTCGCCCTGGAATTGGCACACTCATTTGACTGGCCTCTCAAGGTACCCTATTACTGCTCTGCTTGTGCAATGTTCATGGTGACAAATGTGTACTGATAAAGATTAAGGATGTTACTGCTTTGTGAAGTGGTTCTGGAAATTTTAAGAAACTTTGATTATTTCAAGGTGGGTTGCTCCTTGAAGATTATTGCTAAATGCTAATAGTATATTGTTTATTGAAAAAAGTGATTATTTTAAATCTTAAAATATCAGAAGTTAATTAAGTTGTAGCTCAAAAAGATGCGTTTGTAAAAGGTTTTTTCAGGGCATCAGGAGCTATTGGACAGTGGGCTATGTGATGTGGTGGTTGTGTCGACTCCAAACATGACTCATTACCAGATTCTGATGGACATTATCAACCACCCAAAACCTTATCACGTACTAGTGGAGAAGCCCTTGTGCACTACAGTTGAGGACTGCAAAAAGGTTGTTTTTCACACTCATAATTTCTCTTCCAGCTTTGTTTGATATCGTAGTTTAGAGTTTGGAAGTGGAGAATGGAGATGTCACTATCAAATTTTGAAGAAGCAACCGACTTATTCTATTCCTCTCAACTTCAATTATTCTAGGGTTGATTTTTATGTGCCTCCAGATAATTTATTTCCATATATGGGTAAGGAATTATCTTTCATGTATGAAACTGGCTAGAAGTGTTCTTATTACGTTTAATCAATGAATTTAACTGTTTTGCAATTCTTGACTGGAGGAAAGGTTATGGAATATGAAACTATGTCTTGTGGTGAAATTTAGCTAAAGCTGTGTAAAAAAGTGATATGACGGAAGAGAATGTGCCTTCTTATTTTGAATTATAGTTGGTGGGATTAAATTTTTTAAGCAATTGATACTCTTAGTTAGTTTTGGAGCATAAGCAAAGTAGTATTATGAACTATTTTTATGTTGTCGATTCACAGTATCATATTTGAGTGCTGCATCAAAATGCTATGTACCTGAAGAAGTTACACAATGTGGCTGTTTTCTTTGCTTAATTTGAAGAAGTGTGACTTATCAAGAATGATCTCTTTTCTTTCCTTAAACAGCTCTGATTGAGGTTTTATCTATGATGTTTACAAGAAAGCTGAAACTGATTCTCATGGAATTCACTCTTGTTGAGAATCTCAAACACCAAGTTTGCTTGGTGTCACTTTTATGCACCAGTGAACAGTTCTACAAAACCGTTAAAAGTTCCACCTGATATAACATTTTGGATATTAAATGAATCAAAGAAGAGAGAAAGGGATTATTATTTATTGGTATGCTGATAATGTCACTTATATATGAGTTGAGGGATCTTATCTACCGCTTTTATTCTTACTTAGCTTCTCCGTGAATTGTATTATCAAATAATTTTAGGGTATCATGGAATTAGGTTGTAGATGCTGCAAGGAAGAGGCCAGATATACTGGTACATGTTGGACTAGAGTACAGATATATGCCACCTGTTGCCAAATTGATACAAACAGTTAAAAGTGGAGCTATTGGACAGGTGAAGATGGTGGCTATCCGTGAACATCGGTTTCCTTTCTTGGTTAAGGTAACTAATACAACTCAAATTGATGTTCTTGATAAGGTAACCTTTGATCTTATTGGCTCAAAATTGTCCTAGGTCAACAATTGGAATCGGTTCAATGCTAACTCAGGGGGCACTCTAGTCGAGAAGTGCTGCCATTTCTTTGATCTAATGACGCTCTTCGCAGGTTCAAATCCTGTTCGTGTGATGGCTTCTGGAGCTATGGATTTAAATCACAAAGATGAGATATATGATGGAAAGGTAACTTTGTATTGACAGAAATTTGATTATTTGGTATATATACCATACACTTGAGATGGCTAGAAGAAGATGAGATACTAGTTTAGCAATGGCATTTCTAGTCTGGTAGGAAGAGGTAACAACAATATTAGTTCTGTGATTCTGTCAAAGAAACAGTAAAGCCTGTCAAAATGGAAGAATGGTTTCCATCTCAAAATTTTTTTGACAATTAGTCATACTTTTTTTTCTTTTAGGTGAGATAAACTTTGTGAGTACACTTAATTTTTTTTATCTCTGTTGTTTAGATAAGATAGCTTCTTTTATTGTCTTCTATAAAATGTTCATATGGAAGCTAATTAGCTTTATACCATGATAATTAATCAGGTACCACATACAAGTTCTTGCCATTTTATATCCTTCCTTTTTTTGTATGTCTGTCAGAGTCTTGTTTTCTAACAACCCTTTTCTATATATGTTTCAGGTACCGGACATTATTGACAATGCATATGTTATTGTTGAGTTTGAGAATGGTTCTCGAGGGATCCTTGATCTTTGCATGTTTGCTGAGGGGAGTAAGAATGAGCAAGAAATATCTGTTGTTGGTGACATTGGAAAGGTATAGAATTCTCTCTGTCTCTCCCCGTTTCTTTAATTTTTTAACCATTGGTTAAAATTTACGTGATTTTTACTTCATATAGATATATCCATGGACACTTGTGTATATGAGAAATGTGCTGCTACCTTTTTCTTTAATGCGAATAATGAGTTTTCACAGGGAGAGGCCTTTGTTCCTGAGAGTATTGTGCGCTATGGTACTCGAGTGGCTGGGAGAGAAGGTGTCCAAACTATAAAAGCCGAAGATGACCGGATAAAGTTTGTTAACTTCCCTTGGTTTTTTCTTTGTTATTTTGTAGACATGCACTTATAGACAGAAATCATTTCTTTTTCAGATATGATGGGCTGCATCATGGTTCCAGCTACTTAGAACACCTTAACTTCTTGTCTGCAATCAGAGCTAAAGGTGTACAAGCTCCAGAAGTGGATTTGCAAGATGGCTTAATTTCTGTTGCTATGGGAGTTGCTGCACAGCTTTCTATTGCGAAGGGTCGGTTTATTACAATGAATGAAGTCATTGATGAATATAATTGCAAAGGTTCTGTATGACTTTAAAATTTGTAAGTTAAAAAAGAATGATAATGGTGGTGATGACTCTTGTAAATATATTTGGGTTAATCGCAATATTGTTCAAGTTAAGGGGTTGTTTCGATTTTTGTATTATCTAGTTAACTTTAGAATACAAAATTACCTTTTAAAATAAATTGTTTAAAAAGACTTTGAAATACATTGTTATGAAGCACGTGTGACCCTTTGTGAAATCGATATCAACCTGCCTGTTAACTTAATATCTTTGATGGTGGGCACTCATGAATTTGACATCTCTAATGCGCAGCAGCTGAACAAATCCAGCAATTATTCTCTGTTTAAAGTGCCTTATAATTTAGTCAATAATTTATTTTAAAAGGTATATTCCTCAATTTGGTTATTTACTTATATATTTTTAATATAAATAGTTAGGTGGACATATTAGCATAGTAACATGAATGGTATGACAATTGACAAATATCAAATTTCTATTTCAAATTTGCTTAACAAACGATGCAGCGTAGGAGGTACTTGTTGCGCACTTTAAGCGACTACGCACCCTGCTCAACTTAACACACACGCTAAAATGCATCCTTATTTTAACTGGTGCTCCAAGAAGACACTCATTTACTCAAATAACGTATTGTTTAAAAATAGGCGCGCATTTGCTGCTTTGCAAAACTCAAAACTAACACTTTCTGATCTCACTCGCTACTGTGAAAGCGCTAATGGAAGACGATGGAGGGGAGAGATCCAGCTTTATAACCGGTCTCATTGAAAATCGTGCTAAGGAGGTACTTTCTGTTTGGCTCCCTAGAAAACCAAAGAATATTGAAGAGGAACTAATTTTGGTCTCTTTTTTTTTTTTTAAAGTCTTTGACACGACTAACGCTATAATATGACCAAATGAAGTCCGTGCTAGTATTTGCTTCGCCGAATTGATCTTTCTACTCGAATTTCAAGAATAAAAATGATATCACTTTTCATACTGTTACAGCTCTTGTTCCTTCTATTTTTTTCTTTAATTTTTTTTTTTTAGTAATTGATTTCATGAAGATAATGAAATTTAACGACGTTTCAGAATTAAAATATCGGAAATGAGAGAAAATTGGAGATAGTATGTTGAATTTTTTTTTTGGTGGTCCTTGTGTGTAATTGAATGAGAAAAAGTTTTGTTAACAATTTCATATTTCAACTGCTATTGTTTCATCGTTGTTGCTCTTGAATCTACCTTTGCACAAGTGAGCCAAGATTTATTAGCATTTAATTATGTAGAAAACGAATAATTGAGATTTCAAATTTGAGAAATGATCAATTGGAAGTGCTAGAATATTTGCTATAACGCTTCATTTCCATTCCAAAATTCCTGGACGAGATTGTGACTTAAAAACAATAAAATTTGGATTTTATCACAAAAAAAAAAAGAGCATTAAAATCCTGTTGAAAAGAAAGATATTCTGTTTGCAGCTTTTTTACAGATTTGAAGTATGAACCCTCATTTTTTTGCTTAAGTTGGATTTAATCGCTTATTAAATATCGGAAGGTGCTCTTTGAAAATTTAAATCTATGAATAATAATGTTCGGTAATATTACAGAGATATTTTCTCAAAATTTCCTTGTCTTTATATAGATTTTCCAGATGAAAGTTAGATTGCTGATGAAGGGCATGATTCCTCACTAACACAAACTGTCTGAACAGGTAGGAGTAGCTGCTTTTGACTTGAGGTCAGCTACCCTGCATCTTTCTCAGTATATCGAAACCAGTAGCTCATATCAGAATACAAAAACTTTGCTGCATTTTTATGATCCGATGGTGATCATTGTTTCTCCAAATAAACTGGCTCCTGATGGTATGGTTGGGGTTTCAGAACTGGTGGACCGATTTTATGCTTCAGTTAATAAGGTGCTGTGGCATCCCTTGAGAACTAAAATTTTTAACTCCTATCTCCCTCTGTGTGGGCAAAAGTAACTGCACCTTTTGTTTCTTTATAAATGGAACATATTTTTAATTTGATAAATTGATCCATGCAGGTTGTAATGGCTCGTGGTTGCTTTGATGATACCAAGGTTATACTAAATACTTCTCATTCTTGACAGGAGCTTCAGATCATGTGTGCTGATTATGGTATCTCTTTGCTTGAATTGTCAATGTCATTAATTTTCCAGGGTGCTGCTCTGATTAAAAGTTTAGCTGCCAAGGAGCCCTCAGCACTTGGCTTGGATACGTATTACAAGCAGTATTATCTCTGCCTGGCTGCTGCTGCAGCTACTATAAAGTGGTATGAACTTGGTCTGTTTACATATTTAACAAGAAAAGTATATTTAGTCCTGAATCTAGTTCATCCCTGATGAAAATGCAAGAGTATATCAGGTGCAAGGATTTGTTATTCTATGTGATTGCCTATCAGCTTTTGAGAATATGATGTGAATAGTAGTTTGTTTTGGTCCAAAATTCGCATCCTGGAAGCAAAGAGCTTGGCCAAGAAAGAAGTTTTGGCCTATTGAGTTCTTACATTTGGAATAAATGCTATTTGCTTCTTCTTTTTCTTCTGATCCTGGTTGGCTAGCGCTTCTTGTTATTGGAGATGTTGGTTCATTAGCTTTAGTTTACATAATGCTGTAACTAACTAACCATTAAAGAATACGATGCTGCTAGGGCCCAAAATGTCTGCAGAAGAAATATTATTGGCCAGGTCCAATCAAAATTAACATCATTTTTCTGTAAAACTCAGTAAATGTCTTTCTTTTATTTCCGGAAATTGACTAAGACTTTTTTTCCACTTAGTAGAATTGTACGTTTTTGCTGACTATGTTTGGATTTGGAATCAGATAGAGTCCTAAATCTGTGTGAAGGTAAATATCAATTGATTATCTAAAACTCAGGGTCATGTAAAGACCAAGTGATAAGGAAACACATGATGCTATATTGTCCCAATCTGCTTTTGAACTATTTTCCAAATGTAGTGTGAACATGTGATGCAAAATAGGTGTTGATGAAATTCTCACATTTAAGAATTTTGCATTTATATCCAAGGACTACATCAAGTAATATGATGTGTTTGAATTTCTATGTAGCTTCTTTTTTGAAAAAATTATTTTGCAATAGTTTACTTTTAGTACTTGTGCATTTCTATCCAGTGAGTCTTTTTCATTATCTGAGTCTCTTTTTATTTGTTCATTTGTCAATCTTTTGAAGTTTGATTCACGATTTGAGATTAGCATGTGTTTGCTCACATTATGGTACTTGCTATCTGCAATTGATTTTCTGCTTCCGATAGTCAAAAGTTTTCAACTTCATGCACAGGATAGAAGCAGAGAAAGGGGTCATTGTTACAAACCACTCTTTGTTGGTATGTGCTTTACAATGCATGCTCCTTTCATTCAATTAGAAGAATTAACATAGTAATTAGTGGTTTTGTTCTATTACTTATACTTCTGTTTCTTTTAGCACCTAAATGTTCAAATGTCAGAGCTTACGGACTACCGCTAGGGAGTTTAAAGCCATAATGAATCCTTATTTTTTTTCTTTTTTCTTTTCCTTCCCTTTTGATATACAGAGTTCTAATTCTTATATGTGTACTGCATGCCAGCTTCATTTTACCTATTAGCTGCCACTTGGTGTAGTTGAAAATGTATTGCATCTGCTTCCGTCTTATTGTGGTGGCATTACGCTTGTAGTTGACAATGATAAGTTGTATTATAGACTATGTAACATTTTCCTGCAAGAGGAGATACTTTTGCAGTATTTAAATTCAATGGTATAGCTGTGGAAATATTATCTGACAGATAAGGTTTTTGCTGAATATTTGGCTTCAACTATTATGAGTTTCTCAATGGATCAGTTTTTGCCTAACATACTTCTTTTCTACCACGTGAGTGGTTTTTGTGACTCTTCACTTATGATGATATTTATCCAAATATATATCTGTGCGGCATTGATAGTTTTCCTTAAGATTACAAGTTCAGTATGCTGCTCTTATGAATCCATACATCAACAAATACTTCTAGATTTGTACTTATAAATGAATGGTGCTGATGTGTACTTTCTTTTTACCTTTCTTGAAGAATTTTTATCCATTTGTGTTTATAAGTCAACCTCTCTGGTCTATTCTTTAACTTTCTCATCAAATTCTCACTTTGTCAGGTTACTTTTAACGGATCATTTGATCACATGAATATTGATGCTACTAGGTATTTTGCTTACCTTTCAGATTTTTTGTAATATTAATTCTATGGAAAAAGTGATAATTCACTAAGCAACTTCTACTAGAAATCAGAATCAAAATTCAAATTTCTTTTCTAATTATTAGTTAGTTAAGATTCAAATTTATGTCAGTGTCCAAAATTTAGAAATCATTGAGCCACTTGATTCGGCTGTCTGGGGTCCAAGCAACAAGAAAAGAAGTCTGTTCCATATGCTCAAGACAACAAAAACTATTGGAGGGTATGTAACTGACTGAATAAGTTGGCTAATGCAGCACATTTTATTATTAACTGCTTCTACTTTTCTTACTGTTATTATTATAGTTTCGGCACTTGCTTACCTATAACAACATTATACTGTAATAAATGCATACAAACCTACATATAAACTTAATAAATGATTTATGCTTCTTTCTCTAAGAGAGAAATTTGGACTTATAGTGGTTCACATTTTTTCTCCTTCTATTAGAAGTTTCTGGATAGCATTTTAATAATGTGGGATCCTTTGGGATTTCTTCACCAGGACTAGACTACTTCGTGCCAATCTGTTGCAGCCTTTAAAAGACATTGAAACTATCAATACTCGTCTGGACTGCCTGGTTAGTGTTAAATTTGGATTTTTTAGATTTTTCTGGCGGACCTATGTTAAGCAATGGTGCGGTTAATAAGACAAATAGTATTTCCTAAAGCATTCTCGCTTGCCTTTTAAATTCTATATTAGAACTAATTGTGTCTTCAGATCTGCAACATAAAATATGTTGTCTATACGTACCAGGGGTGGAAGTATACATTCCTGTTGAGGTGCAATGCTATTGTGCACCATCAACTTTGGAAAAAAAGGATGTGAGTTTGAATGAAACATTGAAATTATTCTGTGCCGATGTGATTGACCATTTGCATGGCTACTGAAGTTAGTGCTGTTTTTTTTTTTTTTCAGTTCACTCATCTCCTTTTTTCCCTTTTATTTATTTTATTCTGGTTCACTGTGGAAGCAATGGAAGAGGGGGCCGATCCTGGAAACATGCCGCTAGTCACATGCACATCGTTTAGAAACATTAGAAACATTAATAACATCACCTTGAAGGCCATGCAATTACATCTTAGTCTCCATAGCATTGTCCAAATCTAGCAGTTGTATCAAGCTAAAACCAGAGGCATTATGCTGCTGCCCGCGTAGGTTGAATTCTTTTATTGTTTTTTAACGACCAAATTGATTAATTTGCAACTATCTGCTTAAATTTTATAGTCTTACAAATATGTATTCGTTTTATTTTTCTAGAATATCTAGACCTTGCACCATTCAAAACAATTATGTTTCAGGGCCATAATATGTCTTTTCTTGTTAAAAAGCTTTGTTCAATTGTTTGATTTTATTATAAGGCTAAGTTTTTGGGGCAAATAGTTACTTAATATGCTATCACAGTCTAGATCCTAAGTTTTGTATTTCTATCATCATTTTTTTTTGTTGGGCAGAGTCCAGGCTTGGCATTTGATTTGGGTCCGATTTGGTATTTGTTTGGCTTGTATTGTACATGGCTTTTGAATCAAGTGGTTACTTTAATATTTTCATTGACAAATTCCAGGATGAGCTGATGAGCAATGAACAACTATTCTTTGGACTCTCTCAGGTTCTCCGTAAGTTTCCAAAAGAGACCGGTAAGCTAAAATGAATTAAGAAATAACTTCAGAAATGCTAAATTCCATTTGTTCCAGCAATTTAAAGCGAACTTATATGCTCTCTCAGATAGGGTACTTTGTCACTTCTGCTTCAAGCCGAAGAAAGTTACAAGCAAGGTCTTGGATGTTGATAATGCTAAAAAGAGTCAAACATTGATATCAAGCATTATTCTTCTTAAAACAGCTTTGGATGCTTTACCTTTACTCGCAAAGGTTAAATTGTTTGCTTTCCTATATGCTAATATGATTGGAACCCAATGCAAAAATTCTTTCAAGCCTGTGTTCTTGAAACATCTTAGGTGCTGAAGGATGCACAAAGTTTTCTTCTTGCAAATATCTACAAGTCTGTATGCGAAAATGAGAAATATGCTTCCATTAGAAAGAGGTATGTTGCAAAACATGGTTCCAATTGAATGATTATATGTCTGTCAATCTTGTGTATGTTTCTAAAGTTTTAAAAGATAGGACTGTATCTTGTTTTGCGTTCTTATGTTTTAATTGGCTAAAAATCACAGGCCAAAATATTCCATGCCTAATGATACTACTAGCAATTACCCCTCAGAATTGCAATTCGGAGCTTTCTCTTAGAAGTTTTATTCACAATATTATTGACATTTATTTCAATACTAAAGTACATTATTTTTGCCTTCCAATGATTCTTTTCTCAAGTTGGGCCTATTTGATGGCCAGGCATTCCCACTAGGTTATCCATTATTTAAAAACATATCTTGTGCTTATCTGACATTCTTTTGTTTTGTCAGTTTTTCATGTTTTTGTAAATTTTCTCTTGCAAAGCAGGTAGATCAAATGCACAGTCCAATTAGTATTGATATTAGTTCAAATGAGAATTTGAGTATGCAACTTTTTTCTGTTACACAATCAATACCAAGTGAGGGAGGAGTTTTACTTTTAAATTGCCAGCTAGTCCAAACCGTGCTTAATTGATATTAAGCATGCCGGACAGCATCAGTTAAACCTCAAGAAATAAGGTGCAAACCTAGATAGAAGGAAATAAATCGACAGCATGTCTCCTCCACTAAAGCAATTCAACCTAACATAGATGATGATTGGGCTGATGATTGTGATAATGATCATGGAACTATCTGATACCATGAAATTTTCAATTACATGTGTTGAATCATGGAACGTCAAGGAATTTATAGAAGACACATATCTAGATAGGAGGAAACAAGGTGACACCAAGTCTTTTCAACCCTAAACAATTCAACCAAACATTGATAATGATGATTGTCCTGATGATCATGATAATGATCATACAATTATCTAATACTATGAAAATTTTAACTATCTACTGTTGAGATCAGGAGTCAATGACATTTGAATGCCATTATGCCCTCAGTTTTTGTTATGCTGTTAAACTTCAGTATTTTAGGAACTTTCTCATTCATAGCCTCACAGTATTCTGTGACCATCTTCTTGTTGATGTGCCATCCACTGAACATAGTTTATCACGATTTCGGTTACCATAACAACTTGTTTTCTGAAAAGCTTAACTTTTCTATTAGAATTGGAGAAGTGATCGATGAAGATGTGCTTCACGCACGGGTTCCTTTTGTTGCTCGGACACAGCAGTGTTTTGCTGTTAAGGCTGGAATTGATGGTCTTTTGGATATTGCACGGAGATCATTTTGTGATACCAGTGAAGGTTTTTCTATGTAGTTCAACTTTTTCTCTAATTATATGGTCTCTTTTATTGTCATTTTTTGCCTTCTTGACTTGTTTCTTTTGTTTTCTATTTTCCATTTTAGGATGTGGTATTATGCTTTCTAAAAGCTTTTCAAAAATTAACTGACAGCTATACATAATCTCGCCAATAAGTATCGTGAAGATTTCAAGCTTCCAAACTTGAAGCTCCCTTTTAACAATAGACAAGGCTTTTACTTTAGCATTCCACAGAAGGACATTCAAGGAAAGCTTCCTGATAAGTTCATCCAGGTATAGAAATATTTCTTAGATACTTCATATATAAGTAATGCCACATTTTAATATTTCTGATTCTTACATGTTCTTGAGATATTAATCAGGTTGTTAAACATGGGAATAATATACATTGCTCAACTTTAGAGCTCGCTTCTGTAAGTTTTATCATCGTTAAACAATTTCATATCTATGTATTGAGAATTTTTTTATGTTTATATTGAAGTTTACATGTTCAATGTGTATACTGGATGATGCACTATATCTCCTTTGACAATCTATTCATGTTTTCTAGTTAAATTAGAGTTCTATATGGCCATTTTTTGTTTTATAGAAGGAATTTTGATCATAATCTAGGATTTGGTTGGCCTATAAAAGCGTTGGGTTTGCTTAATTACGTTTGTGCTAATTCAATGTTGTTGTTGGGGGACTGAGTGCATATCAATTTTTACTCCCCAGTGATTATATACACATGAAGGTTGTTTAAATATTGTAGCGTTTCCCAAGAATCTCAAGAAGAGATGCAAATGAAGTTGCATTGGATTGCAACCATAAGAGTGTTAAGGAAGGGCCTATTTGGAAAGAAATTAACCATATGAGGGAACAACCCAAATGATGAGATCCAGATTTTCCATCTTGCATTGCAGCATTTAATTAGTTCTTTCAATATCTGGTTTTATAATATTTATATTTAAGGGTTGCCAAAGGTGATAGCTTTTTCTTTTTCAAAAATTCTTGATACACTGGTTGGTCTTAATGTTTTATCTGATAAAGACGAATGTGGAGTACAATGAGAATTTATAGCAGCACCTAGCATACTTACTTGTGATTGTGAGACCATATATTTTAGTCTGTGTAATATCAGTATCTTACTCCGTCTCTATATCCATGCAGTAAATTAAATTAGTCTTTATAGGTCTTGAGTATATCTTCATATGTTGTGCTTTATTGCATGAAATTCGCAGCTCAATGTCCGAAATAAGTCTGCAGCTGGTGAATGCTATAAACGAACAGAACTTTGCCTAGAAGGTTGTAATAGACTAATTAAGACTGTATCACATTTATTGTCATGAATTCTGAATACCTCAATCCTCAACTGATGGAAATATTTGTTTTGATTCAGTGAAGTGCTTAAATCTGTTTTAACTTTTGTCCTGAAGCATGGAACGTTTTTTGAAGCAACAACTAATTTACTATCAGGATAGATGGATATATTGAGTGAATCAACATAAAGAAAAATGAACAGTTTTCAACATATGGATTTGTAATTGCTAAATGCCTCTACTAAATCAGTTTTGGGGAAACATTCCTTCAACACTTGGCTAGCATTATTTTCTTCATGTACATTCATTTTTGGATCAAAAGAGGATAAGTAAGCTAATGCAGTAGGGGTTAGAGAGAATGATATGGGATCTAATGTCTTCCAGCAGCTGTACTAGACTTCCGATAATTCTCAATGCATATCTACTCTGATACTAGGATATCAAATTTATAGACATATAGACCCATGCAGCTATTAAATATCATGTCCTGGGGGGCAAAAAAAAAAAAAAAAAAAGGAACACTGCTTGTTGTTGAACTTTATGGATGTTCACTTCTTAATCTGGACTAGTGATATTTTTCTGGAAGTTGCAATAATTCACTTATAATTTGAAATAATTGTATTCACTATGCAGCGCTGATAGATGCTATAAGGGAGGATGTCTCATTGCTCACACTGCTTGCAGAGGTTTTGTGCCTCTTAGATATGATTGTCAATTCATTTGCTCATATAATATCAACTAAGCCTGTTGACAGATATACTAGACCACATTTTACAGGTAAGTAATTTGTTTTCACATATATTCTTCTTCACTGGTTTAACACTTGATCATGTCATGCAAATGACAGAGAATGGTCCACTTGCAATTGATGCTGGAAGACATCCTATCCTGGAAAGCATACATAATGACTTTGTTGTATGTTAATTTGATTTTATTAGCTTATATGAGATTCCTCTCATATAGGAAAAACGTTGCTTTCTCTTTCATTCTTCTTTGAATTTCTGCAGTTATTTAATAGTTGATTAATGGCCTCTTTTGCAGCCCAACCATATCTTTATTACAGAAGCATCAAACATGGTGATTGTCATGGGTCCAAACATGTATGAAACTTGTTCCTAACGGAGTCAAAGCTTTTGATGAGTCACACCTTCTTTCAATAATTGGTTACTGGGATATAGTGCAGTTTGATATCAAGATTTCTTTTGCTTTCGAGTTCCTATGTACCAAACTTTGCATGCATAAATCCACAGACTAGTCAGCTGCTGGTGAGCAGTGTCACTCAACCTAAATTTGTCACCGCTCATTAATGTGAAGAGCTAATGAGTCGAATGATTAAATATACAAAGGAATGCTGGAATGTCATGCCTGCCTCCCTGTTCCCATGTATAAAGTCCACTGCTGGACCTCGATGTAGAGAACTTGAGCTGAGATTTAACCTTCTAAATGCATAAATTATGCTTTTTTTTTCTCTCTCTAAGAAAATCTAACTCCCAGCCGCATGTTCATACGTCAGCTAGTTTTCTTATGATCGTTTCCATCTAGATTATGTGCTTGAATAATTTTTTGGCTCAATATCTGACCAAAAATAATTCGATTCAGGTATGTACTTCAGATGAGTTTTGATTAAATCTTTTATTTCCCTCAGGAGTGGAAAGAGCACTTATCTTCAACAAATCTGTCTCATAATTATTCTTGCACAAATCGGTTGTTATGTTCCTGCTCACTTCTCAACTATAAGGGTAGTTGATCGTATATTTACAAGGATGGGTACAGTGGATAATCTCGAATCCAACTCGAGTACAGTATGATTTCTGAACTCCACTGCTGCAAATTCTTAGTTCCGGTTTTGTGTTCTCTAATATATCCTGTTTATTTCCCAACTGAAAATAAAGATAGAAGGGAAGAACATTGTTTCGTTGGTGCTATGATTCTTCTTATCAATTTTTCTTCAAATGTTTGCTTTAACTGCCGATTAGAAGTTGTATTGGTGCATTATGATTAGTCCTTACTGACCACTAGGCCGTTTGTTGCTACAGTTCATGACAGAGATGAAGGAGACAGCTTTTCTAATGCAGAATATTTCTCAAAAGTAAGCGGACTACATAGGTGGAACTCCTTTGAATGTGCAATAGTTTCCATAACCTTTTTAATGGTTCAGGAGTCTGATTGTGATGGATGAGCTTGGGAGGGCTACTTCTTCCTCTGATGGATTTGCAATTGCATGGAGTTGCTGTGAGCATCTCTTGTCACTGAAAGCGTAATCACTTGCCTCACTTGTCCACTACTACAATGTCTCCAAACGTTCAAAAAGTTGAAAAGCATATAAACTCGACTTGTTGCAATTTGTTTTTTTTGGTACTTTTTCTTACGAAATTTGCAAAGATTAATATATCTATCACGGCAGGTATACGATATTTGCCACGCATATGGAGAACCTATCAGAATTGGCAACCATGTATCCAAACGTGAAAATTCTTCACTTCCATGTTGATATAAAAAACAACCGATTAGATTTCAAGGTGGCTTTCCTTGGTTTCAGTAACTCTAATATTGAATTTTGGCTGCTTTTTACCGACTAATGGTGATTTACTCAATGCAGTTCCAACTTATGGATGGGCCCAGATATGTCCCACACTACGGCCTTCTATTAGCAGAAGTGGCAGGACTGCCAAGCTCAGTGATCGAAACAGCCAGAAACATCACGTCAAGAATCAAAGCTAAGGTAATATATCTGTCGACCAATGGCCTAAGGCTTCACATCTTATGTTGCCTACAAGTTTGCAATTCTTGAGTTTAATACCCTGGCAGTTTCTTAGGAGAAAATCTTCTCTATAGCGGATGCACCACGTGGCTGGGTTGATGTGGTGCATCTCTAATGAAAAGTTAGAAAAGTTGGATGAATAGTAGATTTTACAGTCCTTGTCTCTCATTTTTCTAGTTTCTTATTGGACAGATGCACCACGTCAACCCAATCACGTGATACATCCGTTATAAGGAAGTCTTTCTCGCTTTTTAGAATTCAAATACATGTTAGAACCAAATTACTCAAAATAGAAAAACCTTCAGAGGCTGAAATCGAGTTCTGTCCCTTATTGACTGCTTATTTGATTAACGGAAAGTTTAATTGTCCATGTCCAGGAGCTGAAGCGAATGCAGACAAACTGCCTCCAATTTAATCAAATACAGATGGCTTACCATGTCGCTCAACGTCTTTTATGCCTCAAACACTCCAACAAAGATGAGGATACAATTCGACAAGCATTGCAGAATCTAAAGGAGAGTTACATTGATGGAAGGCTCTCAAGTTAACCACTTTAATTCGAATATGGCTTCCAAGAAGTAAATAAATAAATAAGAAAAAAGAATCGAAGCGTTTGAAGAGGTACCTTTGTCGAAAGACTTGATTGTTAAACGTTTGCTAGAAAGACGGAGACCAGTGCTTTAGGTTTTTCCTGGGCAATTAACTCGTAAAGATGATTCTCGATGTCCCTGAGGAACAAAATAAAATCTGTACCCAATAGATTGCCGCACCCCTCATTCATGCATGATTCTGTTACTAAAATTGCCGTCTCCCTCAGTCATACATGATTCTGTTCCTAAAATCCATCTCCTCAGTGACGGATCTCAGATGAACAATTGACATAAATGTTTTATAAGCTAAAGAGAAGAATATATTTAAATTCAGGTAATCGCCCGGGCTATTAGCCCTCCCATAACCCACCACCCTAGCCGAATCCATTATTTCCTAGGATATTTTACCTGTTGCTTTGCCATTCCTAGTCAAATCATTTCCTGGTGTTGCATATTATTCCTCTTGCAACAACACTAGTTAGTAGAAGAATTATAGCACTTCAGCATGCGCTTGATAGCTTGAAACATGAAAATTTAAAACCAATTCACTTGCAAAAACTTGAAACTCAAATATCATAATTGGGAATGTGAGGCTTCCACATAGAAAACATTTCAAGTATTTCAATCCCAAAAAACTCTATAACAACTACGTCCTCCAGACAAAATCCAGATTGTGATGACAATTCCAAGCACATCACAAAGATCAACGGTAGCGACGAAGAGAGAGGGTATTGTTTCTTTTCCAGGTAGCTCTGCGTGAAGGACGAGCCTTGTGGTGCAAGTGTCCCCTTCCACGTAGACCTCTGTATTTCTTTCCCGCAGAGGTGAGGCCACGGAGTTCCCTGTGCTTGTGGACAGGGTTGCAGATCCAGTTAATCCTTGGGTCATTCCTGATGGCATTATGAGCAGGATCAACCAAGATTACCTCGAAATACTTGTAGGTGGAATCCTGCATAAAGAGTAATGCAATACAAATGAGAAGAATGAAGTGACCGCATTACAAACGCAAGAAAACATTAAAAAAAAAAGGAGCTGAAGGACACATATTAGCATTAGCATACAAACCTCATTAATCCAGTATGAATTGACAACCCTGAGACCTCCCAATTTTCGGCCAGCACGCTCCTCTGCAACTGACCTCTTGCTCCGCTGGAACTTCAGTTGAGTGACACCCTGGTTAGTGGGCTTACCATACACAATACCCTTGGGAACAGGCCTCTTCCTGCCACCACGCCTAACCCGAACACGGTAAACAACATAACCCTGAAAATTATTTAATTAGACTTATCAACTGTACAAAGCAAAAAAAAGAACCAGGGCCCATGTTTGCACAAAGAGAAGAATTTTAACAGCACACTTGAGTGTGAGAATAATGAAAATTAATGTGGAATTAGTGAATGATAAGTTTGTCCTTGTATAATATGTTATTTTATTTAGTAGCAAAAGCCATAGCAAAAGATAGAAACTGAGAACCAGAAAAATGATGGTGGAATCATTGAAGAGTATGTAAAACTATTCAAGCCACTATGACTCTAAAGCTTTGCAAATTACAAAAATAATATGAACAGTGACTTTTAAAATCAAAACAATAGTATCATAGCCTCAACAGATGATAATCAACATTACCATCTAGATTTGGAACAAAAGTTTTCCCACATAATAGTGAACTTATATGGAAACGTGCACAGGAGATGCAAATAAAGTATCAAAGCAAGAATAAAAAACTAAAGCAAGAAAGAAAAAGGTTCAGAAGCAATAAAATAAACCATTAAATGACAAATGATATTAGCATTTAACAAGAAAAAGAAAAGCACAAAATAATGTATCGGATCTTGACAAAAGTGAAATCCAAGATAACAGAATCCACTTGGTCAGATGATCGATTAGTAGTTTAATATAGCTGGTCTCAGGAAGTACCCCATCGTCGTATGTAAGCACCCCAGATAGAGATGACTACATATCAAGGTACCGCTTAACCAGCAAGATTGAAACAAATCATATAACAACTCAATACCATATGCATGAAGCTTAGAAAAGAAATGAAATTCTCAGTTCCATCTCAAGGTCATCATGGTCTATACAACAGACCACAGGGTAGAAAACGGTCCTAGGCTTCTCTTACTTATGTACATCCTAAAAAATAAATCCACTTCCAATCAAAAAAAATTACAAGGTGTAATACTATAACTTTCTTAACCAAGATAAACTATTAATATAGATTCTGTTCACAATGAGCACGTCATAATCCAGATAACTAGCAACAATTTCAAAAATACAGATATAGAGAAAGTAACCTACATTGAAAAAAATGTTCATTATACATATAATACTTATGATCCAAATTTTAGTATCCAAAAACTACAGGGGAGCTAAATATGGTTAGGTCCAAGATCAACCGCACCTGCTTGGCCTTGTAACCCAAGCGTCGAGCCTTGTCAGGACGAGTGGGGTGAGTAACCCTAACAATAGAAGGATGTTGGCGGTACTCCCAACACCTCACCCTCTGCAAGAACCTCATCACATCGGATTGCTTCTTCCTCCATAGCTCCGAAACATACGTGTAAGCCCCTGTTCCCATTCAAAACAGTTAAAAAGATCAAAAACACGCAAGACTACTCAATCACACTCCAATAACTACTTAAAACACTTTCTTTCCAACATAATATTTTTGAAACACACAAAATCAAAAACAACCTTGTGCAACATATATTTCAGAAAATATAATAATAACAATTATCATCATCATTTAAAGACGAATCCAGAATATAAAAATAAACACTCATCTCCATTTTCTTATATTGCACTTAAGCTTCTCATCGGCAACAGAATGCACATAGAAAAAACGCGAAATCACAGCAAGCCATAACTGACTCTACAAATCGTGCTACGTTTAACGATCACTAATTACAGCAATGAAATTATGAAAATAAAACATTGAAGAAAGGAATGGAACAGATTGAGCTTGTGCCTTTTTCACATAAATTTCAAAGAGAGGAAAACGTACCCATTGGATCAGAGCTAAACTGCGCAGTCTGTGTGCGACTAGGGTTTTCGCTTGCAAAGAGAGCTAGGGTTTGAAGACAGGTTTAAGCCTTATAAAGCTAGAGTGGCCAGGTGACGAGATATCTGGGCCGTCCATTCTATTTGTATGCCCTATCTCAATCGTAACACTTCACTTTTACGATGTCGTTTGGTATTATATCTTGCGGCCCACTAACCTTGGTAAGTATGAGCTCCAGTGCCATTGCGCTAAGTGGTCAATGAGAATGGCAGACTCAACTCACCTACATGCTAGGCCAAAACTATTAGTAGGACTAAACATCCTTGATCCTTTCTCCAATTCTTACCTTATTCAGAGCCCGTTAAGTGACAGCAATTTAAGATGTTTGGGATTGTTTTTCTATCCGCTTAAAAAATCACCAGCTTAAGAAATAATACAATCTTATAAAGAGTAATACTATATTTACGAAATTTAAATATAAAATTTTCATATAAAATTGACGTAGCACTAGTTATTTAATATTAGATAACTCATAATTATTTCTTACATTAATAATTTATATTAATATTTTTATTAATTTGAGGTTACGCCAACTTTATATATAAACTTTTGTAAATAGATTTTGTAAGTGTAGTATTATTGTTTTATAAAGGACTTTAAAAGCAAGGAATTTGATGCATTTGGAAACCTGCTTGTGCTTTGACACAAGAAATATGCAAAATATCCTCACCAAAAAATAAATAAAAAAATCAAAATTATCCTTATTTATTAATTTTTTTAAATTATACTTAATTAATAATATAATATATATAATCATTTATTTATTTATTTTGCTAATTTTTGTAAGAAAATAGAAAATTGGACGAAATCACTCACTAGAGTGGTCATAGGAACGTTGCCAACAACTATTGCTTCAGAGTGTCCAACGATTAGGGGTGGAAATTTGTGACACGACACAAATACAATACACGATTAATAAATGGGTCGGATTCGTATTGAAGGTGTTCAACACGCCAACCCGTTTAATGACACGAATAGTTAAATATATTTTATCTATCCTTAATATGTAAGTTCATTCAACGATATAAATTATTACCTACTTACAACATATATATTATAAAACTGAAACTTTTATATTATGAAATAAATTAATTTATAAAATAATAAATTATGATGATTTTAATAATATTTTATACTAACTATGGTTTATATTCTAAAAATAATTTTAATTAATTTAAATATATAGAATATAATATATTATGCATAACTAGGTTAAACAATTAAGTAAATTATGTGAATTAAATATGACACGATTACAACACGTGGGTAACACGTTTAATAACCGTATCAGATCCGTGTTTCATGTCTTGACACAAATAATTAAATGGGTCGACACGACACAACACGAATCCCACCCCTACCAACGATACTGCTGATGCCAAAATGTTCCTCGGATTGTGATCTGTCCGGTTAACATTTCGCCAGCAAGAGATGCATCATTTTGCGATAGAAGACAGTGAAAATTCTGTCAAAATTTTTGCCATCTTTTGTCACAAAAAGACGCACCCTCTGCCATTGAAACATTCGTGGGTGGATGGATCACCTTTCTACGAACATTTTGTTGCAGGCGGTATTGCCTGATATGCCTTGGTAATGTCACCGGTGACAATTCGATGACCCGTTTAGAGGTTTTTATTATATTTTTCATTTCTTAAATTTTTTTATTCAAATTTCATAAACTAAATTTAATAAATATAATCATTTATATAATTTAATTAATTAATATTATTTATCATATTTATATTTAATTAAATTTATGAATTTATATTTTGATATAAGTTGTACGATCATATATTTTACGTCAACTAAAAAATTAATTATAATTTAAAAATATTATTATTTATGTAAAAATATAATTTACATAAAAACTTGTTTGAAATAATTAAAAAATTTGATTACAAATATTAATGGTTAGATATTATAAAAGAAATATATCCATTTTAGTTATTTGTACGTAATAAACACTACAAAGACAGAAAATCCCATACACATCTATTTTATTTTGAAAAATAGATTTTAAAAGTTGATTTATCAGAAACCTTATCACTTCTTATTTCTATAGAAATAGTAATCACTGGCCCTTAGCGGTATAGAATGAACTTTTCTAAACTAATTCAATGTCTCATTTATCAACTATATAAGATGTGAGATTTTAGTTTGATTTGTATTTGGAAAGCATCATGAGAAAATTTAGTTTAATTTGTATTTGAAAAGTAATATGACAATCCAATGAACCCAGATTTTAACGAGATGCCATGATCTTTTTTTTTTAAAATTTTAAAGAAAGTTCCACTCATAGGATAACTTTAGCTTCAAATAACCCATGGTGTAGTATGTTGGGTTTTGCGGCGTATGAAAGTTATGAATAATATAATAAATAACTGTAATGTAAATCGGAACAGGATTTTTACGTGGTTCGGTTATAGCCAACCTACATCCACGGGTAACAAGAGTTGCAATCCACTATATTGTATGTGTTTACACTCGACCTAGGACCATTTACAGTGGTAGACACCCGCTCACTCACTAACCTAATCTATGTAAACTTGATCAACCCCGATCACAACCATAGTCCTTCACACACTCTTCTGATGTTGCTCTTTTTCTGTAACGATTATCTTAACAACACACTGTTAAGAATAACATAACACCCATAACTGCTACAGACCCGTAACTAGTATAGACACATGTGATTACTCAACTCTCTTAAGCTCACACGACCTATAACAATTAACCAAAGCCTAAAGCTTTATACAAGACATAAAAACAAATAAAAAACGCACTCAAACTTGCTCTTGATTGCTCCCTCTCAATTTGCGTTGAATGCTTTGAATGTCTTGAATTTCCTTCCTCCAAAAGCTATGAAGATAGCTTTATATAGTATTTGATATCAATTGTAATCCCTATCAAAATCCTGTAGAATCTCAGTAAAACTTATAAAAAAATTTTGGATAACAATCAAACATTATAGGAAGTGATAATATACTTCTCCTAAGTAAACTAGAATACTTAAATAATATCCTAATCTAATAAGAGATAATTAATAAAACTTCCTATTCAACTAGGATTCCAAATCCAAACTTATTCTTATTCAACTAGGATACCATATCAAGACTTATCCTATTTTAATTAAAATTCTCTTAATACAAAACATTTATATAAAATAAATGAGATTAGAAAAATATACATATTTAATATTTTTATCACATGATGACAAATCACTCATGTGCAATGCATATGCACTTCTAGAAGCAACAATCTTTCCTTTTGGCATCTTGTGATGAAAACATCTAAACGTTAAAAAAAATGCATGACTACATGTAATGCAACTAAAATGAAACACTTAAACAAAGACTATTATGACAACCTAAAAAAAATAAAGAAACAACATAATAATATCAAAAACATCTATACTTCTCCCCCTTGTTTTCTAAACAAGTACAAAAGTATAAAAGAAAAACAAAATGACAAACAAAACTCCCCCTAGCTAAATGTTCACCTCTTCAAATTGTGCATAAATGTGAAAAAAAAAATTTTAAAACCAAGAAACTAATTAAATCAAATATACTTGCAACTGAACAAACTCCCCAGCAAATCAACTTCGCTGACCTGAAACTTTTTGACATGTCAAAGTACATTTAAGAGGATCAAGCTGAGTCAGACATATAGCACTGATCGTAAGTTATAAAAACCATAACTAAAAACAGTCGAAATTCACTTAACAGAAATATCTGGACATCATATAATCTTTTATAACCAAGCATGTATCCGAGATGTGGATAAACATCAAACATAAATATTATTTGATCACTTAATTTAATTGAGTGATCAACTTGAACATACTTCTTACACACACAAAAGTTAATCTCAATGTGAATTTTTAGAATGAATACAGTAGCTTTCACACATGTATAGAGGTAGCCATTTTCCATTTGAGTGGGTGACCTCAATATTTTTTCAAGATACATTGAAGTTACTCTCAATGGATGGCTTTCACACATCATATACTGGTAGCCCTTTCTGCATTTGACATGAAATTTTCAGCAAAATTATACTAATAAAATAGCTCAAGCATGCTTGAAATATAAATAGACTAATGATGCTACAGATATAAACAACGTAACTAAACACTGTTATAATTTAAGCAACTGACAAGTGCCAATGTTCTTTTTCAGTTTTTCAAATCTCAGTGCATCTTAGTGCTTTATATGAACAGGTCAACTAGATGATTCTCATATGAAACATACTCAGTGCAGATAATATTCGATTCACTATGTTTCTAAAAAACACGTTTTGTCATCACTTGTCTGACTGAAAATTTTCAAACACTTTTCATTTCCTGTCACATGTTTAGAACAAGCACAATCATTATTTGAAAAAACATTAAGTGCAGCAACTTTGCAGTGAGTTTCATGTTTCTTAACCTAAACCTGTCGTGTCTTATGTAACTGTCTAAACTGACTTGCCTTTTTCTTCAAAAAATTTTGTAATTTATAGCACCTAGGTCTAATGTGAACTTTAACACCACAAAAATAGCAAGTAGGAACAAATTTTCTTACCTTTTGTGGATTTGAAATGAAAGAACTCATTGGGGAAGTAAAATCAGTCATATCTTTAAAGCTTGAGTTAGAAGTGTTACCGGAATTTGAAGCAAACATTGTCTTTGATGTTGAAGCGCCATTTTTTCATCATATCCCAGACCATGTTTGATGGAGTTATCACGGCCAAAACTCAGAATTCGATCAAGCTTTGCTGAGCCTATCTTGAGTTGATTAATGCACTTGTTTGCCTCATCCAATTCTACAGTAATTTTTTGGATACATTCTGTCTTGTCTGTCACAGCAGCTTCCAGTTTTATGATTTTTTTCATCTGCAGATGCTATTTCGCTCTTGAGCACTTCTTGTTCATTCTAAAGAGTTTTGATCTGTACTTTCTGCTTCTCCCACATCTCATAAAGTGCATTATATGCCTCCTGAAGTTCTTTATAGTATTCAGCATCCTTCTCAGCATCTGACTCCTCAATGTCTGATCTATTCTGTTCTGTTATTTTAGACACAACAGCTTCAATTATGTGAGACATAAATGTTTGCTTTTTATCTGAAATAGTCCCATTGAATGCTAAATAATTGTTAGAGTTCTCTTCATCTATTTCTGAGTCATTATTACTCCATGTTGCACACAAACTCCTTTTCTTCTTATAATTAGGACACTCAGTTTGAATGTACCCAAATCCCTTACATTCATAACATTAAATACCTTTTCTCTCAAGCTTCTCTTGATTTTTCTTTGCAGGTTCTTTACGAAATTTTTTAGCATCAAAGTTCTCTGAATTTTCCTTCTTGAAATTTTTCTTCATATATTTGACAAAATTCCTTGTCAAATGAGCAAGTTAATCATCGGAATCATCAAGATTTATGTCATCTTTTTCTCCTTTTTCTAAAGAAATAATAAAGGTCACACTCTTTTCCCTCCTTCTTGTCTTTAAACCCATCTCATATGCTTGAAAAGACCCAATCAATTCATCAACCCGCAACGATTTCACATTATTGCTTTCTTTGATAGTTGTGACCTTAGGCTGACATTTTTATGGTAAAGATCTAAGTATCTTGCCAACAATTTCAGCCTCAGTATATTCCTCACCAAGCATATAAGCAGAGTTAGTAATTTCACAAAGTCTAGTATGAAATTCACTAATGGTTTCTTTTTCATGCATAACTAAGTTTTCAAATTTAGAAGTCAAAGTAAGCAACTTAGATTCTTTAACCCTTTGAGTACCTTCATTCTTTACCTCAAGGATATCCCAAGCTTCTTTTGCAATGGTGCACTTTGAAATTAATCCGAACTGTTGAAGGTTAACAGTATTAAAAATTGCATTGATGCCTTTAGAATTCCATCCAACTAATCGATATTCAGCTTCACTCCACTCATTCTGTGGTTTCTCAATATGCTGCCTAGCGTCATTGGCTTTTGTTGGGGGTGTCCAGCCATGAACAATGCTTGTCCATACTCTTTCATCAATTGATTTGATGAAAGCCCTCATCTTGACTTTCTAATAAGCATAGTTTGCTTCTTCAAGTAATGGTGGTTGAGTGACTAATTCTCCTGCCCGAAATCCTTCCATACCTGTCAAAAAAATCTGATCTACACTAGTATGTCAATGTACCTGCTCTGATTGCGGCGTATGGAAGTTACAAATAATATAACAAAAAGCTGTAATGTAAATCGGAATAGGATTTTTACGTGGTTCAGTTATAGCCAACCTACATCTACGGGCAACAATAGTTGCAATCCACTATGTTGTATGTGTTTACACTCAACTTAGGACTCTTTACAGTGGTAGACACCCGCTCACTCACTAACCTAATATATGTAAACTTGATCAACCCCGATCACAACCATAGTCCTTCACACACTCTTCTGATGCTGCTCTTTTTCTGTCACGATTATCTTAACAACACGCTGTTAATAATAACATAACACCCATAACTGCTACAGACTCGTAACTAGTATAGACACATGTGATTACTCAACTCTCTTAAGCTCACACGACCTATAACAATTAACTAAAGCCTAAAGCTTTACGTAAGACATAAAAACAAATAAAAAACGTACTCAAACTTGCTATTGATTGCTCTCTCCTTCATCCAAAAACTATGAAGATAGCTTTATATAGTATTTGATATCAATTGTAATCCTTGTCAAAATCCTGTAGAATCTCAGTAAAACTCATAAGGAAAGTTTGGATAACAATCAAACATTATAGGAAGTGATAATATACTTCTCCCAAGTAAACTAGAATACTTAAATAATATCCTAATCTAAGAAGGAATAATTAATAAAACTTCTTATTCAACTAGGATTAGGGGTGGCAATTCGTGTTCGCGGGTCGTGTTCATGTCGTGTCGAACTGTGACACGATAAAGATTGACCCAACACGAACACGACCCGTTTATTATTCGTGTCACCAAGACTCAACACGAACACGACACGATTATTAAACGGGTAACACGACACGACATGCTAACACGAATAATAAACGGGTCGTGTTCGTGTTAGACATGAACACGACTCGTCTAACACGATTACAACACGTTTACATTATTGACACGACTCGATTGACACGATTACGACCCGTCTAACACGATTATTAAATGGATAACACGACACGCTAACCCGAATAATAAACGGGTTGTGTTCGTGTTGAGTAACACGATTAAGACACGTTTACATGATTGACACGATTATGACTCCTTAACACGATTATGACACGTTTTCATTTACAACACGATTATGAAATGATTATACATTAAAACATATTTTTAAATGAAAAAAGATATAACAAAAAATACAAAATTAAACAAGATTAAAAACCAAGAAATTATACAAACTTCAAATGCAATATAACTACTAGTCTACCATAAGAAAACAACTTTAACAATTAAAATACAACAAAATTAATAAAAATAAAGTCCATCAAATCTCAAATAAACATGCATCACATTCGTAAATTATGGATGACTTAGAATAAGTACATCAAAATCATCACAAACAAATGAACAAACACTATAAAGTTATAATCATCCATCACAAATCACAATTAAGTGCATCACAAACAAACACAAAAAAGTTCTTCAACTCTTATCAACCTCCTCTTCAACTCTTAAGCGACCTACATACATATTTTTCGGTGAATTAAAACAATAGAATATTTAGACAAAATAAGCTGAAATTTATTTTTCAATGAGCAATTAATGAATACCTTCCCGTCGTTCAGATCTTCAATTAGCTCTACTACTATGAAATCAACCAAAATCTAATTGTTGGAGGAAAGTAAGAAATTATTTCTTATGTCCTGAAAGCAAACATCAGCAAAGAAGAAATGCATTAGATTTATTGCAAATAGATATTAATATATTTTTTCCAAAAAGTCATGCCAATGATGATTCTCTCCAAGTACGAAAGCGATAATCAAATATAAATTTAAAAATAATAATGGATGGCAAACAAAGTGGCAAAAGGAGAATGGAAATGAGTCAAAGTAGGTGGGCTGACTACTTCATTAATTAAGCAAAAATGATGGTAAAAGGAAAACTTGAAGTTCTTCTCATCGGAAGCAAAGGCCTTAAAGACACCGACTTATGTATTACTTATTATCTGATCCGAAGCAAAGGCTTAGAAGAGCCACTACTATTTCTACTAAAAAGTAAAAAATTGGAATCAAATATTACTTATGTATTGAAAGCAGGGGGGAGAGAGAGAGAAAGATTGAGAAATGAGAACCAGAGAAGCTGATGTACTTGCTATTGAGCTCCTTCAGCGTGAGAAACTTGCAGATCTGGAGGCAGCTCCTGCTGCTCTATTATAATAAAAATATGATCTGATATGAACTCAATAGTATACCTTTCAAAAATAATAATCTCTTTAGTGCACATGAATAGGCTTATTGCGGACCATATACAAGAGCCTAATTGGATACGAATAGGAATAGGAATATACAAGAGTCTAATCTCTTTAGTGCACATGAACGACATTAGGATTTAGGAATAAAAAGTAGACAAGAAAATGAAAAGCTTCTTCAATTCCATCATGACGTGACCAGGTTATGTGTTGCATGATTAAATGTTCCCAGTAAGGTTCCATTTGCACTCAAATAATCCAAAATGGATAGGCCCCAAACAACTGTATTTGCAACGTTTACAATTTTTTATTTCTTGCTTTGGGGAGAGAGCTAGCTAGCCAGGGTATTTATTTCATTTGATTCTAATTAACACGTATAAGAATATGGATTAAATCAGCCTGGTCATTATTTTCATCTATTTTAGTTAAAAATTACGATAGTTAAATGGACAAATATAAATATAGATAGAGCTGGTTTTCTTAATTAATTCTGAAGTAAAGAGGATTCGATCCAAAACCTTTGATATAAATTCTGGAAGTGCCAACAGGCTAATTAATAAATTCTAGAATCTAATACCTACCACTTAAAGCTTAATTGAATCTCTGATCCAATTATCTATTCTCAAATTATACATCAGTTGAGGAAAGATATTACAACTCTAGAATAAATTATTAATTTGTTCGTAAAACTTATTTTCTCCTGATACGCGGGCTAGGATAGAATTAGAATCAAAATTTGGTAAATGATTAGGAAACACAAGCATGCATGCATGGTGCACCAAGCGCCATGGTGCCCTTATTTTAATTGCCACAAATGGATCGAGGATCAATGGAAATGGTTTCAAAGTAAAGCTCTTTGAAATCCTAAAAGCCGTGGCGCCTAGTAGTTTTACTTTGTTGTTTTGTTATTAAAGAAAGAGCAACGGTTTTGGATCAATTTGTTATTAAAAATAATTGAAATTCTATATTTGTTATGGATTCAATTTTAAGATCTAATAAATTTAATTAAATGATTGAGTTAATAGATTGTCGTGATTGAAATTGATTTGGCTTGATTAGATTAATCATAAGTGATTGGCAAGGATTTTAAAATCTTTTACTCTAATATCATATTAATTAATCATTGGATTAAATAATGTAAAATATTATATATGAATTGTATATTAATATTTGATTCTAATATAGATTATTAGATTACAAATGAATTCTAGTTGATTATCTATTTCATGGGGAATCTCAATATAGAATCATAAGTACATTAACAATCTATAACTCAATATTCAACCTTTTTTTTATTTTTATTTTTCTGCCTTGCAACGTATGATGTACAAACATTTTCGCCTTAATTGAGTATCTTAATGTATCTTATAATTGGTTCATGTACATATTAGCATGAAGATAAGCTATTAACCAAAATCCACTACCATCTGCCTCATAATTCAACATTTAGTTTAATATTATTTCGTAATCGTGTCAATATTCGTATTTATCATGTTATCGTGTCAATCGTGTATAATATGTATTCATGTTATTTGTGTTACTCGTGTCATAAAGGTGTTCGTGTCATATTCGTGTCGTATCATAATCCGTGTCATAATCGTGTCATGTCATAATCGTGTCGTGTCGTATCGTGTCATAATCGTGTCGTGTCGTATCGTGTCATAATCGTGTCGTGTCATAATCGTGTTCGCGTGTTGAAGACTCTCAACCCGAACACGACACGATTATTAAACGGGTTGACATCTCCGACACGAATACGAATATGCCAAAACCCAAACCCGCTTAAATTCGTGTCGTGTCGTGTTCGCGTGTCGTGTCAAAAATTGCCACCCCTAACTAGGATTTCAAATTCTCAAGACTTATCATATTTTAATTAAATTCTCCTAATACAAAATATTTATATAAAATAAATGAGATTAGAAAAATATCCATATTTAATATTTTTATCATATGATGATAAATCATGTAAAATGCAAATACACTTTTAAAACCAATATAGTAAATTACGATAAAGATAAGTAAATTATGAGTTCCATAATAATGATTAAAGTTTTAGGATACTTATTAGATTATTAATACAATAAGCTAGAGAGCGAGGAAGAAAATATAAGAGAAAAATTAGAATGAGTTTATTTGGGTTTCTGTTTTAGGTAAAAAATGCTCTTAAATCTTTTCTTTTCACTGGCAGAACAGCGTATGAGTGATTAAAATAGTTGCGACAACTACTTTTTTTTTTTTTCTCCCTCTCTCTCTCTGTTGTAACCAATAGTGACAGTGTGTGGTAACCTTACTGGGCGATAAATGTGGGCCAGTCCAAAGGCCCAGTACTGTTGAATAAAAATTGCGGATGTAGCGTGGGGTTCACAGCACGTGACTAGAAATTAACCAAACCAAACCAAAGCAAAAGCCCTTCTGTATTATCTGCTAATCGCATCGTGTCTTTCTTCTTTTATCAACTAGATAATGGCGGCTTCTTCGTCGCTTGCTTTCTCTACAAACTCCACTTTCACTTCATTGCCCACTCCCAAAATCAATTCCTCCACCAATCTTTTCCCTCATTCACTCTCATTTCCCACATCCTCCCCCATTTCACGCGCCATCTGCACCACCTCAACCTCCTCCGTCACTCCACGCCCCGCTTCCCTCACCCCACGCGCCACTACTGATGATGCTGCAACCAACGCTACTTCATTCCATGGCCTCTGCTACGTCGTCGGCGACAACATCGACACCGACCAAATCATCCCCGCAGAGTACCTCACCCTGGTCCCCTCCAAACCCGACGAGTACGAAAAGCTCGGCTCATACGCGCTGGTCGGTCTCCCTGCCACCTACACCACGCGCTTCATTGAGCAAGGCGAGACAAAGACCAAGTATAAAATTGTGATTGGTGGCGACAACTTTGGGTGCGGGTCCTCGCGTGAGCACGCGCCGGTGGCGTTGGGAGCGGCGGGAGTAGCTGCGGTGGTTGCGGAGAGTTACGCGAGGATATTTTTCAGGAATTCGGTGGCGACTGGGGAAATTTACCCATTGGAATCGGAGACAAGGATTTGTGAAGAGTGCAGGACGGGTGATGTAGTGACGATTGAGATGGCTGAGAGCCGTTTGATTAATCACACGACTGGGAAGGAGTACAAATTGAAGCCCATTGGTGATGCGGGGCCCGTCATCGAGGCTGGAGGCATTTTTGCTTACGCCCGCAAGACGGGAATGATTCCCAGCCACAATTAAGGTAGCTTCTTAAGTTTTTCTATTTATTTGTTTTGGAGAAAAGTTGGATATTAATTTTATTTCTTTTCATTGGGGAATTTTCAACTGTTTGCGTGCATCATTAGAATCTGTTTCTTGGCTGTCTAATATGTTACAAGTTACACATTTGGACTCTGTTGTAGATCAAATCAGGCGAGACGATGGCAGTTTGAACAAAATATGATTATCCGGAAGGGAATTGACCTGGTTTTCGAAATCATTTCTGTCACATTTTATTTGGGGTCATATTTGTATTAGTTGATTCTTTGTATCAAATCCCGTTTTGTAGCTAGGCCTAGGCGAGGCCACAGCTTCTTCTTTACATTGGAGCTATAAATACTTTAATAACATTTAGTGAATCTTAATGGGTTCGGAAACAAGATTCTTACTGCAGAGTTGTGCAAGTTTTTCCTTTCCTGCTCTTTTTCATCTTCCAGTAGTGGGGAGATTCGGGGAAATTTGACAGGAGTTTATGTTTGGAGTTGGACTAGGGATATGAAGGTTCTAGTAATTAATGCGCAAGTAAAATAAAGTATTGGTTAGAGAACTATATTTTCCTCATCAAGTGTTTTTGTTAGTTAGTTATGGTGTCCAATGTGGTTTATTTTTTG
Source organism: Boswellia sacra (assembly GCA_013180625.2). Taxonomy (NCBI): domain Eukaryota; kingdom Viridiplantae; phylum Streptophyta; class Magnoliopsida; order Sapindales; family Burseraceae; genus Boswellia; species Boswellia sacra. The sequence continues at coordinate 329,001 of SNVD02010405.1, read as the reverse complement.
TTTACCTATGAAGGATTATGAATTTTGGATTTTTTTTCCTATTAATTAGATTTATTGATTCGTATATTTAATTTTTGTTGCAGGACATTTACACTTGTGAGCATCGAATGTAGACTTCATAGACTTTGATAGGGTAGATACCAGCTTTTCCTTGGGATGCTTGGCATTTTAAACCTATAGAAGAAGTAATTTCCCTTGCTTGGGCGCTGAAATGCAGAACTGTCTATCTATCTCATATATTTGTATTATGAGTCATCTTGTCTTGGTTATGTTCAATAGACAGCCGATGATGATCTCTTATTACTTGTTTTAAGTGCATGTACTTGAATTTGGTGTTTAGTTGATTCTCCATTTTGAACGTTCTTGCTTATGTAAGTGATCTATGGAATAAACAGTTTATGGATTTTTAAGTCATAATTTTACAGGAGTTTTTCATATTTATTACTGCATTAAAAGTTAATACTTTGTGCTTGCATTCCCAATGTTGCTCTGAAGAATTCCAAAGCTCGATGACCAATCTCATATATTCTTATCAGTCACTGGTTGTTAGTGTCTCCTGATGAACGATCGGACTCCGTTTATATTCGGACTGGCTGAGATTTTCCTTTTTCTTTTTAGCGTTATAGAACTCTTAAATTGGTGGACTAAATCATGCAAATTCAATATGTTGTTTCCCCTGTTGCTCCACCTTAACGTGATCTATTAAAGGACTAAGGGCCGGCTCTTGCTCTGGAAATAAGCAGCTTCTGGCTGTTGCTGTAGCTTTTATCATATGTAAATGATCTAAATGGACATGAATATTATTCATTTGTGGTATTTAATTATTTTATACAAATTTCATATAAATTTTTTTATATAAATATAAATAAAATGTATAATTAATTTTTAATTTACGTAAAACATATGGATGTATATCTTATATGTTTAATTTTAATTTCATTGAATATTAAAATCAAATTCATTTGAATTTAAAATTTTTGTAATAAATTGAATTTAAATTTGATATTTTTGCAATAAATACACATATTTATTTATAAATAATTTAAAATATAATAATATATTTCAATGTGCATTATAATTAATAAAAGTATATAAAAACATTTAAATTTATTTATGAAATTAGAAAAAATTGCAAAAAATAAAAAAATTGTTGTCAGAGAGACAGTTGTCAGTATGTCGATGATTGCTCCAGTGGTGTGTCCGACGGCATCGATGACACTATCATGATTGTCGGCGTACGATTTGACCTTCTATGGTGGTTTTCAAAGCAAAATACATGTCGTTTTATGGTAGAACACAATGAAACTTTCCGACAAAGTTCGTTTAACTTCTACGGCAAAATGACAAATATTTGATCGTTAAAATTATTATGGATGGTCAAATCGCATGACAGCGATCATGGTGGTGTCGATAGTGTTGTTGAACGTGCCACTGAAACAATCGTCGGTGATGGTTTTAAATTTTTTTATTTTTTTGTAATTTTAATTAAATATAAAATTTTCAAATTTTTTAAAAAATAAAAATATTTAATTAAAAATATTCAATTATTAATTAAATATATTTTATAAAAAAATGAAAGACTTTTATAATTTTATTTTTTAATAAAGATATTGTAGGTATTTATTAGTTCAAAAGTAGAAATAAAAGCCGGTGACCCCTCCTTTTAGAGCTCCTTTATAAATATAACTATTTCTTGCATCAGCTTCTTTTTTAAGTGGTGGAGAAGCAATTTACTTTTTTTTTTTTTTCGGCAACAGTAGTCTCAAAGAAACGCTCTCCTATTAATGTGGATGATCCAAATATCTTTTACGTCTTAATATTTAATATATTACGATTGAATTATGTTTCCGTGTTGAATTAATCAATACATTTTTAGTCATGACCAGAACTTTATTCGTTTAATCGTTTTTATGAAAAATGAATGTTGATCTTATTTGACGAGTATTTTAGAAGTGCATTATCCCATATTTATTGGTGAAGTGAGTGAACCATCAATTTAAGATGAGAATTCAATGAATATAATTATTTTTTACGATAAGGCAGACCTCAAAAGCTTACCCATGATAATCAGATGGCAAGTACAGGATACAAACTTGCAGTAATCATTTTGAATCTTTCTACTTCGATCTTCAAATCTTAAAAATCCCATCTCAAATCATTGTTTTGAAAGTTGCAGTATCGTCGTATTTCATAATATCAAGTGAAAACTTAATAACATTATTGAATTTATTATTAAGTGGAAATGGTATTTTATTAAGAAATGGAATATTATGAAAAAAGAAAGAGGAAGATAAGAAGGCAGAAAAAAGATATAAAATTAATAATAAAAAGAAGGTAATATCTGAAATATTATTATTGAACAGAGAGGGAGACACAGATGGCATTATCATCATATGAAAACATTGACCATCCCTGTCAGTCCCTCCAGTAATTAGAATTTAGAGGGACATCCCATTCCACTGCATGTACACAGTAAGCTCTCTCTCTCTCTCTCTCTCACACACACAACAGTCTGAGACAAGACAAGTTCCAGATGCAGATGCAGAGAGAGACAGCACCTTATAGTAGCTAAGCAAAGACAAAACAAGATCTCCATTCCATTGCTGGATGGAATTTTATGTATCTCAACTCTTCAAATCTTTGTATCTGTGCTTACGTTCCCGTTCCCTGGAGCCCCTCGAGTGTCGAGGCTCCTCCTCCCACTCAGGCGGTGGCGGTGGTTGGGGCGATGGCTCATACCTAGACGGCTTCCTCTTGAAATGTCTGTCATCATCGCTTGACTCGTAGTCTGCTGCTGCGCCACCACTGCTCTTCATGATCTTAGCAGAAGATGATGACTCATAATACCCATTTGATGAGGCCTTGTAATGGGCAGAAGGGGCCGAAGCACCCGCTGCTTCCGTCGCAGTTGCTGAACTAGAAGAGGATGAAATCTTGCGTTTCTTGGCGTTGCCCGCTTCTTCTTCCGGAAAACTAATGCGAGAAAACACGCTCAACTTCTTTTTTTCAGCAGCCGCCGCCGCCGCCGCCGCCGACGACGACGACATGGTTTTCGCGGCAGTTTCAGAGGGGGGCTTTGAAGAAGCCTCTGAACGATGGTGATGGGCGTGGTGACGGTCACGGTCACGATCACGTTCACGGTCGTTGTCATGATCGTAGTCGTAGTAGTCACGATCACGATCACGATCACGCTCATGGTGATGGTGTTCGGACTTTCTCTTTGATGGGCGTGGTAGTGGAGGTGGCGGTGGTTCTGCAGAGGACCTGACGGGCCGGTGACGGTGGTGGTGGTCAGCGCCTGAAGGTTGTTGGGGAACAGATTTCTGCATCCAAAGCAACCAAAAGTCCGGTCAACAAAATGGTCCAAATTTATTTTTATTCTTATTAGTATTAGCATTTTGTTATTATTTTCTTTTCTCGGCTCTGTATTGAACGTCACTATTCCAATAGACATAACGAATTAAAAGCATGTTGGGCCCGTAACAGAACGAGACCTTAATGCCCACATAAACCTTAATTTCGGTTGCACTTTGGTAATGAAGCCTTTTTAATTTATTTTTAAAAAAAATTGTTTTCCAAATTAAGGCTGGCAAAGAACTTCTTGTTAGAAGGAAAACCAGAACATAAAAACAAATAAGTTGCAACTAACAATGCCATGTTCAAAAATTTAACCGTCACACATCAGTTTTGCCAGCAGCATCTAAATTTTATTATAAGTAAACGTATCGTTTTAGATAACATTCTGATATAAAGTGTATTAATTAATATACTATATCGCCTCTTCGAGTTAAATTAAATAGTTAAATATATTATATTATTAAAGGGTAAAAACGGAGAGACCGTATCAAATTTCAATTTGATGGTTTCCTTCCCTTTAAATTTACTCTGTAAAGATGTAGCGAAGACAGAAATGCAATTAAAACTTGTAAGAAGGTTCCAAGTTTTAATTCCCCGCTCCATCTGGTGGAGATTTATGTAAGAAAGTTTTAAAAAGAAAATCTAAAGAAAATTTATTAATCCAAAAGATCCGATTAATAAATTCCAGATTATTTGAATTTGATCCCGACTCCAGCAGACAATCAAAATTTCTTTCCCTTCCCTCGCAATGAAAATAGAAAGTTGTTATCTTGACGAATGGGAATTGTCTTGGAATGGTGGTGGTGGTGGTTGTGGTGATGGTGTTGGTGATGTTATATAACCAACTAGTTGCTCGAAATGAAAGACAGCAGCTGCAGTACATAGAAAGAGAAGAAACGAAAATTTGGAAAATATGAAGACATACAGATTTTGTTTTCATTGAAGAAACATCGCCACTGCTGCTCACTTCCCTAGTATATTCTCGATCTCTTGAAAACTCCCTGCACCAGATTTTCGTTTCTTTTATTAGTCTAACCACTATAACCTAGAAATAGAAGTAAATAATACTGAGAAATTTTATTACCTTTCACCCCGTCTCTCCATTTCACGCTTCCTCCTCAAATCAGCTTTTCGTGCCTCAAATTCCTCTCTGCTCATGATGGGGTGTGGAACATTCATGCCCATTCCAAAATCTGCTAGATCCCTGCAAAATGACAACAATATCCACTCAGTATGCTTATAAGATAATCAATTGTTTCAGCAAATCAAACCATCTACACCACACACACTCAAGCTTGTATTAATAATCAGAACAATACGACATGCTCGCCACAGACAACATGAAAGCACAACTTGCTAGTAGAAACACTCACATTGTCACATCCACCCTATTAAGAGCATAATTTAACAGAACCTAAGGCATACCTCTGAGGTGGAACAAGGGGCATCATATAACCTTGTGCAACAAAAGGGTCCTGAGGCATGACACCTCCAAATGGCATATCTAAGGGGCCCAATCCATAACCCATATATGGCATGGCACCAGCAAACGGAGCCCCATATCCTTCCATCCCCGGTTGAACACCAGTCCAGTAAGGATTATAAGCTGAGGGGCCAAGAGGCATCATATAACTCTCAGCTGCAAGATCTTGAGGGGTTTTCCACTGCATGTCTGCAAGGCACCAAAGTTACATTAGCTAACAAAGCAATAAAAGAAAACTTGTGAGATCCAGAAGTATTGCTACAAATTCTTTTCCACACTTATTTACTATTGAGGCCATTACAGGAAAAAAAAAATGACAGAATTCAGAAGAACATCAGAAAAATTCCAGACGAAGAGAAAACGCATACCATTTGGAGGCATACCATTTGGCGGCATGCGAATCTTCTTCTTTTTCTTTTTCTTTCCTGGCAAAGCAATAATCAATCTGAGTTAGATATAACACAACCAAGGAACTTTCAGGTTTAGAGGCATGAATCATAAAAGAAGAAAAAAACACAAGATAATTTGGCCCACCCAACATTGGTGCATCGCCCACAGACCTATGAAAGATTGATCATTACCTGCCTCCCCAGGAGCCATCTTCTGCTGCACTTCCTCCTCCACCAGTGGAGCACTACCTTGTGAAGCTGGTTCCTTCACGCTCATTGACTCAAGTGTAGCTTCAGAAACATCAGGCGCTTTTGCAGCTGTTTTTGCCTTTTCCACAGTCTGTTGTGGAGCAATAATAGCGTTTACTTCATTTACAGGCTCCTTCACGATTGGAGTTTCTTCTTCACAAGGTGGTGGTTTTTGCTCTCCCTTTGAAGCCGCAGACATAGTGGGAGATGGAACCTTAGGCTGCGACCTAGCAGATTCCATATCTATACATGAAAACGTCAGTGGCATTAGTAAATTTTTTTTAACACCACAAACAGATGGTAAAAACAAAAGTCATGTCATCATAATACAGACCTTGAACTTGAAAAGTGCTTCCAGCATTTTCAGCACTACTGTTACCAGACTCCAGAATGCGATTTATCGTATCCCTAAGTGTCTTATTGGGCAGAAGATCATCTGCAAGAATGTTTGTTGCCCCACATACACAAACTGCTTTTGCAATAATGTGGTCCCTGATACCTGAGTTTAAGTTATACAGAAGCAAAATTCAATTTAAGCAAATAAAGCGTATATCATGCAGTGAAAACAAGGAGCAAAAAGGATACAAACATGTCAACAGTCCAAAGTGGGGGTATCTGAAAAGTATGCCAACCTACCATGCTGAATTAGAACTGATCATAACAAAGTAATAAAATTGTTAAAAACATGCAGTTCATGGCAAGAAACTTACACTTATCGCAGAAACTCTTGAAACAACATTTGCTAGTCAATACAGCATCTTTCATTACTTCCTTGCACAATGGGCAGTGGAGTTCTGGTGGAAGATCACCAACAGAACGCGTAGAAGGTAGGCCCTCAATTTCTTTCTCAAAAGCAGCCCTGCATTAAAATAGGATGCAATGAATCATCTTGCCTACAACTGAGTTTTATGGACAAATACAATTAAATCATAAATTAGACATAAGCCTACTCATTCGGCTTCAAAACAGCAGCTCCACCACTAGGCAAAGCATATGAGCCATCTGGATTTGCAATAAGCATCGACTTTGGGATGCCAGTCGGATGTTTAAATCGTTTGACATCATACTTTGGGTCACCATTTGTAGGGCAGTGTTGAATAAAATGTCCTGAAGAGGAAAATCCAATGAGACCACTCAATATATTTAATTTATGATTAAAAAAGGTAAATGTCAGGGCAATTAAAACTGAATACTCATAGAAAAGAATAAAAGCATTGGAGACTTTCCTTACTAGTTTCACCAAAGCAAGATTAAGAATTACACAAGCAAATACACGGAACTGCTAAACAACTCACTGATACAAGCTATTTACAACTAAAATTTTAACCAAAACGCATTACCAATTTAAGTCAGTGATGTCAAGATTTCCAATAAAATCACAAAGAAGCTATCAAGCGGCAAAATCAACGCTATCTCTCTCTCTTCTTCTTCTTATTTTTTTTTCTGTGAATATCAAGGCAAAAGCTTTTCTTTAACAGGAAAATGGTCAATTATTTAGAAGATTTACTTTCATTCCAACCAACCATGAGTTTCATTTTAGGTTTTTAAATCAACTTACTAGCCTTTACACAAGCACTCACTTCAAAGATGTAGGCTTCTTAAGACTATCAAAAAAAAAAAAAAAAGACGACTTGGTACTTTTTGCACATGCATATTATTATCACACACCTTTGCCTTTTAAAACAGACTTAGACCCATAAGAAGCAGTATCTTTAACAAAAGGACAAAATTTAAAATAATAATAATAATAACAGAAACATTGTTTAGTGTGAACCAACCTGGAACCTTACACCTGTGACACACATAGCCCTGTGGAGGTGTTTTACGCTCCAAACCTGATCGACCTCAAGAAGCAGACACAGATTTCAGTTTCATTCTAAATTATTATCAAAATTTAAAAAAAATTATATAAAAGGAAATGAAGTAATAGAGAATCACCAAAACCACGTCCACCCATCCTTCCACCCATGCCCCTTCCAACACCTCTGCCAGCCACAAAACCATCAGAACCTTGCCTGCAAGTCCATTCCACAAATTTAACATAACATGTAACATAGAAACTTCAGATATGATAATGAATAGTTCCCAATGATGTCAAGTCTAAAACAATCATCACAGCACAAATGAAGCAAAGAAAAAGCCAAGAGTAACCTCACCGCTGCCAGTCCAAGGCTGGAGTATCAATTAAAGCCTTGATCTTGCTGTCCTCATCTGCTTTATTTGTTGGTGGAGCATCCAGAAGTGGATTGCTTGACTGAACAGATGGTGCTTCAGGAATTGCATACAGATCATTTCCAAACTCATCCCATTCAGAGTCCTCATTCTGAAAAGCAACACTCATATTTAAAACAATATCAGTTAAATGCACCAGACTTACAATGTTACCTTACAATGAATCCATATCGAAATCTCAAGATATTCATAGAACAATGGCTTACATATTTCATGACAGATGAATCAACACCCTGAAAGCCACTCTTTTCTGGCTGTGTGTCCTCCACCATGATTTCCACCTTAGGCCTGCAAAATGTAACACAGCTAACTCAACCAAGCCCTCATAGTTTGTCTCAAAGAAAAAAGACCATATAGTTGACATTAATCACTAAGATGTATTTATAATTTGCTTACAAGATATTATAAGACAACACTCCTTGCAAGTCATACGTAGGCTTATAGATTGTACTACAATGGATCTTACAGCTTGACTAAAATCAACCAATATATTAAAAATTAAAGGTTTGAGAAAGTACTCTGGTTCAGTAACAATGGGCATGCGAGGCCGTCCAGGAACTCGACGGATTAACACAGAGGTATTTTTTGGAATTAACATTGCCTCATCATGATATTCTGAAATTACAAAGAAAAAAAAAAAAACAAGAGAACAACAAGTCTATAAAACACAGAAAATACAATAACCAATGAGTTAAACATAAAATTCACCATAATTCAATTAGCTCATAAACCATTAGTAAGAAAATCTCTCTGTAACCACTTAAAGCCTGATAACTACCTCTCAACAACTCAACAATAATAAAATGCTTTGGCCTTATATTAGATTAGATTGATATTTTAGGCAATTGTTTTACTTTATAGGGCCATATATATATATGTTACCCACCTACCAAAGAATGTTTAAGATGGCTGTGGTGGCTAAAATTCCATTAGAGATACAATACCCAAAATCCATAGACATTTCACTCCCAAAACCAGAAAGCTATGACTCCCAATATTGATTGATTTAAGTTTTGGCCATATTTAGAAACATCAAAGCTATGACCATTAATTAGGGGAAAATCCCAAACTCAGAAAGCTAAAGAAAACTTGTCTCAGAATTCGAACCCAAAACTTATCAAGAAAATCAAGATTAATAAACAACCAAGAAAGCTGCAAAACTTGTCCCACAATTTGAACTCAAAATTTGTTAAGCAAATCAAGATTGATAATTATATTACTAAAGAGCAAAAACCAACCTTCGTTAGTTTGGGCATTAGTAACCAGAAGGTCGAAGTCGGTACCTCTGCCTAAATGCTTTGATTCAAAAATTTTTTCTTTAAGAGTACCAACTGATATAAATGGGCCGTCCATTGGGATTGAATCATAGTCTCTTGCACTCTTAAACTTGTAATAAACAGCCATTCCTTTTTCTGATTTTGATAAAAAAATTGTAATAGTATATATGTAAAGAAAAAAATTTACGCACTAATAGAACGATAATAATCAAAGGCCTTGAATTTAAAGGGCCTGATATTCAACTCAACTCAACTCAACTCAAACAAACAAAAATATATGACAAGTACAAAAGCAAAGCTCTCTCTTTTAATTTTTTTTTTCTAATTCACTTCAGTGTAACTCAAGAAAGATCGAACCAATGAAATCAACGCAATGAAAACTCGTTAAATCTTCTCCACGCGCCGCCGTATGCGAAAAAAAATTCCTCGATTCTAAACCGAAACCTTAACAATCCAAAATCATCGACGGGAATCTCCGCCACAGAGACCGCAAGCGAGAAATTCGCAGCCGATTCTTTCAATTCCGATGAGAAAATCACAGATCGAGCCGGAAGACGTTAAAACCCCTAATCCTTGAATTCAATCAAAGAATTGCCACCGACCAAAATCTTCAAAAAAACCGATTAATTGGCGATTGACGAAGCGAATATCCACGATCAATCCCGATGATCTTCGAAGCAAAATTGAAACGTCTCATAAACACCAAACGAAAAGTAACTACGGAATTATCTTCCGATAAGACGCCTTGAAATCAAATCAATAGGCGATTAGAGAAAATATTACAACTTGAAGATCATTGCTTCGCATAGCTAGGGTTAGGGTTTACAGAGAACATTGTTGTTCGATAAGTAGGGTTAGGGTTTCCGAAAATTTAAGAGAAAGTGAGGCAGAGGATTCTCCGCTTCTTGATTTTTCAACAATTAACTGATGTTAGTTTACGCTTTTGCGTTTGTGGTTTATTTATAGGTGGCAGTAATGATCTCCTCACGTTGCACGGGTAAGGTGTTTCGCGCATCTCCACTCGCTTTCACGAGCGCGTTTATGTATCTTCTGCTGTCCATTGACGCACATAGGCGTTTTCTTCTCAGGATAACGTTGGAGTGGGCCCAATTTTATATTAGATCTGGTGCAGTCTTGTGGGCTGCTTCCACTTGTGATTGGGCAGCCCAGCCCAGTTCGAGCTGTCTGAAATAATTAAGGCATAATTGCAAATGCTTTTTTGCAAACTCGTCGTTGTTAATGGTAATAATGGACATTTCTGTTCTGAAATACGAAGAGAGAAGAGAGACGGAGTGTGTCATCATTCAGTTACCAGTACCATCACGAAAATATATACGGATAAATCTAATCGAGATGTATAACATTATTTTTTTAAAAAAATATTTATTAGTTTTCTTATTTGAGATTAAATATTATTTGAATGTTATCTGAGATGTGATGATGCATTATTTATTGGAAAAATTAGTTTATTAAAAATACAAGATGGTATTATAAGTTCAGTTTTAATTTCTTATGTAGCATTATAAAAAAATTAAAATAGAAGTTTTAATTTCTTATTATTATTTTTTTCATAAAAAGTAAACTACTATCTGTACTGTACCAGTAAATTGGTTTGAGTTCAAAAAAACACTTATTCCGTTGCCGGGAATCGAACCCGGGTCTTTCGGGTGAGAGCCGAATATCCTAACCGACTAGACTACAACGGATTTGTTGTTAGCTTTTTGCATACTTGACTCATAATGTTTTTTTAAATATTTGCTTAAACATATATATTCCGTTGCCGGGAATCGAACCCGGGTCTTTCGGGTGAGAGCCGAATATCCTAACCAACTAGACTACAACGGATTTGTTGGTGTGCAGCAACAACCATTGTAGAATAATATGAAACGCTTGGGGCATGTTTGATACCATGAATTGGATAGCAGTGCATAGCGTTGTGCATGTTTACTGTATTTGGAGCTGCACACGCCGGGGGAGTGGATTGGATATTTGCATTGCAATGTACAAATGTTTGACATTTTTTGTAAAAGTTAACCCACGCTGCTCCTTGGATTGAGACGAGATAAGCGAACTGTGTTTTGTTAATATTTTTCAAATATCAAATTAAATAAAAAAAGTCAAACAAAATTTTAATTAATTAAGTAATTTTGTTAATGGTAAGAATATTAAATTAATAATAAAATGATTGAAAATTAATTATAATTTACTAAAATTTTAAATTTTAAATAAAAAAATAATTTTAATTAATTAGTTTAAATTTATGATTTTTAATTTTTAATTAAAATTTTATATAATATGGTTTGTAAATTATTTTAATTTAGTATAAAAAACTAATCTAATCTAATTCACTCTTTTATCAAATATAGTATTATTCGACATTTATCTAATACAGTCATAAACTAAATATAGTTAGACTTTATCAAATTTGATGTAATATAGTTCAATACAATACTATTCAATATAATTATAATTATATAATCTTGTATCAAAGGATATATAATGTTGTATCAAACGCATCCTTGATGTTTATGATGGCATTTTCCTCTCACCTCTCAATGTTTCGGAAATTGGCCATGGTATTGATAGACTTGTATGATGTTCAGGACTTCGATTGTATCACAAAATGTCGAGATTATAAAATTCCAACAAACTAATTTTCAACCAATTGTTTCTATTCGATTGATTATATTAAGATTAACTTTAAACAGCATTTTAACAATCAATTATAAAAGAGGAAATATCCTAATCAGTTTTCTAAAGAGAAGAAAACCATTTCAATTCAAACATCGGTCAAGATTAATGAAGATACAATCACAACATATGCGAGGAAAAAGAAAATGGCAACTTGAATGAAGAACTTTGGATTTTCCCTCATGTTTGGTGATGTCACTGCCCTGCAAAACACAAATACCACTCAATTTGTTAAGCCTCGGAATGAATGTGAACAAAGTAACAAAAACCAAAAAAAAAAAAAAAAAGGTGAGAATCCAAATCATGTGTTTCAAATGACTATCACAAGGAAATTACCTAGCAATGCGCTGCGAAAGTCTGTGGAAAGGTAAACTCTGAATGAAGACAATGCCTGGTCCAGTTAGAACCCCGGTCACTAAATTGTCACCCTGCAATTTCAACACCATTATAAGCAAAAGGATCTAATAAACAACAATTGAAGAATGTAGAGCATGCACGTAGAACTCCAAGTTTGTAGATTTTATATTGTCTTAATAAAGAGGGAATACACAATTCAAGGACCTCCTTGGTGTGATTAACCAATCTTTTTAAGTCCCAGGACAGCAAAATGTTTGCCCATTGAGTTGGGAAACAAATGTATAAGGTGTTACAAACGACCTAGCTCACTATGTCATAATTAATAATGAATATCTAACACTCTGTTCAGCCAACCATTTTATTGGTCTCAATCCTCAAACAACCTATATCTCAACAAGGATACCAGAGACTTAAAAGGGAGTCAAAGACAGTAGAAATCACCACTAATTGGAACACTTACCCCAAAGACCACCCTTCGCATGGGTCCATTGTATTTGATTTGGACATTGACTGAGGCAGTGATGGCAACAATGCACGACACATCCACAGTCAGCACCTCACCCACTTCAAGATTTTTCTGCACAACTAGCAAAAAGGAAACCATAATTTCCTACTATTAGTACAAAGGGTAACTTTTAGTCACAACATAAGATGTAGTAAACCCTATGCAATAACCATGATACACTAATTAATATCAACTATAACAAGGAGAAGAAATACAAGAGGAAGACTGCCCTGATTTGGCCAAATATGATCCCAGAGAAATCAATTTGAGAAGCCAAAAGAAATACTGAGGTATAAACAAACTGAGCAGGTACAAGTACTGCCTACCACTAAACAGGGTAAAACATATTCTAGTCCAGAAGAAACGTAAAAGCTAGTCTATGTTCAGCTCCAACTGTATTATGGCAGAATTCAGAGCAGACCAAACTCTTGAGAGAACCTGACAAAAGTTTTCTACAGGTGTACAAATACACCAAACGATGCATACCAGATCCACCACCGAGAATAAATGCAAGGCCCTGGCCGGTTATCTTCTGTCTCAGAAATCCCTGTAATGACATTGACGTTCAAGTCAATTAATTAAGATAAAGCAGAGGCAGAAATTCAAATAAATTATTGTATAAAAAAGAGCAGAGACATGCAGCTACTAGTGTGTATGTACACAAAACAAAGACAAAACACACACACAGAGGACAGAAAGCTAATACTAATCATCAACCTACCTCGACACCAGCAACAACATTCCGTGGCCTCTGATCAACTGTATTATTGACTTTCACATCATTTACAGAGCACAAAAATGCATCTGGCTACAATAAAATGAAAAAAGTCACACAAAAGTATGGATAATTGAAATCAGGAAAGAATAAGTCAATCATACATGAAATTAAATAAAAACAGCAGGCAACTACAAACGTGCAAACTTTTTAACTGCCACATAATGCAGGCCTAACTTTTATTAGCAGAACGAAAATAACTAAGTGAAAAAGTCAGCTCCACCTGGCATAAAAGCTCTCCTCCAAACATTGCTAAATCAATCTGTAAAAGAAATGATTGAATACAGTTACGTCATCTCCAATGATAATTTGGGATCATCAACTATGAAAGAACTACAAATTCGGAGTAAATGCCAAAATTACAGAAGCATGGCATGATTTAGAGTACAAACTGGGAGAATCCTTGCAGGAGAAGGTGCAGCAATTCCAACAAACCCCTCGCTCGGACCAGGATTGCGAAGAACTACGCTAGTTATGCTCTTGCCAAAAAGCCACTGCCACATTCCTACTTCATTTTCAGGGATGTAAACATTTTCCATTTCAATGGACCCAGACATGAAGCACATGGAACCTACAATTTATTATAAATCAGGTGAACACATCATTTAATATGACCAAAAGGCACAAACATTTTAAAATTGAAAATACAGAAACCTGAACCATATGTGTCATGAAGATGCACTAGGGTAAACATCATCCATTCTGTGAATTTAATTGCCTGTACTATTGTGATTAACTTTGTTAAATGCCAACAAGCTATCTTCGAGAAAATTCCCATACCCTTACTCCAACGATAGGCAAGATTATCATCTTGATCTACAACAGGCACATATTCCATGGCAAGAAGCCCCATCACATGGCTACAGCCAAGAGGCTAGATTGAGGAAACAGCAAATATTTGCCAAACTAATTTGAGGTTGTATTTGGGGTGGGGTGGCTAGGAGCACAGAGTAAATACACTAAAGGACCAATTTATGGTGCGACATGTCTACATAATTCATGTAGAGGACAGCATTGCATGAACAATAGCTGAAACGGTAAGAAACTAAGACATGGAAATGTCACGTACTATTATTGGTCAAGCCTAAGAAGATCATCACTTCAAAAGATATTCAGTATGGGGAATCACACACAACGAAATATCAACATAATGGATAGGGAAACAATATGTGACAATATATATATATATAAAACTAAACTATAAACTGAAGTAAATCACACAGACCTAGTTAACCCCCCAATTTAAGGAAACTGATATTTCAATTCTCCTGCTAAACTAAAAGATAAGATAGATAGGGAGACAAAATTTGACTATGTATATATATAAAACTAAACCATAAACTGAGGCAAATCACGTGGACCTAGTTAACTCCCCAATGAAAGGAAACTGATATATCAATTCTCCTTGCTAAACTAAAAAATAACATAGAATTGCATCAAGGCACATACAAGAAACCCAGTGCCAGCCAACTTACCAGGCCTTGCAATAACCTTGTCTTGTGGCTTCAACATTATCTGACAATGAATAACCAACAAGGAGGAAAAAATAAATAAATAACAAATAAAAGATCGAGAACTTTTTTCCTGAAAAAAATAATGCAGGTCTGGGAGGTTGTCAAGCATACCTGAACAACCTGAGCTTCACCGCCTAAAATCTGGAAAGGTATTACTGCATCTTGTGGACTCTGGGATACAACATCCATCATATAATTAAGCCACATTTAGAATATTGACAAAAAATATATAAGTTTTTCAACTATTCAATAGAATATGAATCCACCAGGTCCTCGGATAACACCTGACTCCATTTACATTGCAGCAATCTTCCGGTAACCAAAATATGGATACATATACACGTATGCATGTTGTATAATGCTTTCTACTAAAAAATTTCGTTTCCTATAGCTGTCCACGAAAAGTTCAAATGAGATGATTATGAAGTTTTAATTGGCCAGTGAAACAGTATAAGTTTTAACAAAATTTTTCCCATCAAGATTGCAATTTACCAATTATTCCTTGGCAAGGGATGATGTCTACACCTGAACTACAGCCCAATTTGGTAAATTTCTAGTTTTAGAACTGTTATTCGATTGTCTCAATCAGGGCTAATATAAAGTAAAAAGGACAGTTAAGCCCAAGAGCAAAATATTTCTACCATAGTCAGAATTATCCCAAATATATCATGATTATGCAGGACTTCCTTTTAGCAAAATCTAGTGCCACAAATCCCGATTTCATCAACAACCAAATTTGCATCAGAATTTTTTAACCATTGTATGTTTGTCCACTAGCTGACCCACCAAGTTTTGGTTCTTTTGGACTAAACTTAATTAACCTAAATAATTTCTCATTCACCCAACATGAATCATGGTTAAACTGCCATGTCACTAACAAAGAAGATGCACATGCCAAGGTCCTCAATACCATGGACAATCAAGATAGGCAGACTCATAGAAGCATTAGAAATTTAGTACACAGAAGGGTCTAATGGACAGACGCTCTCATCAATTGAGACTTCCATATATCGCAGATACACCCTTAAGGCTCACTAAAGGGTCCTGTCGAAGCAACTTCAAGCACATATAGTAGGCTGAGTCTGAATTAGGGCATGCTAGTTCACCATGAGCATATACGCTGTGCTAGCATTTATTCTCAACAGGTGGCCAAATGTCTAATTATATGCTATTCAAGATGGCAGCACATTTCACTTAATCCAACTTGAGACATGAAAGCAACCAATTACCCATCATTGAGATACACAGCCATCTAACGTTTGGCAAGCAATTTTGAGCCATCCACACGATTTTTACAGACAATGTTAGACAATAGTTTGTCGCTTTAGTATCTAGAAAGAGGCATATCCCTTATTATTACTTAGTTCGAGCCTATGTTATTCCTTCCTCTGAACAAAATCTTTTTTAAAACAAAATGCATAGATTTGTGTAAATACACCGATTCAAAATTGGTTGTTTTGTCTTATCACTTACATTTCAATTTGTTACGCAAATATCATGGCATTCGAACATTGTACACAAACCTGAAGACCCCGCAAACTGACTACCCAAAGAACATATTATAAAGTTAAAATGCAATCAAACAGATTGGATACAGAACTTCACCTCCAATAAATTTAACCGTAACTAGAAAAGGAATCAACATGATCTTCAATGTTTCAAAAATAAAAAAATAAAAACGGATCAAACGCAAAACAAGGTAAAACCATAAATCCTAACCAATTTTCGAACAAAACCTCATTAAACCTCTCAATAATGCGCTTGCTCACAAGTATAAGGGAAAGAAAATTCGATTTTTCTGAGCAACCGAACAGAAATTGGAAGAAAAAATAAATCTCGATCAGGTTAGATAAAATTGTGAAGAGAACGTACCTGGTAAACGTAAGGTTGAAAAGGTGTAGAGAAAAACGGTGCAGCCATAACGAGAGTCGCAGAGAACTGTAGCTGTTTGGAGGAACTGAAATCGATAAGAAACGGCACCGTTTGCTGCTTTAGATCATTCAACTCGCCATTGAAGATCTTAGTTTGAGGAGTCCATCTTTTTTATCAGATCAAACTAATGGATTTTTCAGAATGTGTTTCGCTGAGAAATTTTTTGGTTTTTTTTTTTTTCAAGTAATTTGGTCTATGGAGTGATGTATTAACTAAAAGATGGTGCCAAGTGACTGAAATACCCTTATAAATGATTATTTTTTCCTGCGGTTTAGCTGCAGCTATATTGTTTCTCAAGGACTTTTTTGTCAGTTCGGTTCGATTCTGGGTTTTAGTTTTTACATGGTTTCTGCTGCGAGTTTCATACGTGGAATTATATGATGTGGCATGTTATTATTGGTGGAAGTGTCAAGCCTCGACGTGTTCGACTATTGTCAGTCAATTTATTTAGCTGCAGTCATGTCTTGTGTTGCTGTGTCAGCGATTGTTCTCAACGACACCGTTTGCTTAATGTTTGTCGATGCGGATGGATGGAGCTAGTCGGCATGGCCGGCTGGCCCGGCTCAACCCCTAGGCAACTAAGGCAGCTGCTTAGGGCCCGAAATTTCTTCAAGACCCCAAATGTTTTAATTTATTCTTTAAGGCCCCAAAAATAACTATCAAATATTTATTTATAATATTCAAAAAAAATTATGTAACGAAATTTCCTCATTAATTACAATTATCTATTAGTATATTAAACATTTAATAAATATAAAGTCAAATTATAAGTTAGCTTGTGTATTTAAATTCCATTCTAAGTTCTAATAATATCTTTGAGATTAAAATTGATTTTTTACTTTAAAAAAATATAAGATATTACTATAAAAACTAAAATATTCAACTTTGTTCATGTTTTCTTATATTACAAACTTACTTTCAACTCTATTATATCAAATTCTTTCATATTTTTTAAAGCAAGCAATAAAGATTGCAAATGATCATTTCACTATAATATTAGTTAACGCCTCGGTACTTTTATTCCTTCTATACTTTTATGATTTTGAACTTATTAATATTAATTTTTCATTATATATTGATTTGTAACCAATAAGTTTTTAATTTTAGGCATGTCTAATAGAAAGTCTGATACATATAGGCAAAGTTAAAAAAAAAAAAAAAAAATTAGTTGATTTCTTAGAAGAGGCTCTTGATAAATTTGTAAATAAAAAAAGATTTTAGACAATTTAGCAATGAAATAAACAATATAAACAAAAACAACAAGTGATGAAATTATTAAAGAAAAAAATAACATTAAATATAATAGTAATTAAACATTGTTAACAACTCTCTTATTAAGGATCTATGATAAAAATCAATGGATTAAACAATTTGAAGTCTTAATAAAATTTAAAAATATTTCTAATATGAAAAATAAAAGGCCTATTTTATATTCTTGCCTTCGGCCACAAATTTCGTTGTCTCTAGCGAAGGGGCTGTGTTGGGAAATTAACTAAACGCCTCAGTAGTTTGGTCAAAACTCTCCCCCTTTGGAAAGGTGTTAAAGACCGACTCGCAAATTCCACCAGTTGTTGACCTCTTAGTTCTTCCAGTAAGACGGTATCTAAGTCTTCCACTAAGTCGTTATCTAAGCCAATTAAAAAGAAATTTTTTTACGTTACAAATAAAAAATTTTATTTTTTATTTGAGAAAGGGAAAAATAGGCAAAGATAAAAAAAGCAAGTAATAAATATTAGAACTCTTATACGTATTTATATTTGATGATATTAACGGAGTAATGCTACTCTTACAAACTACTTTTACAAACTCATCTATACAAACTAACGTGTCATCTCTATATGATCACCACATCACTCATCTTAACTAATGTCATTTATTATTAGCGTTTATTTATCAAACACTTTATTTATTTATCAAATCACATCACGCCATGTCAGTTTGTATGAGTGAGTTTGTAAAAATAGTTTGTAAGAGTAGCATTACTCTAAAGAAAAACATTTTTTCAATATGTACCTTGAAATAAAAATCCAAGCAAAATGTAATTAATAAGCTGAGCATTCAATTTGATATTAAAATAACACAACGACAACAATGATATTTCAAATTATCAAATGCTTCTATGCACTTCAAAAGTTGTATCACGATTGATTTTGGAAGATATATTAGAAGGGGGTTTTGTAATGGCGCTAAAAAGAGCTTGTATAATATAAAATGAGTGGAGAATAATGAGATTATTTTTGTTGCGTAGCATTGTGTAATAATAATCTGTTAAATTATATTAACAAATACAACATTACATGTATTTAGCAATGGTTTTGTATTATATTAGGTAATAAAAATACAAGCCACAACTGCATATATTTGGTGTTAAATTATTCATTATAATTAGATAATACTAAGATTACATTGTATGTCACTGATCAAAAAGATACTTGCATTTATTAATTATCAAGACCTGAGCTGCTCAACTTTACCCAGTGGCAGGGCCACAAACTTTGCTTAATGGGGGCAAAATCAAACTATATAAGAGCTGCCATCTAAATTAGAAATACTAAAATCTTAATTTCATTAATTGATTATATTGCTATTTAATATATCTTAAATACATTTTTATATGATAAAGTACTATATCAATAATTTATTTGATTTAATATGTAATTTATATACTAAAATTATATAATAATATCCATGAAAGATAAATTATAGATGATTATGAATGATTGTCTTGTTTCTAATGAAAGGTATTACACAATATTCCACAGGTTTTCATCTTATATTTTATACTATTTAAAACACAAGAAATTCAATACATAAAATGAGGCAAAATAGCAATGCTAAAATAATATCAGTTAACATCATATATATATATATCAAAAATTAAAAGCATAAGTTCATTTAAATAATTATAACTACTAAAACTTGCTCATGACACAAATATTATACTCTTTTTTTTAATGGTGAACTATCAAGTTTCATTAACAAAATTTTACTTAAACTAACTATGATGAAATTCTATTGGAAAAATTACAAATAAAAAACCAAAACAAACTCATATCACAAAAATTATAATTCTTTTATAGTTGTAAACAACAAATCTAATAATAAAATTTATCTTAAATTAACTATAATATAAATATATTGAAAAATTTATATATAAAAAATAAAACTAACTCATGAAACAAATAATATAATTCTTTTATAATTCTAATTAACTTTCAAATTTCATAAATAAAATTTAGTCTAAACTAATTATAATATACATTTATAAGTTTATTGAAAAATTTACATATAAAAACGACAGGATGAAAGTGAGAATAAATCGTCCAACAAAAAGACTAAACAAGCTTTATAATTATACTAGAGTTCATTTTGAATTTTAAAATTTTTAATGTAGTATTCTTTGCGCCTCTGTGTGAAAGGGGAGTTTTAAAAGAGAAAGTGAGAGAGATTTTTTTTTTTAATTTAATGGTAACATTTGACTTCAATTATTCTATATACTTGGCAACATATAAACTTGGGCTCAATAAATGTGCTCTAAATAAAATTTTCATTTTTGAAAGGATAATAATGAAAGCATAAATATTTATAGGAGGCAATAATGTCCGAGAAACAAGTATGAGAGGGTAAGTAAACATTAGCATATAAATTTAGTGGTCAATTAACCCAGTTTCGCCCTTAATAGCTCCGCCACTCCCTTACCTTAGGACTTGACTTTGCTCACCTTCAAATTGGGCCCGACCCTGCTCACCCCCATGTGTCCCCTTCCCAAACATTAATTTTTATATAATTTTTGCATAAAGAACTTATTAAATTTTTTATGTTAAATTAATAAAATGCAATACTCCGCAAAACAAATGTAGTTTTTGTATAGTACTATTTTTTATATTATTATCTTATACAATTCAATACTATATATAGAGTATTGCATACCAAATATGCAAACTAGGTTCACTCCGATGGTGGCTTGAATTTTCCATGATCAACGATGCAAAGTAGGGTCTGTATAGGATAAAATTTTTCAATAAGAAGATTTAACCAAAAAAAAAAAGGGCTGATTTATTAAAAAATAAAAAAATTATGAAAAAGGTCGAGGACACGGTTAAGATAAAGCCAAAAACAAGTAACAAACACCCTACATACAACAGAATACAATAGGTATAATAGTAATAGTCACATTACATACGAGAACCGTTACCGTGTCTCCCGCTTTCCCTCTTTTTGCGTCCATTACACGCCACCTTTTCTTCCCTTTTTGTAAGTCTCTGATTTCAACTTCTTTAGCTGCCAATCTCTTCTCTTCTCTTCCAACTTCAGATCCATAACTTAGCTTTCATTTTTTCCTTAACAGAGCTTTCAATTTCTTATATGTCTACGATTTTTCTGTAGCCGTGGCATGAAGGTACAAAATCCATTACTGTTCTCTTTCAGCTTTATTTATTTATTTGTTTGTTTGTTTACTGATTTATGTACAGTGACTTTGACACCTGAATTCACTTAAAACCGATTCAAAAATCGGAAAGAAAGATAGCCACAGAGTGGAAGATTTATTCATTTATTAAATTATCTGATTGTATTTGGTTTCCATATGTCATTTCGATCTTCCGCTAAATAATTTGTAGAATTTACTAAATATTTTTAATTTAAATAATTCTAAAATGTGCATAGAACTTCCAGAATTGGTGAAATGATCTATTAGTGTAGGCTCAAGAGTTTCTTTTTTTTTTTCTTTTTTTAAATTCAATTGTATAATTTATTTGAGCGGGTCTGGTTGTTGTTAGTAATAAAAAGGGTATCAACGGGTCCCACCAAGGAAGGTTCCTGATTTCTGATTGAGTTGATTAGGAATTGCTGATTGCGTCTAATTATCGTACTGCAGGAATTTTAGTTGCATGATTGAAATGTCATGCTTCTGCTTGTTGCTGATTAGTTGTTTCTTGTTAGGTTATTTTACTGTTAAAACTTTTGATGATTTTTTTTTTTTTTAAATTAGAATCTTGACAGTCAAACTCGGAATGTAGTGTTTGAAGGGAAGTAGTCAGTATAATGTTTAGGATGGCCCCTTTAGTTCATGAATTGCTTGATATTGTAGAAGGGATACATGTGTGGGAGTTTCCATTGTCCGACTTGAAGAATTGTTACTGTTAATAAAATCAGTGCAAATGGAACCAAAATGTTCAACTGATTTATTCCATTAGCATGAATAAGTATGTTGAGTATTTTATTTGTTATTAGTTAACATTTTCTTTTTTGGTCATGTCAGAGTTTTTCCTTCTCTCTTTTGCAGAATCTCCAAGCGTTTATGCTTTCGTATAAATATTCTTCCCCTGATTTTGTAGGATCTTGAATAAAATTGTCATTATGATGTTTAATTTATAATGTTTTTTCAACAGTTTTGAATACGTGTCTAGGTTGGCTTCGTGCTTCAATCTTTTCACTTACTGATCGGTAAGGTTGAAATCTTCAGGTCGAGAAAAATGACAATAATAATATTGCAGCGCGTTGCTTTTTTACTGATGAAAATGCTCTTCCGGTGCTGTGCAAGGCTCAAATTTAATTGGAGAAAACTGATTTTTGCCGGGGCCGTTGTCAGTTTGGCTGTTCGTGTCCTTCACATGTGCCTACTCTCCCAGCCTGTAACAGTTTCGACATACAATCCGTTGAATGGTTCTATGAAGTTGAGTGAGGCCCTCAATGAGGCAAGAGTTGAACAGTTTCATCGCATTCCAGCTGCTGTTATTTCACAAAATTCTTCAAAGGAAATGATTCAGAAGCGAAGAAGAAAGAAAGATGATGAGTTAAGGGTCATGGCCAGTCCTCCTCCTCCTCCTCCTCCAACACCGCCCTCTCCTTTACAGGTAAAATTTTTTAATTTTCCATTTCCTACTTTCTAATAAAGTACTATGATAAACTGACCTATTTCAAACATCTTAATGCTTCATCACATATAATTCAGAGATACATTCGGACCTTGTCACCTAGTGACGCACTTGTGTTTGCTAAAAAGGAGATCGAGCGTGCTCCAGTTGTTAATGAAGATCCTGAACTTTATGCTCCTATATTTCGAAATGTATCTGTTTTCAAAAGGTATAATTTATATATTAGAACAGCTCTCTCACTTTTTGTTCTTCCAAATACTTGTTCACAGTCTTCAGTGTTGTCTTTTCTAAGGGATGATATGCCTTTGTCGTCAATCACTGTGATAGGCATTATTATTTAATATATATGTTTTGTCACTAGACTCCCATTTGAGTGTTCATTGTAGTGCTAAATGCAAAGCGTGTGATTGATGATGTAAGTGGTGTTTGGACCCACAAAAAAGAAAATGACTCAAAATTCCATTGGCTATCAGGTTAATTCAAGAGGTACACGGCTTCGAATTGTCCTGAAGCTAAGCATTTTGTGTGTAATAATCAAACCATGGCATTCCCTGCAGCTTCTGGACTTACATTCTTTTTTCTCAAAAGTTCCTGATTTGTTTACTACTGTTGAATTTGAAACGTCTATTCTGTTTAAGCATGGTATTTTTTTAGGAAACTTAGAGATAAATGAACACGTTCACAAGGAATTTCTGTATCATAATTCAATAATTTGGTAACATAAATTGAATATAACTTGATTTCTAATAATTGGTTGATATTCATTGTTTATATCAATAAATTGTATAAATACTCCTTCCTGTGAGATAAATACTTCACTTATAATTCCTTTGGTTGTTTTTTTGAGTTTATTTATCTTTTATTTTTTTATGTACAGTAAAAACATTCTTATTACTTATTAGGCTAGTTGAAAATGCATTATTGTGGGCTCCAATGCCTTTTTCTGTGCTTTGTTAGTTATTTAACTGGAAGTAATAATATCTATTCGGTGTTTGAATTCCAGCATGCTTCTATTTATATATGTTTTTAACTAGTACTATTGTTTTTAATAGTGTCAATTGATATTGTAAATCAGACTCATAACTTTGCCTGAAATTCAGGAGCTATGAATTGATGGAAATGACCCTTAAGGTCTACATTTACCGTGAGGGAAAGAGGCCTGTCTTTCATTACCCTAATCTGAAAGGGATTTATGCTTCTGAAGGATGGTTTATGAAGTTAATAGAGGCAAGTAGTCTTTTTGTCACAAGGGACCCTGAACAAGCTCACTTGTTTTATCTGCCATATAGTGTATATCGATTAGAGAGGTCACTTTATGTGCGCAACTCAAACAACTTGATACCATTGGCAAATCTTCTGAGGGACTATGTTTACATGATTGCTGCCAAGTATCCTTTTTGGAACCGCACACATGGGTCAGATCATTTTCTTGTTGCATGTCATGACTGGGTAAGTGGGTCTTTCCCTCTTTCTGTAGAAAAATTTGAACGTACTACTTCAGTTTCATTATGTTTGAGCGCAGGCAAAATTCTCATTTTATGCCTAGATATACTTTTATGGGTGAGAAACATGTTGAAACCACTTAAAATACAATTCTTAATACAAGTATAATCTGTCTAGCTGTCTTAAGTAAATTATTGAATTCACTGAAACTTGCATTTCATAAAATGGATTTGATTATATATCATCTTGAATGAAACCATGAAAAATGTCGCAGCAAACACCAAAACTAGTTTCATTGTATGATGAAGACATAAGAGTCCAGGTCACATATTTTAATTTCATCTGATGGACATTGTTGTTTAATAATTCTAGCTCATATCCTTTGACCTGAATATCTTACCAGTTATTTTTCTAGCCAGGCGTCATCGATAAGCTGTGTAGAGAACTATATAGCCTTCGACCGAAAAGATGATGTTATGGTCTTTCAAGGCACACCACATATTTTATGGTCTTGCTTGTGTATCTCTAATATTTGGTAACGAATTTGAAGAATTTTGGGTGTTTTTGCGGAATCTGTTTTAGCAACTATCATTGTTGAAGTTACCTTCAAGCTATCTGCATCTCTCACACACAGATACACTCAATCAAACATGGAGATAAACACGAACACACATTTTATTTTGCTAGTGATGTTTAAGTTTTCAGAATACAATGAGCAGCATTATGAGATTAAACAGCCAAATTGCTGAATTTTGCTATCAACTTTTGATTAGATGTGACTTACATTGTACTCAGTTGTTTCGTGTTGGGTTCAACTGAAGATGTTCACATTATTTTTCTTCCTGAGCATTAAAATTCTTTTTTAGAAATTTGTATTTTCAATTAGCATAATTGTGCATCCTTTTCATGAATTATGCCGGTCGGTTTTATTATGTTTTCTTCCTTAACTTTCCTTTGTTCTGATCTAACTATGCAGGGTCCTTACACAACAACTACACACGATGAACTAAAAAGAAATGCCATAAAAGTTCTATGCAATGCTGATTTATCTGAAGGCATTTTTATGGCTGACCATGACGTTTCCCTGCCAGAAACATCCATAAGGACTCCCGAGAGACCCCATAGGTATATTGGTGGTGGAAATAGAGTGTCTCAGCGGCCAATCCTTGCCTTCTTTGCCGGCAAAATGCATGGTAGGGTTCGACCTACTCTGCTCAAATATTGGAGCAAGGATGAGGACATGAAGATTTATCGTCGTATACCGGTTCATGTCGCTAGAAAGATGTCTTATATTCAACTCATGAAATCCAGTAGATATTGCATATGCCCAATGGGGTTTGAGGTTAACAGTCCCAGGATTGTTGAGTCTTTATATTTTGAATGTGTTCCGGTGATTATTGCTGATAATTTTGTCCTGCCTCTCAGTGAAGCACTGGATTGGAGTGCCTTCTCTGTGGTTGTAGCTGAGAAGGATATTCCCAAACTAAAGGAGATTCTATTGGCTATTCCGTTGAGAAGATATCTTAAGATGCAAACATATGTAAAGATGGCTCAGAAGCATTTTATGTGGCACCCAGAACCAATAAAATATGATTTGTTCCACATGATAATGCACTCCATTTGGGTTAAGAGATTAAACCAGGTACAGGATGCCGAATCATAGGAAATCTTTATGGTTTCCCTTTGCTTGGAATTTGGAAATACTACGCCAATTGTAGCCAGGTTTTGTTTGATGAGCTGAAATGAGTAAAAACTAATTACGGGGCTAATAACAAATGGTGTTCCAAGATTTGCAAGCCTGGCAATTGAATTATGAAGGGATTCAGCTGAGCTTTTCTCCTTGGAGATGGATTAACTACCATGTCTGCACTCTCCATGTGCGTCGGACTGACCCTGACCGGAGGGACAAAGATGTAATTAAAATGTGAAGACCCGGACATGCATTCATGTTCAGGTACAGTCTGATAAGCCATTTACATTTACAAAAATATCCACCACATTCTAAATTGGGCGGTCTAGAACTTAACAGTGAAATGATTGCTAGGACCAATAACTGGTCCGCCTGTCCCCTTTTAGTTGGTCTTGGCCTTTACTAGCCTTTAGCCACCTAACACTAAGATCCCATTCCCGCTTCTTGATATGGAGGCATAGAGCCATTACTTTTCGAAACTTAAATAATGATTGTCACTAAAGTTCTTCTTATGCATTATTCAAATGACAGTTGTTTCTCTGTACTATCGTAGTACCAGGAGGTTGCCAAAAGTGATTGACATTGGAGAGTTGATTTCATGGATTTTGATCATCTCTAGTCCCGAGTTCACCACTGACACTATCTAGGGAGACCTAACAAGTTAAATTGAGTTTTTCTCCATTTTAACATGTGAGCATTGTCAATTACGAGAATTGGATGACTTGGATTTTTCACTGTTCATCCTTTTCGGGACAGAACAACCGAGTTATGATTTGGTAATTATTATGAATCCTAGAGGGTAGGTTAAATAGGTGAAATTATAAACCTCTATAAAGGGTTTAGAAATTCATTAAAAAACCCTTCATCGTTTGATTAAGTCTCTTAAAGTTATCCTCCTAATAGTTTATATTAAGCCAAACTTGGGGGATTCATGACATTTATTTTGCTATTTTTACTACTATATTTGGGATTTTTGCACTGTAAGTGAGTAACCTTAAATGGAGGAACCAAGAAGGAACACTTTAGAGAGATAAACTTGAAAATGGCTTAAGAGTTCTATTCTTGGATACTCAAGTTCACATCATAAGTGAATGATGAGTAAAAATTTGTATAGGTGATGCTTTTGGAAGACACATTTTGTTAGAAAGTGGAGGGTGAGCAATAGTACATTTGATTAGGTGTTCTTTTCCATAAAAGGATATGCAATGTAGTGTAACGTCCTTGTCACAGCTAGTCCAATTCCAATATCGATGTAATAAATGAATAGGGTCCATCAATTTTGCAATGGTGGTTAAGAAAATAATATGTGACAATTACAAAAGGAGGAATGCTCCAAAATAAAATGCTCTATTACATTCAAGTCTCAAGCCGACAAACATGAAAGCAATTACAATACAGTGAATACACTCATCTCAATCCAACACAAATGACTCGTAATTCATAAATCTACGAATACTGGTACCATCAATTCAAATATTATTTATTTAAAAATAGAGTAATTCTATTCAACCCCACCCCAGTCCTTAAGACTCATTAGCCCCACTCATAATAATTTTTCTTTTGACATATTTATCCCAAATTGAAACTACAAAAAGGTGCAAAACAAAATCCTCAATACCACGAGGTTGTATCTTCAATTCCATTCAGTTTATGTAGTACGTACAAGATTGAAATTACAACGTGGAAAAACTGGTTAACATTAGTGCCCATTCAAACTCCATCATCTCTCGTTTTTGCAACACTAGCAAGCAGTGGATTCCAAAGAATCCTGTGGCTTCAATGACCAACAGAGAAGGAAGAAGAAAAAAGAGAAATAGAGAGGAGAGAGTGATGGTGGGGGTGGACCAAAGAGGAGAGTTGGTGTTTGTTGGGGGCTAATTTCTTTCTTTCTTTCTAACTTCAACTTTGAGATTCAAGTAACTTGCTATTTTTAAAATTAGGTTAAGATTCAGAATAGTGAAGAGGAATATGCTATTTTTAAAATTTAAAATGCAAGGGCAGTTTATGAATTAACCAGGGTTTAGAGAGATTAGATAATTAAAATTTATAATAGGGTGAATTTAGAAGTAGGGGTTGGAGAGTAAAAAAAATGAGAGTTGAATTGATCAACTCATTCTTGTATTACAAGTTAATGCGACTATACTTCCCTTCATATATCAAGGACATCTAATTTAAGGAAATTCTTAATTGTATTTTTTTTAGAGACACTTCATTTAAAAATTTCGTAAGGGCACACATAAATATAATACTTTAAGAAAAACACTTTAATCACATTTTTTTTCTCTTTAATGTCATTAATAATAATTTAATAGAAATTGAAACGAAAAGACAATAATTATGTTAAAAAATTATTAGATTTGCCTTCAATTTTTTTTATTTTTTTTTTTGCTAAATAGGTACCACCGGATTAATTAAAAGGGAAAGTTAAATCATGATTAGCACAATTAAAAGTTTGAGATTTTAGAATTTGGGATACAGAAGAATTTGAGATAGTTTTTTTTTTTTTTTAAATGAATGAGTTATATATGAAAGGTGCACAAACATTAACAAATCTGAGAGAAATAAAAAAAATTTCATGGGTCCACGTGTCCCCTTGGTCCTCATGTCATTCCTCCACCGCTTAAATTTATCTTAAAAATAATATTTGAATATTGCTGTATTGGTCATCTTTCATCTTATTCTTCAAAATTTGAACCGACATATTCCATTGCTATTAAATAATCAGGAGTTTTAATGTGTTTTTAAGATAAAAGTTAAGACATCAGATAATATATTTTCTCAATTAAAACAATCATTAAATTACTTATTTTACTGAATTGCGTGA
The DNA here is from genome assembly GCA_013180625.2 of Boswellia sacra. NCBI lineage: Eukaryota > Viridiplantae > Streptophyta > Magnoliopsida > Sapindales > Burseraceae > Boswellia > Boswellia sacra. The sequence continues at coordinate 300,407 of SNVD02010405.1, read as the reverse complement.
TTAAAAAAATATAAATTTTAAGATGCTTTGATAAATTTTTTAATCAAAATATATAAATTTGTAGATCTTATAATATAGAATATACCCTTAAAAGTATAAGTCAATAAAGTAATATAGTCTAAAAATCCAAATAGAATAATGAAACACTAGCTTATATTAATTGTTTAAAGTTTCAAATCTGCCCACCCAACTCGACTCGAGAGATTAACATGAAAATAAATACGCTCCATAATTTTCAAATCTGTCATATAATTGCCATCATAATTAACTCCACTTTCATTAAAACATATAATCGTGAGGATTGAAGATGTTGAGAATTCTTGATCCACTTTCAATTAAAGCTTAGAATAATTGGGTGTGTGCGAATAGACGATAACATGCGTGCCTTGCCACGTGATGAAACTCAAAAACTTTTTTAGCTGTATCTTTCGTTAACTTTATGTGAAGTTTGCCTTTATAACAAGACATGTTTTTTCACCGGACAAAACATTGCATTTGTAAACGAGTTTGTTTGCTAGCGCGAAATGAATTGGCAATATTAATTAATACGAGGATGACATTTTTTACAGGGTTTGCCGTTCGTTTTTGTTTTTGTTTTTGTTTTTTTTTTTTTTGTTGACTTGGAGACTTGCTTGGTCAACTTGGATTATTGTTCATTATCAGTGTCCAATTCAACATCCTCAAATGCATCTCCATAAGGAAACCAATTGTTGTTAAGTTTGTTTCAGAGTTTAAAATGTGAAGAATTTAGTCAAGTTTGAGATTAATTGATTAGCCAAGGATCGGCTTTACGAGACTGAAACCGACCCAGATCAGGTACTCGAAAACTGTTTTGTTATAAGGAAAAAAAAAATTAGGAAATGTTGGACATGTTAAAAGCTGAGCTGCAATGCAATGCAATGCAAGGCGGGCATGTGAAGAAAACAGAAATTGAAAGTGAAACAAAGAGAGTGAAAATTGTACAAGAAAAAGAGAGTATTTTATTAAAGCTACAAATTGAGTAATCTAATTAGAGGAGAAAACACCTTATTAACACAATGCTCATCTCTTCTCGGTGAGCCCAGGACCCTCATCTAGTTCAAGAAACTTATTAACCCACTCTAAGCCATAGGAGCCTTCAGTGGAGAAGTCAAAAAACTCGTTTACATCAAAATTGAGTTCCGAGTTTCCAACCCCTTTTGTGCCCTCTTCGTGGACTTGAGTGTGGTTTGAGGTTTTTTGAGAAGTTGTTTCTTGGTTGTTTACAGGTTGTGGTGTTTTCTCCTTCTGGTTTATTTTCTTGCTCAAATGAGAATTCCAGTAGTTCTTTATTTCATTATCTGTTCGTCCTGGAAGTCTCCCAGCAATCAAAGACCACCTGCATAGTACCACACACAGATGTCAACAATTATGTCACTTAATTGCTCAATCAATCTGAAACTTCATCAAATAGTGGAAACGAAGTTGAGTTTTTTTATTAATAATGACTGGCCTGTTGCCTAGAAGTTTATGTAGCCTGAGAATCAAGTCCTCTTCTTCATCTGAAATGTTGCCTCTCTTGATGTTTGGTCTCAGATAATTCAACCATCTTAATCTGCAACTCTTCCCGCATCGATTAAGGCCTGAAAAAAAAAACCATGGAGCCCATCAATCAAGATTGATACTTTTATACTATGCATACAATCAGTTGATGTATAGGTTTAGTTGGCAAGGCTGAGAATGTGACCTGATTTGGTAGCAACAGTTTTCCATCTCTTAGCTCCATGAATTTCAATGTACTCAGCAAGTTTTCTATCCTCCTCAGCTGTCCATGCTCCTTTGTTCATTACTTTCTTAGCGGATCCATCATTCTTGGTGGGTGCCATTTTACTTAGTAAAATAGAGAGAGTGAGTCGTATAGACAGAAAGACAGACAAGAAAGAGCAGAAATCAAATATTATGTTGAGCAAGGGCTAGGAGGAGCAGCTGCTGCTGCTGCTGAAGTCAGTGTAAGAATCTGATTGCTGTTAGAGGCTTGAGAGAAGGACAGACCAGCAAATGAGGGTTTAAAAGCCGGAGGGCTAGGAGTCTGTGGCTTAGGAGACTCAAGCGTCAGCTGAGTCCATCTATCTACCCTTCCTTGGGGAGGCCAAGAAAATGAGCAAACTCCCCAACTACCAGTTCAATCACAAGTCTGTGTTGAGAATGTAAAGTAGAATATAATTCTAACTTCCATTTGATCAATAAGTGTTTTTCGTTTAATGATCCATGTGAGGAATATAAGCCCACGTACTTACAAACTTGTCACTTTCTCATAGCTGCTGCAACATTGCAATCTTTTGCAACTTGCAATTCTCGTTTTCATTATTTTATTTGATAATTTTAAACCATTTTGAATACTTCTAGAGAAGATGTTTATTTGGGTATTGGATGTTTTCTGTTTTCTCTGACTAAACTTTTTTACTGTTAAGAAATCAGATTCATATTTGCATCCATCTATCTATGCATATTGATGCTTCATTTTAGTTTGACTTCTTGTTTGAAAGCAACTTAAATTAAAATACAAAATTGTGGAGGTTAATTTCTTCAGGATTTTAGGTTAATATCTTATCAATCAAAATCTTTAACTAAGATTACAAGAGAGCTTTTCATAACCCAAATTTGATTACTTCTTAAGGGCAGTTGTGGGCCTTATGGCGGCTCAGGACTCGTATGAATTGGTTGCTTTTAACTCGTGGATAGTAGTTCTGGTAGGCCCTGAGAGTTAACATCTCATCTCAATTATTAACAAAAATCAACTAATCTCAAGTTTTTCTAGTCAAAGAGGTTTATTTGAAATTTATATTTAAATGGAAAATATACCTCTAAACAAGAGAAAAAAAGTTCCGGGAAAACGACTCCCAATACTATTTTAGTGATATTTATAGAAAGAACCAAGGGCAAGCAAAATTTATTAGACTTGAAATGCACGTTGTGGATTGGGTTGAATTAAATATTAATATTTGGCTTATCAAAACTTGGGAAACAATAAGCATCTTATCAAGCGTTAACTTTAATATCAAAGGTAAGGTGGGGGGTTAACGAATATTATTAATTAAATATTAAGAAGGCCAGCGTAGACTTAAGCTCAGCATTTAATATAAATAATATTTTTTTGAAGTTCCAAGCAGGGATTCAAGTTCTTACCTCTGCTCCCTTTACAAGTCTTTAAGGGCGCGTTTGGGAAGGGTTTAACATATCTCATGTTTGGTGCAGAAGTGGGATTGGACTGATAATCTAAGTCAATCCCACCTCTCTTTCAACCAAAACCAAACTAGTGGGATTATTAGTCCCACCTTATAGTGTGGGACTTATAGTCCCAAATTGGGACAAATTTTTTTATTTTTAATTAAAATTAAAATTAAATAAAATAATAAATATAATATAACAATAATTTTTAATTATATTTAAATATTTAATAAAATCAATTTGGATTGTTTACTAAAAAATAATAAAATAATAGTATGATATTAATATAAAAATAACTATTAAATTAATAATATTTAAATACTAATTATTAATAAATTATTATATTTATATAAAAATTAATTTTAATATAAAATATAATTTTATTATTATTTATATAGAAATATCAACAAATATTTAATATTTAGTTTTTATTCAAGTTCAATTTAAAAAAAATTAATTTAGTTTATTTTTTAAAATTATTTTCTTAAAAATTATTATCTATGGTAATAGTTCAGTCCCATATTACACCAAATATTAAACAATATTATTTAGTCCAATCTCATATGATACCAAACATAAGACAGTATTACATAGTCCAATCCAGTCCAATCCCAATCCCAGTCCAGTCCAGTCCAATCCAATCCACCTCCCAAACATGCCTTAAAGGTTAACTTTTTGTGGTTCATATGGTTCATATGCTGTAGCTTCTGTGCACATATATTGTATCTCTTCTGAATCCAAAGCATCATGGATCCTTTCAACAATTTTATACAGTTTTCTTCTCATGAAAAGCAATAAGAGAAGGAAACATAATTGAACAAAAATTTGTGAATGTCGATAATGATTGGATTAGTTTTTGATAATCAGTTAATACATAAGTTAAGCCGTAATGCAATTCAATCTCAACATCCTCCACCCGCTCTTGTAATCCGGAAAGCACATTGCATGGTACAGAAGTCTTTATTAAATAATCTTGCCAAACTATCTGCGCTAATGGAAAGACAATAATAACTTTACAACATTCTTTAAAAGATGCTTGTTTTATATTTTTCTGCTAACAAAATATTTAATTAGTAAATTTAATTTACAAATTATATATATATATATATTGAAGAGACTTAAATGGTACTAAAGGCATTCATTAATTCGGACAGGTTATAACTGAGAAATCCCAGTCAATGCTCCATTGAACAACTTGTGTCGGACTTTTGAAGCCATTGAGCGAGTGAGTGGGTTGGTTGTGACTTGTGACTGTGAGTTCTCAGCTGTGACTCCCATTCAAGAGGACCAACTAAACCATGACAACAAGTAGCAAAAATAACAATCCCAACCACCAATTCCCAATTTGTGGTCCTTGCACTTGTTTCTTTAATTCTTGTAACAATTTTTACATGATTTTACATTATTTATTTATTGTCTCCCCACCAACCAATTCCAATTGCACTTCCCTTCCGCGCTCACTCTTCATTTCCCAATTATTATTTTCAAACCATCACATAAAAATCTTATAAATAAGGGCTTATTAACAGGGTGGATTAAACCATAACAAGAAGTAGCAAAAATGCTGTTGCATAGATTATAGCTGTTAACGCCGTGCATTGAATTATTTGAGAATCAACAACTTTCATGATTAGCAGGCAATCGAGTTCATGAATTGACAATTTGAAGTGATGGGTAACTTTTTTTAACATTAAAGACTATTTTGATAAAACTTATAACCATCAAATATATAAGACGTGACAAAGACCCAATTGACCATTAAAAGTATATTAGAATCTAATACGTCAAATATTTTAATCTTTATATATATAATGAGATGTTGAAGTGTAATTTTGGAAAACCAGGAGGAAAGATTGATTGTTTTGGACTATTTTTTTTATTTTATTTTAAAAGAATAAGAAAATAATAAACCAATTCAAATGTTTAGATGACAACATCCAAGACATCTTAACTAAACAAGGAATAAGCATAGTCTCTAATACATATAATTTACTAATTCACATTGGATGTTAAGGATTCAACCTCCTCGTTTATGTAGATATTGACTATTGAAGCTGCTATATGATATGTTATTATAAAAATTACTATATAAAAAAAAATGCCCAATATCATTTTAAATTAAGTACCATGATTAGCTAATTATTTCTACAAATCCAAAATCTCAGTTATGATTCCTAGGAAACAAAAAGATATTTTTTCAAGGTAAATTATATAGTTACATAAGAGGCGTAGCCAGGAAATTGTTTCTGGTCGGCCAGGCTGTGCTAATTAATTTCGTTATGACAATAGACTATTTTGTTAACAAATGTATGTATGTATATAAAAAGTAACACAACTCAATTCAGTCTATAATTCTTCAGTAATAATTTAAATTGATGCCACAAATACTATTATTAAAGTTATTTAACCATATAGAACTAACTTTTTGTCAATAAAATTTAACAAAATAATGTCTATTATTTTGCATTTGAAATAAAGGAGAGGTTAAAAAAACACATACATACACACAACAATTCCTTTGACTTTGACAAGTTGAAAAGTTTTGTGGATGATAAAATATGTTCTAATAATCCCGTAAAATTATAACAAAAAATGGGTACGTTTGTTTGTGTATTTGGAGTTTTTTTTTTAAATTTAAAAAGATTATGTGGTTGGTTTTAAATTTTTTAAAATTTTAAAAATGATATATGGTCGATATTGATTTAAATGTATTAAAAATTATGCGTTTTTATAAAACAGTTTTTAGAAAATGTAAACAAATAGAACCTACAATCAATCTAGATTTGTCTCTAAAAAAACATAAAAATTAGTTAAGAAATCAGTAGTGCTAAACTTACAACTCAAATACAATCAAAAGTTTACCATCTGATATGACAGAGTAAAAATTTTCTAGAGGAGGAAAAAATAAAAATAACTAAGAGAAGTTACATATCCAGTAGAATTTTACTACTTAGGCTACCATATCAAATTGTACACTTTGAATTGTATTTTGATTATAAGTTTAGCATTATTATTAAGAAATAGGATACCATATAACATCAACATATATTATAAATAGATGTAACAAATTTAAATAATTTTAATTTTGGAGAAATAAACAAAAAAATCACCCCATCAAAATATTAAAAAAACTTAATTTACTTACAATTATTTAAAATTATAACAATACCATTATAATCGATTTTTTTTTAGTATTTTGGAATGTATAACAAGAAAAATCACAAAGTAGGAATTTAGGGATAAATAAATGAAGTAATTTAAATGATGAGACAGTGGTTAAAGTTGAAAATATATAGGGTATAAAAAAACTCTAAATTTAGAAAATGGTTATAAATTATAAATGATATACATGTGATTATGATTTTACCATTATATCAATTAAATATAGTGAATCAAGTAAGTAAAGATAATTAGTGGAATAACATAATTATCAAATAAATATATAGCTACAAAAAGTCACGACTCAACACATTCTTTTTAAACAATGTACACATAAACAATATAAGAATATAATTTGGAAGAATGTAAATAATAATAATAAAAAAAAATAAACCCATCAACATATATACAAAACCCTAATATTCAAATAATTACTCAAGATTTAGAGGATTAAATTGATAATTCAAGCTTTATACTTTATAGTTTTTTGAAGTGAAAAAAAAAACCACAAAAAAACCCTAGAATTTTAACTTTGAATCCTGAATTGAGTGACAAAAGTAAAGGTATAAAAGGGAATTGAAAGTGAAGAGAAAGTAAAGCAATTCGTAAGTGAAGAGGTAGGCTTTTTTTGGTTAAAAAAATAAAAATAAAATATGGCGATCTTGTGAATTAAAGATGAAAAAAACAACAAAAGGTTATGACTACTTAGCAAGCAATGATAAAATTGAAGAGTATAATAAAATTTTCAATTTCCCTTTTTTTTTCCTTAAAAAAAGTTGATCGGCCTACACCACGGCGTAGCTCACAAAATCCTCCACCGTGATACGTTATGAAATTGTGGATGAACCAGACCACATTATAAAAATAGTAACAACGTGCGTACGTATATGTATTATTTTTGGCTAACAAAAATAAAATATTGGAAAAAAAATGACAGCATGTACGTATAATAATTGTAATTGCATGTTCCCGGCAAAGAATTTGACAAGAGCTTAATTAAAAATAAAAAAAATAATTAAAAAAGAATGGAGAAGACAAGTCAGGGAAAGTGAATTAACCACCAGCCAGCCAACACGCACGAGCTAAAACTCTTTAAGAAGAAGAAAGTTAGCTGGCATTAGCAGCCAACCAACATGAGCGGGAGCAGCCACGACTGACGTCCATTATGCAATTAATTATCAATGATTTATTATTTATTTATTCTCATTGAAAGCCTTCGTTGTCCTTACTGTAAAAGCCTGAATCAAGCCATGACAAAAATGTCAAATTTTTAATCCTTGCTAAAATTTAGTAAAATTAAACATATTCGTCGAACTTGAGAGTTAGCCAGAATGCTTATATCATGCTTCTGCGTTTTGAAGCTCTTTCCTGAGCCAGCAATATCTTGCCGTTCCCTTACATGAAGTGAATCCAACTTGGCATTAGAAAAGAGAGATCAATCAGTGTAATGGACAAGAATAATTGAAAACAACTAGAACTATTCTTGTCGTTTCTTCTTACTGGTTTCGGGTTTTGACCAATCATATTTAATATATTCCTAAAAAATCTAGGTATGAATAAATCTTAAATTTTCCTCCTCTAGATTTAGATTGATGACAAGGGAAGCAGCTACGTATTATAATATTAGAAAACCGTGGTCTAGAATTTGATGCCATGGAAAATATTTATAATGAACAGCACGTGATGCGTGTACTCTTTTTGTCACTAGGCGTAGCTAATTTTCATAGTGTTGATTCAACTTGCAAGTTAACAAGACAAAAGTCTTAGTTTCACTCTTAGAAGTAACGTTTTTGCTTTGCCTTTTGAGTTTGAGCTGTATACACCCAGATTTCATTTCTGGAAATGGTAAAACATGTCATAATTAAAAACAAGGTAAAAGGCCAAAGTATCAAACTGCATGAAGCTGAATCGTATCTATTTTGATTAAATTAGCGTTACAGCTATACCTTCTTTCGACATTAAAACTGAGCAACTCAGTGAGCACGATTGAAACTTCAGACCAGAGACTTGAGCTCAGATCCGGCTGCCCATGTCTTGCTTCCTGCTCGTTTTTGAATTATGTGTTTTTGTCTCTAAAATAATTTAGAAAATGAATTTTTATGATTAAGAAAAAATAGTTTAACTAAAGGATATACGTTTGGAAATGAATTCTGAAAATGCAAATTTGAAAATGATTTTAAGAATTTGTATTTGAAAATGAATCTTGAGCTAAAATTTTGAAAACGAAAACAAGATATATATTTGAAAATGAATAATTGACATCAAATTTTTGAAAACAAAAACATAAAATGCATTTAAAAATGAATCCAAAAAATAAGTTCTTACAAATTGTATAAATAAAAAGATTATTAACAAAGATCACAATACATGCCCATTTCAAGAATAAGTGTTTGAAAATAAACCTTAAGAATGAAATTATAAATATAAAAATAAAGTATATGTTTGGGTGAATTGGTAATGAATTTTGAAAATGAAAATGAAATATATGTTTGTTTATAAATTATTTATATATAACTTTTAATATATGCTATAACATTAAAATATTATATATTAAAAAAAATTAAAATCAAGTCGGAGGTTCTTCTAAAATCATTCTTTACGTCATCTGCTCCTATAAACAAATATAACACATCACTCGCTTGTCTTGTGTTCAAATTAGATCATGTAGCCCCGTTTCAATCTCTTCTAATCTCTGAAACAAACTCTCAGCTTCACCATATCAACATCTCTTTACGCCTTCCTCTCAAATTCTCTCTTCCCTGGCAGTTCAATATCAATTCCCATCCTCTCTTCAAAAAAAGAAAAGGCCATGTTTTCCGTTAAGCCAGCTGCCTTTTCTTATCCTTCTCCACTATAATTACTCATAGAGATGCTGCCATGAAATCATTCTTTCAAAAGCAGTTAAACGCGCGACCACTTTTTATTGCACACGCCGACTATGTGACAAATACTACAGCCGTTTGCATCAACGCCTACACCACCGTGATGCAATTTTTCTGATCTACAACTTTCTTTTAATTACTATGGTTATTTGACTAATGAAACACATTCGCAAACTCGCCATTAAGATCCTAAACAAAGAAATTGCCCCAGTTCTTTGAACAGCAGATGAAAAAGAGAGGATGAAAAACACCCAAATACCACTGTCACTCTTCTTTCCTTTTATTTGAGTTTAAACTGTTCCTTTGTTTTTAATTTTATGAGTTTAAATCCACAAAACATAAACGAACACTTACTTCACGTTTCCTGAAGAAATGAAAACAGAAAACAGCACTTTGAAACGGTAAACGAATACAGTAAAATTTGACTTTATGAATGAGCCAAGTGCCAGATACACCAGCGAAATTGACAGCCCATTCGGCTGAATGAGTGAAAGATATGATTGGGAAATGAAAACTGGGTAATTGGGATTTTGGGTGGATTTAGAACTTCGGATTGGTTTGGCCAACCACCTTTGAAAATTGCTACGTACTCAATAACTGTTTTGCGGAGCGTCAAGCTCTCAGCTGCAATTTGTATCATGACACGCGAATATGATATGATTATGATATGAATATGATACATAATTAATACACGATTAATAAATGGGTTAGATTCGTGTTGAAAGTGTTCAACACATCAATCCGTTTAATGACATGAATAGTTAAATATATTTTGTCTATACTTAACATGTAAGCTCATTTAATGATATAAATTGTTACCTACTTACAATATATATATTATAAAACTGAAAATTTTATATTATAAGGTAAATTAATTTACAAAATAATAAATTATAATGATTTTAACAATATTTTATACGAACAATAGTTTATATTCTAAAAATAATTTTAATTGATATAAACATATAGAATATAATATATTATACATAATCAGATTAAACAATTAAATAAATTATATAAATTAAATATAACACGATTATAACACTTAGGTAACACGTTTAATAACCTTATCGAATTCGTATTTCATGTCTTGACACGAATAATTAAATGGGTCGACACGAATGACATGAATTACCACCCCTATTCTGGCTACAAATTGTCATTGCAATTTGTAATAAACTCTTTACTTGTATTTACTTGTATTCATGATCGGGAGGAGCCTCTCCCAACATCATCAGAGCAAGAAAATAATCACATACAAGGAACTCAAATCTTGAGCGAAAGATGAACGTCAGTAAAGCACTGATAATTGATGGAATGTGAATTCTATAAATTCAACTCTTTAATTTCTTTTCTTTTTCTTTTTTCATCATTCACACTTAGTTACAGTAAGGCTACAAAAATTCATTGGTGTTAACCTTTAAAAGATAAGAAACCTTTCTCATCTTCTCTCCCCACTTCGGAATTTTTTTTTTCCCTGTTTTTCGGTCTTCTTCAACTCTCGATTATGCTCTAAGAAAAAGTCTAAAAGTTTTCCTGAGTGCACTAAATACAGCAAACAAGAAAAACGCCATAACAATCTTCTTTGAAGCCAGCCATCTAAGATTCACACGCACACCATGTTTCCTCATTAACTTCACTGAAGTTGCAACCAACATGAGAAGCCAAGAATGAATTGCATATAAGACTGTCTTCATGGTCTCTACAGGCCCATCCACATTCCCCATGATGTCGCCTGAGACCTCCGCATAGGACCATTTGGGCCCTACTATGCTATTATTCTCCGGCTGATCTAGCCCAAGACTCTCATTCAGCCGACATGATAGGCAAATGAGCAGTTTTGCAAGCCACGCAACCTCATCATCGGAAATGGGGCGCTTCATCCAGTCACCCTTGTATTTGATATTAGCCCATGCATGATTTCCAACTCTTTTAGGCTTAAATATTTCATCCCGAGATGGCTGCCGCTGTTCTGTTTCTAGTGAGAACGCAATCGGCTTTATCGTATGCCCACCAAAAAGGCAGCTTATGCGGGCTTTCAGTTCATCTATACACTTAAGACTCTCTGCAACTTTATTATTTGAAATTGCTTGCAACTCGGCCTCTGCACGCAATATAAACAACTGCAATAACAAAGTTTATGATAACTGGATGAGATCCTACGTTAACATATGGATGCAAAAGCAACATGGCAAACGTATATATAAACTGATGATAAGAATTGCAAATAACAAAAACCTGAAGCAACTGTTGTCCACCATCTTCACCGTCATCAAAGAGTCGTAAATCTTTGTTCCAATTTTCATGCAAGAAAGATCCATCGGCATCAGTTTCACACAAGCCATCCTCCCAGTCCTAGAGTTTTACCAATAAAAGAATTCAATAATAATCAATAATCTGATATTATTAGTGCAAATAATAAGACACTTATGCTGAACAATACAGATAGGACAGATAATCTCGTAGGCTCGCAATCAAGGAACATATTGTATACATAAAAATGAAATGAATCCAAACAAGATATGGCACCACGAACACATAGTTCACAATCACAGTGCAGTACTTTGACTTCCAAAGGCCAAGCATTATCTATATCTTTAAATCAAAGACTCGTATTTCGTTGTCTAAAAGTGAACTAGAATACAGAAGCCCAATGCTGCAGAGAAATAAACAAATTTACCTGCAACTGTTCACAAATAGAAGGAACATATCTATATAAGTTGCTCAGCTTAGATTTGCTGGATCCAACTTGCTTGGAATGAAAAACAGTGTCTACATTCTTTGTAAGGTCGATAAGCTCTTTAGATGATGTCAACACATTCATAACCTGCAAAATCAAATAGCAAATGAACAAAATTGTAGAAGAATCAATGTAATAGATGGTCCAAGATTTAGAATAAAGACAGTACCAAACATTAACATGATTAAAGATATACTTAGCACATAAATGCTAATATAGATACTCAAATCTCAATGCACATTACACTTTTAGATATGAGTTGCAGAATAGTTAAATAAAAAGATTGAAGTATAGTACTTCTTACTAATTTCCCAACACCAAACGTGTAAATGACTAGTAAGGCAGAGAACTTGTCCAAACATTGGTTTTACCATTAGTCAACCTCAAAATTGAAACAAAATTCTGTGTTCAAAATGGAATCCAACCTCCGACTGATGAGAGATTCAACCATAAGTATAAGCACAAGCAATTGCAAACTGGCTGTTAAACTGGTCCTCCTTCACACATTTATCACATTCGAAACTGTCTAGTACTTTTCCCTTTGTAAGTAATTTTAGCATTGGACAAATATGTAACTCGAAGAGATTAGGAATATACTATAAGCAATAGGCGGCCTACCTTAAGGCAAACAAACCGGAATTCTGTGTGTATGGAATTTGAAACTAAAAAAATTCTCAAAATTACCATTCAAAATACTCCATTCAAATTATCAACAATTTTGCTACCCTATAAACAGATGTTGTGGTCCATTGCCTTTTCCTTCTTGTACATATATAGGGCATATATCCTCTATTAAGGTGGAAGCCTCTCAAAATTCGATTCATCCTTTTCCAAAAACACTCCTTTTGCAAAAACAAGTTCAACAAAATCTTGATGATTTCCCCTTAAAATCCTCAAAACTATCTGATACCTAAGTATAGCAGTCCCTTTTTGATGCATGTGAACTCTAAGCTGGATTAGCCCAAAGTAGATCAAGCTTAACCCAAGCTTTAATGATCCAAACAGTGTTAACATATTCTTCTTGTAATAATAATCTTTACAACAAAAAATGATAATGGAAGCACATAGATATCTGCACAAATACTGCAAAAATTTCTTAAACCAAGAGGCAAAAGACTTCAACAAAACCAAATGCTATGATCTAAGCGCAAACGTGCATTCATCTTGTGGCTCAACAAAAAGTAAAGTTTTGACATTGACACCCTAGAAACAAGAGGTTCAATATTCCTCAGGGATCCATTCTAGCACATGGAGCAAGGTACTGAAAACTAAAGCATGCAAAATTTATAGTTTAGATATGTCTGAAAAGGCATAAAAAGGCACTTAAAAATAGCAAAAGGAGGAAAAAGACTCGACTAATATTTGGTTAAGAAACAAACCTTCAATACCATCTGGACAATTACTTCAGGATCAGTGTGGAGAAACTTGTGTGCAAATCCAATGAAATGCATAACCAATGAGCTGTAGTACAAATAGTTCGACAAAACATAGCCCTGCCATAAGGACGAATAACCAACAGCTTGAGACTGAGAATCCTCTGTCCTATCACCCTTACTGGACCCATTCACCACCTTGTCGAACTCTGTGAATTCATCCATGCTAATCTTCCATGGCTCCATATAGCAAACCCAGACTGAAAACACCTCAGATGCATTCTTCATCAAAGTGCCCATTGGACAAAACAAGAATGTCCTCAATATAAACCTGTACAAAGGCCTTTGAATCCATGCATTCCAAGACCCAACAGCAGTTGCAAAAGGCACCAGTGACAATATGTCTCTAGCCTTCACACCACTATCAAACAAAACAGAAGACGAATCCGAAACCCTCCGCTTGGGACTCCCACTACACTCAACATTACCCTCAAACTCCTCCTTAACCACGACTGAATTCAAATTCAAGTACTTAACAAACAACTTAACCAGCTCTCCCAATCCACTGGTTGGCGGGTTCTCCCCCAAAACCAAACAGAACCTATGTGAGACACCAAAGTACTTGCAAACACTGACACTCAACGGTGAAAAATCATTATCAATGAGCCAATAATTCACAAATGCATCCACCAAAAACTCGGCACGCAGAATAACAGAACCATCATAACCACTCGTATAATTCAAAAGCGAGCTACGATATGGTTGCTGGTGCACATTCAAATCACTTATAGGCACAAATGCACGCAAATATGCATACAAAAGCAGTAAGTAAAGATTACACTCAATCTTTTGCTCTGTTCCACGCTTCACATTGTTGGAAAAACCTGGAATCGAATTCGTCCAATTTTCTAATCTAAATTTCTCCTTCTTTGTTCTTTTAATCAAATTATTATCATAATTTTTCTCGTTATTTCCTCTACATATTGGATAATAAGCGAACCATAACATGTAATACTCGAACACATTTAACTGAATCTGATATACTGAGCTTGAACCTTTAATTGAATCTTCTTTAACTTTACCTTTAAATAGAGGACAGAGATTTGAGAGGACTTTCGAGTCTTTTTCGCTTGAAAGCATAAACCGCGCCCACTCCGGTAACCTTTCCGTCGGGAAGACGAATTTGACGAGTGATTTACGATCAACAGCGAAAATTGAGTTAAATACGACGCCGTTGGGAGAAAGGAGGCGGAAAAGCCTAGTGGCTAAGTCGGAATCGTTGGATGATGAAACAACGTCGATCCAGCCACACAATTGGGAAGGCGAAGTGGCAGAGGAGTCGTTGGTGAAGCCAAAGAGTTTGAGAATAAGCGTAGGGAAGGTGAGGGAGAAGAAGTGGCGGGACTGATCGGATGAGTGGGAGTGCAGAAAGGCTTCGATGGAGGCGCAGGAGGAGAGGATTTGATCGGGCGTGGATGAGGAGAGGATTTTGGAGGCGAGGTCTTGTGATTGGGAGAGGGAATCAACGGTGTAGGAGTGAGGAATCATGGTTAGAATGGCAGAAGCGAGTGTTAGGGTTTGTTTGTTGTTGCCGTTGCTGCAGCAGAAAAGAGGAGAAAGGCGAAAAGAGGTTTAAATCAGAGAAGACGCAAATGTGGCGCGTCTTAATGGGGAGACGAGAGGGTTACGTGGCGGTAAGTCAGGGTCTTTCTCCTCTTCTCTTTGATGATAGTGATTGGTTGTAGACCCCACGTTTAACATAGTTGATTACGGTCGCCAAGGGATTCGAGGAAACGGTTAAATTAAAGTAGGCGGGACGGAATCATCTGGAGATGCCGATGAGACTGCGTGGAATCGGATTCACTCAGATCATGACACGTCTGATGAACACAAACAAAATTTAGCTCCCAAATTGGATTATGCTGTGTAGTGTTGTCTTGCGAAGTGAAATGGTTTTGAGTCCAGATCCACTATTTATATTTTCAATCGCAATACACTTGCCGACTTACAAACAATTTAAATAATCCAAAACTTAGTTGATGCGTTGTCAGTTTGAGTTTGATGTTGTTATTACTGTTGAAAAAATAGTTTTTATTTTTTATTTAAAAAATCAGCTTAAAAAAGAAGATGTTGGATAAAAGAATTTTTAAAAATTATTTTATTTTTTAAAAATAAGATAGAGGTGTTTAAAATTATTGTTACTATAACTTTTATTATGTATAAATAACTAAAATTTGACATGTGTATTATTCCTTTATAATATTTAACTGTTAAAATTTATAATCAATTTTTTAACTATTAGAGAAAATTTTATATAGATTATATTTTAATATTTTAAACGTATAATTAATTTTTAATTTATGTAAAATATATGGCTATATAATTTAAATTAAATTTTAAATATATTTTTTAATTTGATATCAAAAGAAAAACAATTCAAATTTTAATATTTAATAAAAATACACATTTTTATAAAATAATTGAAATTTTATAAAATAAAATTAATGAATATATAGTAAATAAATATGAATCTATATTTAATAAATTATTAATATTTACTAGATTTTTAATTAATATTTGTTAGATTTATTTAATTTAAAAAAAAAAATAAGAACTGTTGTCAGAGGGTCATCGGACTGCCACTAGAGCCTAATTCAATTAGGACCCGTCTGACAATATGGTCGATACAAAAATGATCAACGGTGTTTGATCTACACAAAGACACAATAAATTTCTGGCTTCCTCAGTGACGTTTGGCTGTAGAATGGGGTTGATAAATCCTAATAAAGTTCCATTGTCCTTTGTCGAAAATCAACGCATCATCTGTCATCGAGACCACCACCAATCGACAGAGTGCATTACGATTGTCATTCTCATGCTGGTGGTGTCACCGGACGCGCAATGAAGAATGCTTTTAGTCTTTAATTTATTAAAAACAAAAAATAAAAATAATTATTTATAACTATTTGCTTATTAGTTAAGTATAAAATTAAAAAAATTAGATAACTAGAGATAAATTTGCAATTTTATTTTTTCTAATTAGGATATTTTAAATATTTTTCTTATCAAAAGTAGAAGCAGGTCCCAAAAACAGGGGGCTCCCTGGTTTTAAGGTGTTTTATTAAACCTGATCTTTTTGCATCAACTTCTTTTTGAAGCAGGTGAAGAAGCAATCCCAAACACCACTAGGTTGCGGCAAAAAAGTTTTTTCACAGCAATAACAATTCTAGACTGGCTCATAAACAACAATATCTCGAAATTAAAATTATTAGGGTTTATTTAGTGTAAGAATAATGATACTCACTTTCTCCAAAATTTTGTATCTTAAATTATGTGTATTTAATTAATGATTGCTAAGAAAACGTGTTGATGATGTAATAATTTATCACATAATCTCATCATTCATTCAATAAATAATACTTTATTTACCATATCATTTGAGATAAAAATTTGGGAAATATGTCATTACTCTTTATGTGATGTACTATATTATATTTTATTAATTTATTAAGATGGATAATGCTACATCTATAACTCATATACAATTGTTTTTTTTTATACTATGTGAGTTGGCAATCTATTACTTGATGGGTAAAAACTGAAAATAAATAAAAAATTAAATGAATTATATGATAATTACTCATCAAATAATATATTGTCAACTCAGATTGTAAAAAATCTTAGTTATAAATGAGTTGTAGGTGTAATATTATTCGTTAAGATTGAGCTGTATTAGATAAAGAATGAATAATATATATGAATAATACTATACCTACTTCTCATTTACAATTAAAATTTTACACAACCTGAGTTGGCAAAAAATATGCTACACAAAGGCAGATCTCTCACAAATAATCTAAAATATATTATTTAAATTGAATAAACTTTAATTAAAATATTTAAACATTAAAAATAATATTTAAAATAGTTTATTATATACTAAATATTTATTTATAATATTTAATTAGCGTTCTTCATCTTTATTTTAAAAAAATTATAATTATAATATCAACGATATTATTAATTGATTTTTTAAAATAACTTAAATCAATCTACTGATAAATTTGAATTTACTATTACATGTAATCTTGGGTAATACAAAGTCAAACTAACACAATACTATTTAACAATATATATTAGATAATGCTACATTTATAACTCATTTACAATAATTTTTTGTATACTTGAGTAAGCAAAATATTATTGGATGAGTAATTATTATGTCATTCAATTTAACATCAATAAAATAACATCGATGATATTATAATTATAATTTTTTTAAAATAAAGATGGAGAAACTAATTTAAATATTTAATATATAATAAACTATTTTAAATATTACTTCTAATGTTTAATTATTTTAATTAAAGTTTTATGTAATTTAAATAATATATTTTAGATTATTTGTAAGAGTTGCCTTTGTGTTGGGCAAACCCGTAGCCCAGCCCCAGGTTATCCATGCTGCCCAAATAGTGCATTATTATACACTGCTTAACACTCTTCAAAGCTTGCAAATTTCAACCCAAACGCAGGATAAACGGCCCTAATTGTCATAAATGAAGAGAGAAAACATACCGGTCTAAATAACAAATCGATGGAAAAAGGTATGTTGACGATAAATATTCGACAGCACAAATTCAATAAGCGGTCAAAAAGTTGTCGACTTTTGAACCATTAGCTGAAATGTAATGGTTGGTTATTATTACGAAAAGTGCTTTTAGCCAAACGTGACGTTACGGGATTCCAGCGACCACTATTTGGACCGTCTTTCTATCACATCACATAATTACAAACAACATTTCGATTTCAATGGTTGATTATTTGATTCAGCACGCTTTCACATTGCTATACTTAAGAGCTTCATGGCTTAAATACAACGAATGGGACATAATTTTATTACCAATTATAAGTTTATGTTAAATAATTTTATCTATTAAATACAGGTTCGTTTTCTAATGTACCAATTAAAAATTAACTGTTATAAACTCTCTCTTTTGAAAATTGGTACATCCACACTGATTTATAACTATATTTCAAACAGACTAAACTATCGATGGACCAAAATCATTACAGTCCACAAGCCCAGGTCAGTCAAGTTACGCTATTTAGCCCTATAAGTTTCAGGGTGGCCCAGGATGGTTCTGAAAGTTTAGAAAATGGACCGAGGTCCATAAGGTCACAAAAGCTGAGTGAGCTATGCCCATTGCTCACGGCCCGATTTCACGCTTATAAATCTCCCATGATCATGTTATTATGAATGGTCATAACATGGGTATATGTTAGGACGTAAAAAATTATATAATTCTATTATAATAATACTCATTAAGTCACTTCAAAATTTGTGTTTTTTTTAATCATAATACTCATTGAATAATTAATTTAACACAATTAGAATAAAGGGAGGTACCATTAGGATAGTTTTCACATGTACCATAAAAGTACATATTAATAACTCGAGGATTGTGAAATGCCCATTAAAAATTATATTCAATAATTAAGAATTTATAGATAATAGAAATTTATTAATTAAAATTATTGAATGTATTGTTGAAATTACTTTTGAGTAGTCTTAACATCCTAAAGTATGTCATAGGGGCATATGTTAAGACCTTAAATAGTGTTTATTTTCATTATTTTCATCATTAATTTGTCTTGAAAATTATAATTTTTACTACAAAATTCATTGAATAGAGTAAAACAATTAATTTAATACGGTATCCAATATAAATTAATAATTTTAATGATAATTTGATTGACTCTAATTAATGACTAACACATACATAATCAGAACTAGAAAGATTTCATAGTGAAGAGATTAATATTTATCTACAAAAGGAAAGGAGTAGATTTTCCGAAGGTACAAATAGAGAAAAAGGAGAAAATGATATTCATATCGTTGTCAATGTCTAACGTGACTTCCAAATGAAGCGACGTCGTAGCCAATAAACTTGGAGCAAGGCAGTGTTATGAATCCTCCCCTACATTTATAGCGAGAACCGCAAGTATGCACCACAATTCGCATTCACTCCAGCCGAAATAATCTCTTCCATATCTTATTGCCGCACGCCGTGGTCCAAGTGTGAGCGCCGCATCATCATACACGATACATAGCATTTTCCAAAGCAAAGCAGCCGTGGTCCAATCTTTTTTGTAAATTTATCAAACGAATTAAAGGCATCGAATATGACTAGTTTAGCTCCATGACTTTTGATTGATGCTCAATTTCTCTCAGAAAGAGATGGAGCAACCATAAACATTATTACGCTGTTCTATGTATGGTGATTTTCAAGCCCCCTTGTTCACATATTGCAATCACATTTTTTTTTCTTTCGACAAACTTGTCCAAATAACGACATTCTGCATTAAAGTTCTTTGAGTCCTACTCATATTTAGGTAATATTTAAGGCATCTAAAAGTGTTTATTTACATTGGTACGATAAAATATTCTCCAAGCACTCTTAAATTTGAGTAACCAAATCTAAAGGTTGTTGTTGGACCAGTAACATTTTAATCCAACGACAAATTAAATCACTTCCTTATTAACATAAATATTAAGCCTACACCTATTAATTTAATCTTACATTGGAATAATTTCTCAACCTGTCATCGAAATTATATTCCACTACATGTCAATTAAAAAAATTATATCGAGTCGCTTGTAAAACTCAAAAAATGTCGATAAAGTCTTCCACTTATAAATAAACTTAGGCTCTGTTCTTTCTTGTTTCCAAATCATGTTTTCTGTGCGACACATTTTTCAATACAATTTATATTCAATCTCAAACACATATTATTTTTAAAATTTAAAATAATTCAAAATCAACCATATATTTCTAAATTCAATTGAAAACAAAAATACTGAATTAAAAAAAGAACATACCCTTAATATACTTATACACGATAGGATGTATTATAGTTAAATATTAATTTAAACTAATACTTTTATTAATTTAAGCTTTTACCTGGAATTCTCTCCTAACGGAAAAGGAAATAAAGTTTAACCACGTGTCATGATTGGCCGATTGCACATGTAGTAGGATATGATTTTCTTAAAAAAGGAGTTTGGAGACGGAGACGGAGATGGACTTTCTTTATTTTTTATTTTTTTAACTAATACAATCAGATTCTGGATTGTTTTGCAAGTTTAGCGTTTGTGGGAGCGCCATCATCTTCTTTCTTATTCTTTACCCTTTATATCTTAATCCTTCTATTTACATTTTCTTTCTCTCTTTACCCTTTTTCTTTTGAAAAGAAATTATTAAAATTACATAAAAGTGAGAGTGTATCATGTGAAATGTTGGTTTCTGTTTAATTCGAAGTTTCGATGCACAGTAATTTCATGGTAATATATGGCCTCACCAACCTAACCCTTGGCTTTGATAACCCACTTTATTGTAAATTGTTTTGTTAATTAACAATTTGAAAGATCAATCTATTGCATGCATGTGTTTGCGTATATGTAAGTCGTTTGAGAGAGAGTTGTCTTTATGGAGCGTTGCTTTATTCCAAACATTAGCCTTGATTTGTCCAAGCCAACTCACACTCGCAGCCAAATCAAGTAAAAAGGACGTAAAGGCTTCTCTGTCTAAGCTATGATGGAACTCTTCTAACTTTACAAGATTAGTTACTTATCGCACTAAATACTATTTTGTATGCATGCAGCACGTTGATACTTTACAAAATAATTGACGTGATGGTGTGATATAAAGCAAATTAAAGAGTAAAATTTAACAAGTGGAGATAAATAACGTACGTGTGGATAATGTTAGTTCTAATTCATCTTATAGATTCGATCTCACAATAAATGAAGAGGGATTCGAATATATAACTGTTGGGTTAATTTTGTTTTAACCAAATTATTTGATCTAACAAAGGTTTTCATAATACAAATTAATTTTTGTGAAGGTTGCACTGCACAAGTTATAATTATATTTTCGTAATGCAAATGAAAGAAGGAAGTTCTGACTTTCAATTCTTAGATTCGGTCAATGAAAAACCAGAAACAAAAAAAAAAAAAAAAAAGAGAGTAAACAAAGAGTGGCCTCAGCCCTGCACTTTATTCAAATCACGTGGAGACCTTTTCCTAATATACATATATTGCATTTTTGAACTAAATTTAATTAAAATCTTCTAAATGAATTTAGTGGATGCATTTGCTTCCTATTTGTTGATGACTGTAGGGGGCCAAAAGCCGTCCCAAGTGTAAGCTTGTGATGATCTTTTTTTTTTTTTTTTTTTTTTTGGGTATACAAGGAAAATAGTTTAAAAAAAAAAACCATTAACACGTGAAGAGGGATTAAGGTAATTGACTAACTCTTTGTGAGTTGTGACTGATGATCAATCAAATCATCTTCATCACTTTAATATTTATTTATAGCTACATATAGTCAATATGTTAGGATAAAGCATAGCCATGATAAGCGACATCTTTGTCAAAGAATCTCTTTTTCTCTCTCACTCTCTGTTAGAAGAAACTGGTATGTTACAAAGCAACTATTTATATCAAAAGCATATGAGTATATTAATCATTTGCGTGAACCAACTCAAAAGAAAGCAAAAGATGTCTTAGATTTCAAATTTTTCAATCCATTTCATCTCTTCTATTCCATTCGGTAACTCTTTTTCCACATTTATGCGGGCCCATTATGTCCCTTGCAAAAATCGCATGCATCCAGTATTATAAAGGATGATCAGAGGATTCAAGTTTGCAAATTGCCAGGACTAGTAGTAATTAAAAATTTCCACAATTATTTGTACAATGTGTTTTGGTGTTGGTGAGTTTTCATCTGTGATCAGCCCTTTAATTCACTTTCTCATATATAGCTCTTTAATAATATTACATAAAATCCTCATCAACCAATGAGTTCTTTGATAAAATAATCCAATTCCAACACTGCAACATTGGATGCTCCTGTCCTGTCACACTCACCCAGCTGGTCACTTTCTTTAGGACGTACATCACAATATTATCTTTCAACTTTAATAATTGTGCAATACTATGATTTTCTCAGCTTCTTCCCGCAATTTTTTCCCATTAAATGTTTTACGTAGCGCCAACCACACCAGTCATACATTTATTTATTAGGCTGATCACATTCACACTGCAGCTATAAATGCCCATAAAAGACAACCATAAAAGCTATACATTGGTATCAATACAGGGGAAATCATCATCCATTACTACTCTTTTAACTTTATCACATGTATGTGTACATGTCTGCAAGAACATGGAGTGATAACTTTTCTTCCAAGCTTTGTTTATTTATTTATTTATTTTTTCCAAACTATCTTTAATCGGGTGAAGGGCATAGACAAGCCATCCAGATGCTTCTTTTTACATGAAACATCAAGTAAAATTGTTTCACAAGTTATCTTATAACGCCAGAATAAGTATTAAATGGTGATGACTAGTGTTACTACTAGGCCCAGATATAATATATTCAGATTAACTTGTCAAAGTCCAAGTACGGAAGGGCATAATTGAAGACTAGAAAACACATCAAGAAGACAAATAGCTAGAAACATCAAAAGGTTTTGGGAGAGACTAAGCCACACCCCCATATAAACATAGAAAACTTTGTCATATCTCTATTATGTACAATGTACAAGAAGTACTCACACGGTCACTTGAAGGACACAACAGAGTAGCATCCGCTAGCTAAATATAATTAAGCTTCCCCTTTGCTTTCACTCTCCTGGAGATTCAAGTTGAGCTTTTGGGTAACAATTAATTAGCTGCTAGCTACCAAATTGGTCGAAATTTTGTAAACTGGTCGAGGTTGAACTTTCTAAGATTTTGTTGGAAGAAGCAATAGTTAAGTGACTGTATATAATGTGTTGAAACAAATGCTAGCTATATATATAATTCTAATTGTACACTACTTCCACAAAAAAGGCTCCTGATCATACCAGAATCCATTATCAGCAGGTTCTGCTTCAACTAGCTGCCATGAAAATGAATCCCAAACCTCATGATCAATCTGATTGATATTGATTCCACTAAATGAGAGATCAGGCAAGTCAAAAAAATCATCATTATTATATGATGGTGAGGTTGTGGATTCCTGAGTGTCACGCGAGGCCACAGTACTAGATGGGGAGTGGGGAACCATGAGGCCATCAGCATCAAGTAGTTCATGGCTTTTGGGAAAGCTCAAGGCAGCCGCTTTGGCAGCAGCAGCTTGGATATCCTTGGGAGAAGCAGAAACCGGATGGGGGAATTGATGAGCTAATTGAGGGAAATTGAGGTGAGCTGAGTGGCCTTTGATTGCAAGAGCTGCAACATCATGTGCTCTAGCAGCCATTTCGGGTGTTGCAAAGGTCCCTAACCAAATCCTTGATTTCTTCCTTGGCTCTCGTATTTCAGACACCCATTTGCCCCATTGACGCATTCTAACTCCTCTATAAGTCGGATGCTTCCCATCATGGACAAGCTTTCTCTTGCTTTGAGTTTGGACACTACTACTTTTGTCTTCTTGATCATCTTCAACGCTTTTGCTGCAGCAGCTCTTTTGGGACTTGGATTTAGCTGCAGGGAGTGAGCAAGTGGAAGATGTATTTGAATGAGAGGAGCTTCCTGTGGCTCCAGCTTCACACTCAAAATTGACTGACGCTTCTTGTTCTTCCATTGGGCAAAAAGCTTTCGTGGAGCAGCTAAGACAAAGAGCAAATGTGGTGGGAGCAGGAAGCATAGCTAAACAATAAATATACTAGAGTAGGCGAAATGCTTGGGATCATTAGGATTATATTTTGTTTCAGTTTGGATATTAATGTAATTAAAATGATTTATTTGTTTAAAAAAAATGATTAAAAAATATATAAAATTCTAGGAAACATGGGCCTTTTTGGAAGTTAAAAAATGACCTGGGAATTTTATCTTTAATAATTGTTTTCCCATGTTGATGGGTGGAATTGGAATTACACATGTATCTTTCAACTTCTTCTTGTTTCTTGGCGTCTTCTCTCGTCTCATTAGTTATTCAGTAGAGAGAGTTAATTATAATGTTGATTGATGACGACGATATTTCCCATGTGCACAATTGACAACAAGTTGTAGATTTAACTATTATTGGTTTAAGGACTGTCGGCTAATACTCTTGGTTCTCTGCTTCAAAACCATAATTTGATTTTGCGCTTTAGTTTAAGTCGCGAATTCCATATGGAAGATGGGTCATTAAATTCCACGTGGCCACTGCATGTTATTGGGATTTTTAGATGTTAATAATTGGTACACTCACTAATTCCAAAGCGTTTGAGTTTGAGGTTAATTTGTCTTTTTCTTGTATTTTTTTTAACGTTTAAATTAAAATTTATTTTAACACTATTTAGCGCACGCAGAGTTTCCATCATTGGCAAAGAGCAGAAGGCTCTCGTTTTGAAAATGTCTGGTTAGAATTAAGCATAATCTTCTTAGGATATTGCAAAGATATATATAATATATTAATTAAATGAAACAAATGCAAATTGTCAAATTAATTAATAGAGAAAATACGTAGTCCAGGTAGTTGATTAAACGTCACATACATAAAGCTACTTTATTAGGGATCAATAACAGATCATCATACTGTTTGTTTGACGAACAACTTAAGGAAAATGCTAGAAATTTTTAATGATTTTTAATGGCCACGTACTTCCAAAACGATGGCAGCTGCCTCATTTTATATTTAACTTATAATTGCTCCATTTGTACATGTTTTCTTTTTGGGATAATTTCAATTTGCCCCCTGAGGTTAGGTGAAAAGAAAATTGAGGACCTCAATTTTCTGAAATCTAAATTTACCCCCTGAGGTTACTGTAGCACCGTTAGATTTAACGGAAAATGTATTAAATAGTAACTTAACGCTTTACAAACCATTTAGAAAAGTGTATTATAGTCTATTTTACTGCTTATTAGCGTTAAATTATTATTTAATACATTTTTTATTAAATCTAATATTAGCATTAAGTTATTATTTAATACATTTTCCGTTAAATCTAACGGTTTAATACATTTTCCGTTAAATCTAACAGTGATACAGTAACCTCAGGGGGCAATCTTAGATTTCAGAAAACTGAGGTGCTCAATTTTTTTTAAGCCTAACCTCAGGGGGCAAATTGGAATTATCCCTTTTTATATATTATATATATATATATATATATTATATATATATATATATATTATAATATATATATGTTTATCATTTGAACCGGTTTTAACTTTTTTGACCCAATTATGTATGTCCTGAAGCATTATTTACTATCAAGTATAAGTTCTCTATTCTAAGGGGTGATAATTTGAGTTTGTGTATCGTACTTGTATCGTGTTAGGCTAATATATGCGATATATTTAATTATTCATATTAAAACTTGAGATAAAAATACAATTCGTTTAATAAATTTGTCACTTGTTTATTAAAAGTGTTGTAATTACGTTACATTAATTTACATAATTTACATAATTATTTAATTAATCAACCACATTGTATATATTTATATTAATTAAAATTATTCACTGAATATAAAAATAATTCAAATTAATTTGAATTTACTATTAAATAAGACAATTTGTTTCTTAATTATTTGTACTCGACATGATATACTTAACTATTTGTTTCATTAAACAGGTTGACGTGTTGAACACTCTAAACATGAATACGATATATTTATTAATCATGTTAAGTATCCTAACACTAATACGATCCAATTAATAATTGTGTCAACACTAATATGCTAATTTCATCGTTTTAACATGTCGTGCCAAAAATTATCATCTTCATCTATTGGAGACCTCTATTAAAATTTTCTACATTTGATCAATTCTCAATCTTTCGCCTTCTTAAAAGAGGTAGTGCAATTATTGTTATTGTTTATGTTTGTTTTCACATTTTGAGGAATAAAATGAGGAAATTGCCCTCTGCATCCAAAGACAGTTAGAAATTCAAAGAGAATTTTCAATGAAAGAAATACTATAGTAGCTCAGAATAACTGCTCTCTTTCATTCATCAACTTTATAGTAACAATTACAAATCAATGAACAAGCGCCATCTGGCGATTTCAATACAAAGTGGATAAATAATTGGATACAAATAAAAAGACTCTATTATTGCTAAACTAACTTAGCTGATGTAGCAGTCAAAATCAGGAAAATTGTTAACAAATTTTATTGATTAATAATCAGCTTTTCCTATTTTTGTGAAATGTTGTCAGACAACTATAGGACTACTGTTAACTGATCTTATCCTCATATTTCTTCATCATATCTAGGTCACCTCTTCATTTTAGTCAGCTCTCCACCTCATTCTCTTAGTTAACTAAATCTCAGTGAATTGTTTTCACATCCCCCCGCAAATTGGAGGGCAAAGAATGCACTCCTAGTTTGTCTCATAAATGTTGAAATCTTAGAGCAGTATGAGGCTTGGTGAGACAATAAGCTAATTGACCACAAGAGGGTATATAACTCACTTGTAGTTGACCTTGAAGAATTTTATCATAGATGAAATGTAGGTCAATTTCAATGTGCTTTTTCCTGGCATGAAAGATAGGATTGGCTGCCAAGGAATTTGCACTCATATTGTTACACCATATGACAGGACATTGTGAGACTGTTATCTGAATTTCATTCAAAGGTGATTAAATCCAGGTGATTTCAACTGCTGTTTGAGCAAGTGATCTGCATTTAGATCCTGTACTTGATCTGGCTACAACACTTTGCTTCTTTGATTGCCAAGACACAACGGAATCACCAAGGAAAATACAGTATGCTGCAACTAATTTTTTTATCTATAGAATCACAAGCCTAGCCAACATCCGAGAACAAGAGATAACTCCTAACTAGCTTTTATGTGTAATCCATGTGTAGTTGTTCCTTTCAAGTGCCTTAGAACTCTTTTAACTCCTTGTCAATGTATAAGAAGGGGACATTGCATGTATTGACTTAGCTTATTGACAATAAAAGCTATATCTGGTTTTGTAACTATGAGATATTGTCGTGCTCTTATAGCAATTCTATATAGAGTTGCATTTTTGAATTGTTCTGAAACCGTTGATGAGAGATCATTATTTGTTGCAGCTGGTGTTGAGCATGTCTTCAAATTCTAGAACTATCTTTTAAGTTGATCAAGGATATATTTAGTTTGGTTAAGAGAGAAACTAGAACTATCTTTTCTCACTTCAATGCCAAGGAAGTAATGCAATTCTCCCAAGTCTTTAGGTTTAAATTCTTGATCAAGTTCATGTATAAACCTTCATATATAAACCTCTAAATAAGTGTTAAATCATTTCCAGTTATCAAAATGTCATCAACATAAATAAGTACTAGCAAAGTTCTTTTGTTTGAATGAATAATGAATAGAGAATTATCTGATCCTGAGTTGTTGAAGCCCCAATTTATCAAGGTCTGTTTCAGTTTTTCAAACCAGGCTCTTCTTGCCTGTTTTAAGCCATAAAGTGCTTTATTCAATCGACAAACATGGCTTGGTCTTCTTTCATCAACATATCCTTTTGGTTGTTCCATAAAAACACATTCACTTAGGCTTCTATTTAGAAATGCATTGTTGACATCTAGTTGCTTAACTTGCCAATCAAAAGCTATAGTAAGTGTAAGAACAATCTTAACAATACTAGCCTTCACCACTAGACTAAATGTTCTCAAAAATCTAGTCCAAGAGTTTGATGAAATCCTTTAGCAACTAGTTTTGCTTTGTGTTGAAAATGGATCCATCCGTATTCAACTTGACTTTGAAGACCCACTTATTTCCAACAATGTTGCAGTTTTGAGAAGGAACAACCAAGTCCCATGTGTGATTCTTCATCAATGCACTATGCTCCTCATCCATGCCTTCTTCCGTTGTGGTGTTTGCAAAGCTTCTAGAAAATTGAGCTTGGTTCATGCATGGGAATTTGACTTATTGTTTTAGAAACTGAAGATGTTAAAGTGAATATTTTTGGCTTAAATATTTCCTATTTTGACCTGGTAATCATAGGGTGACATGAAAGTTTTTGCTGTGTTATGGAATTATAATTTTCATGAATTGGTGAGCTAGATAAAGATTGACAAGAATCGGATAGAGCGTACTTTCATTTTGTGATAGAAAAAGAGGTGAAGAGGATACCTTATCATGTGTTATTGCTATTGGAGACTCAGGGAAGCTTCTTTGATCAGTGTCAAAGTCTTTTGGTAGAGAGGAATTAACATATAGAAATTGGGAAATTTGTTTATCTAGATTAGAAAGATGTAGATGAATGATTAACTTGTTGTATTTTACAGTGAGTCACTCTTAGATGTGACTTGAAAATTTGTTTGGAAAGGGAATTCATGTTCATAAAAAATGACAAGTCTAGAAATAAAAAGTCTTCCTGATTTGCTTAGGCATTTGTAGCCTTTGTGACTATCACTCTAACCTATAAAAGTATATTTCTATAAGTGAAACTGAAACTTTTGATTTTGGTAAGGTCTCAAACAAGGATAACAGGCACAACCAAAAGCCTCAAGTATCTTATAATCTGAAGTTTTATGAAAAAGAATTTCATAAGATGATTTGTGATTGAGAGTGGGAGTAGGCAATCTATTTATTAAATAAACAGCAGTGTAAAAAGCATCAACCTAGAACCTTAATGGCATTCGAGCTTGTGCAAGTAATGTTAGACCCGTTTTAGTAATGTGTTTATGTTTCCTTTTCTGCTTTTCCATTTTGTTCATGGGTATAAAGACAAGAATGTCTAAATCCTATCCCATTTTGTTTAAGGAATTCAAACAGTAACCTGTATTCCCCTCTCGTCAGTTTGTATACACTTAATTTGTTTTTCCAGGGACTTTTCAATTTGGTTTTTAAATTGAATAAAGACATTAAGTGCATCAGATTTCGCTTTGAGAGGAAATGCCTAGATAATATTGGTGCAGGTCCGCTAAGATCAAAGTGCACTAGTTCAAGAGGTTGTTTAGCCCTGAGAAATGATTTCTTGAAAGGTAAGAGATGGAACTTTCCTAATTGACAGGCGTGACAGAAATAAGAAATTTCATTGCAAATTGAATCTTCATTACAACTTTTCAGAACCTATTTCAGAATTTTTCTTGAAGGGTGGCCTAATCTTTTATGCCACAATTCCTTCAGCATTCTTTGACACTTTAATAGAAAAGAGACTAACATTTGATTTAGCTAAATCAGATTTGCATTTTTTAAACATTTTATGTACAGACTTAGACTTTTAGACCTTAAAATTGGGAGGAAATTTTGGTAAAGATGCCAGATTGAAGTCTTTGAGAAACTAGGTGAAGACTTGAACTGATACCATCCTCCTTTAAGTCTCCCTTAAAGCAGCGCTTTGTTTGGTCCGTTGGCCTTCACAAAACAAATGTCAAGATGAATTCAAGGTAAACAATGTTATCATGAGTCAATCTTGAAACACTTAAGAAAATTTTGGTAATCTTTAGCACAAATAAAAAATTCTTATGTCTAAGATCAGTTTTATATACAGGTAATCTTGATTGTCCTATATCAGAAATTTTAAGTTGATTACTATTGCCAACATAGAGAGTATTCTTACCATTGTATTCACTTTTCACAGTCATCTTCCCTAGATCAGAAGTCATATGGTTTATAGCTCTAGTATCAGCATATCTGAAATAGCTATTGTCTTAGGTGAAGCAATGAATGCAACTGAGTTTTTGTTAAAATTCTAAAAAGCATTCCTATTGAAACCATTGTTTCTGTTGAATCCAGTGTTTTTATAATTGTTTGGAGACTGGTTTCTATTGTTGGAATTGCACATATAGCTTAAATCAGTTCTGTAAAAACACCTAGCTACATAGTGCCTATATTTACCACAGATTTGACAAGTGGGCTTGGAGTTGTTACCTTTCCCTCCTTTGCTTTTCTGTCGACTTCCAGGATTTTTGCTCAACTCAGGATAAGAGTTTCTATTGTTATCTGAGTGAGAGCCTTGAAAATTATTACCTCTAGATCTTTGACAGGTATGGTTAACTGAGGCTTGATTAAGATTCAGGTTTCCAAGAGAATTAAGCATTGCAGGTCTATTTTCATAACTTAGCAGCTATGCTTATGCTTCTTGCCAAGTAATTGAATCTTTTGCATTGATTTGAATTACAATAGGAGAGTAGTCAGAGTCCAAACCTAACGTGACAAAGGAAATCAAGTTTTCAATTGGAACATTCTGTCTAGCAACTATAAGATTGTCAGCAAGTTGTTTCATAGTTAGGAGGTACTCATCCATCTTCATAGCTCATTTCCTTGTTGTTTGTAGTGCAAGTTCGAAGTTGAAGATTGGAGATTTGCTTTGTGCTCTATAGTAATTCTCGATGGAAAGCCAAAGCTCGCTTGATGTGCTAGCAGCAATAACATGAGCTGCAACATCATCAGTTAGAGATCTAAGTAACTTGCCTGTTAACACGTTGTTAGTTGCAACCCAGTCAACATGTTAACAGACAAGTGCATCTCCAAAGTGATTGTGAACCGATTCAAAGTTGTCTTACCTGATGTAATTGGGAGTTCACAGTCTGCTTTTGTCCCAGGTCGGCAGATCTCTGATGCCATTCTATTGACTCAAGAGCTCATGCATAATTACCATCTTGGGTGCTCACCTCCCCTATGCGCTTTAAAGGTAGATATTCGCAAGGCTTTTGATACTGTCAGTTGGGATTTCATTCTTTTGGGGTTAAGGACGATCGGTATTCCAGAGTGTATGGTTCGATGGATTGCGACGTGCATGTCTTCTGCACATTTCTCGATTGTTTTAAATGGAGAGCTTCATGGTTTCTTTCCCACTTCTAGGGGAGTTCGGCAGGGTGATCCATTGTCACCATATCTTTTTGTGTTGGCTATGGAGGGTTTGAGTGGTATTCTTCGGGAGGCTTCTCAAAGGCCTGATTTCCGATTTCATTGGAGATGTCAGCAGGTCTCTCTCACTCATCTTTGTTTTGCAGATAACCTGATGGTCTTTTGTAGGGCAGATGTGGGCTCTGTTCGAGTGGTTCGTGCAGCTTTGCAGGTGTTTGCCAAGCTCTCTGGTTTAGTGACGAATTCAACCAAGAGTCATGTATTCTTTTCTGGCGTCAATGATGAGGAGCGAACTGCATTGCAGACCATCTTGGGTTTTCAGGTGGGGAGTTTACCAATTAGATATTTAGGGGTGCAACTCATTAGTACCAGATTGCGACTCTCAGATTGTACTCCGTTGATAGAACGGATCCTGTCGAAGGTCAGGTTATGGACTTCTGCTATGCTGACTTATGCTGGTCGTCTTCAGTTAATCAAGTTAGTACTTTTTTCTATCCAAGTCTATTGGTCCTCAATGTTCATATTACCGGCAGCTGTGGATCGAAAGATCGAGGGTATTCTAGCTGCTTTCCTCTGGAAAGGGACATCTCTGTCTCATTCTGGGGCCAAAGTCGCTTCGGACTCGGTTTGCTATCCTTTGAAGGAGGGGAGATTGGGAATTAAGCGAGTGAAGGAGTGGAATCGTGCTGCTATTCTGAAGCATGTTTGGAGACTTCTTTCTGATAAGTCCTCCATATGGTCCTCATGGGTTCATAAGGTGCTCATTCGAGGCCGCTCATTTTGGCAGGTTAGGGTTATTTCTGGAGCCTCCTGGTCTTGGAGGAAGATTTTGAATAGTCGGGATTGGTATAAGGGCAAATTTATCTCTTGCATTGGAGATGGCCGTGATACCTCACTTTGGCAGGATTACTGGTTGCCGCAGGGGAGTCTTTGTGATTTGTTTTCATTCAGGACTCTTTCATCCACAGGTCTTCCCTCAGATGCAAAGGTTGCATCTATTATTCAGGATGGGGACTGGGCTTTTCTTGACGGTGGGTCGGTCCTTGGACGGATTTGGGAATCAGTCAGCATCTGGCCTATGATGGGGAATCCTGACCATATTGTTTGGAAGGGTCACAGTTCTGGTATTTTCTCTATTAACTCAGCATGGGATTTATTACGGAGTAGACGATCGGTGAACTCAATTCATCATCTTCTCTGGTTTCCTGGCCATGTTCCAAGACACTCATTTATTCTTTGGTTGGCCTCGTTGGGACGTCTTCGTACTTTGGATCGTTTATGGCGTCATGGCATGTCATCCTCTTCGGATTGTGTCCTCTGTGCTTCAGCAAATGAGAGTCATGACCATCTTTTCTTTAGTTGTCCTTTCTCATCTTCTGTATGGAGGGAGATTTCAGCTAAGACTCTCATCTTTTGGCCTTCTTTTGTTTGGCTCTCTCTACTTCATTGGGCTTCTCAACATCTTCAGGGCAGGAAGAATTTCGGGCATATCCTTGCGCATTTAGTCTTCTCTGCTACAGTGTATTTTCGTTGGTATGAGAGGAATGATCGTGTGTATCAACAGCGTCGCCGGACTTGTCGTCAAGTGATTGATGAAATTTTTGCTTTGGGTCGCTCTAGGCTCCTAACCTTGGAGGCCAAATATGTGATCAGTCCTCAACTTCGTGACATATGGGGCCTACACCGTTAGTTTATTACTTGAATTTTGTCTATTTGTTTGGGCCACTGTGCCCCTTCGTCTTTGTTGTTTTATTGAAGACAGCCTGTTGTGGTTGGTTTTGAGCCAGTGCGCCATGTTCTGTTTTGTTTGGGACTCTAGGCTCTACTTTATGTTTGTTTTGTTTTGTTTTGAGGCCTTTGGGCTTTATTATTTCCTTTTGGACTTGTGAATACTAGGTACTCTTCTTAGGGTATGCCCCTCGTATTTTGTACTTTCGTTTTTCTTTTAATGTAAATAGTAATTTTTTTTTAAAAAAAAAATAGTTGCAACCCAGTTCTCGAAGGCTGAATTAATTTGTTGCTCAATCTCTCCTATAGTTAAGCTTGAATAAATGAACTTCTCAGGATAGGGTTTTATTCCTAACACAAACACTCATCAAGTCTATGTCCTCTGAGAGTTGGAAGGATCATATTCTGCCATACAACTTCGTTATCTTTGTGAAGATTCACTAAAAATGAGTAGCCGAGAATGTTTCTAAAAGATATCCCACTACCAAGTGCTTCATTTCCTATCACACCTGATGCAGATGAGGGTCCTGAAGATGCCATGAAATCTGTTGAGAAAATCGGGTGAGAAGAATAGAGATTGGCGTTGGCCTTTCAATGCTCTGATACCTAATTAGAAAATCAAGGAGAATTTTTAGTAAAAAAAATATTGTAGCAACTCAGAATAACTTTTCTCTTTCATTCGTCAACTTTATAATAATAATTACAAACCCATGAACAAGTGTCAACTGGCGATTTCAATATAAGGTGGATAAATGATTGGATACAAATAAAAACACTCTGTGGTTGCTAAACCAACTCAGCTGACATAGCAGTTAGAATCAAGAAACTTGTTAACAAATTTTATTGATTAACAATAGGGGTGTTCAAAATCCAATCCAATCCGCCTAAACCGATTGATCCAATCCAAACCGATCCGATTTTGATTGGATCTAATCAATTGACGGATTGGATTAGATTGGATTGAAATTTTTGAGATTATCTATCTATCTCTTTCCTTAGCTGAGAGAGGGAGCGAACTCTAGACGAACCGAATTAATTGAATCGAATAACGGATCCTATTATAAAAATCCATCATAAACCGATCCAATCCAAATAATAAGTAATAAAATTAACTATATAATATCTAAAAATTAAAATTAAAATTTGATTATTATTGATGTAATGCATATGTGTTATATATACGTGGAAAGTATAAATATAACTTAGTTATCATTATTTTTTAATTTCATGAATTGTTTTTTCATGTCAATTATATTTATCTCAATATAAAAACTATTAGTTACTTATTAATTATTTATTCATGTTTGCAAGGCATTCTTTAATATGTATGAATGACATTGAGTTAATATAATTATGTAGCAATAAATTTTTTCCAATTTCCATTTTATACAAGGTAGCTTATTGCATGGATTCCTATAAATTTATTTAAATTATAATATTTGTATTGGAATGATTTAAATTTTTATTGTTGTTTTTAGTTAGGAACATTAATCAATTTATAAATAAATTTTTATGTATTATATTACGGTTTACCAATATTTTAATTTACTTGGTAACTTTATGTTATCATTATTTTTATATAATAACTTGTGTTTATTATTGAATCATATTGGATTTTCTCTTTTTTATTTAAATTTTTTAAAGTTCGGATTTGATCGGATTGAATCGGATTGGATGATTTTTTTTTAAAATTGGATTAGATTGGATTTCAATCTTTAATTGAATCGGATTAGATTAAAAAATCTTTAAACTGATCACTATTACATTAGATTGGTTATTAACTAAAACAACACCCCTAATTAACAATTGACTTTTTCTACCGCTATAAAACTACTGTTAACTAATCTTGTCCACGTATCTTTTCATCATTTTAGTCAACTCTCCACCTCATTCTCTCAATCAACTCCGTCTCAGTGACTTGTTTTCACAAACACCAAAGTCATATAAAACCAAGACGTTATTGAATATTGTTTGCTTACATATGCTGACACTTGCTCTTTTTATCTATAATTTCATTCTTTTCACCACATGTTCAAAATCTAAACTACCCGCTTTGGATTCCATAAAAAAAATATATGAATTTTTTTTTTGGCTTCAACCGCAACATATATGGATTCTTGTGCACATTATAAACAAACCCCCAAATTGCACGTAGAAAAAAGATATTAAATGCTCTATTTATTTTCAAAATATATATACATATAAAATTTTTGGGTTTTTTTCCCCTTTTCTATAGATGCCAACTCATTAATCATTATAATGGATGATATAACAACCTAAACTTGGAATTAAAAGATGAAACGTCTTTTGGGTCATAGTCATCAACCAACAATTGCATGTTGTCTAGTCCTTTTTTTGTTTCTCTGCTTTCTCTGCAATAAATTTATTGAATAATGACAACTCGTTCGCCCATGCATTGCATCATGTTTATTCAATTACTTTTTTGCCCATTTTAGTTGAACGAAATTAACGTACTCAGATTATATATTTTACACGGGCACATAAATTTTAGCATATTAAAACTTAGAACTTTTACGGTGAGATATTGAATCAATCGTAAGACAATTTTGACCACAACAATATTATAAAGAAAAGCTTAAGACTGGTGTCCACAATGCGATCATATATACTCCGTTTATTTACTTGTAGATGAGGTCAGGATTTGTTTAATTTGTTATTCATATTTAGTTATTTATCAATTCAAGCATAGATCAAGGTGACGCCAAAAATTTATATATATATATTTGCAAGGGCATGCAATCTTCTATTATTGCAAGCATATATTATATAATGAGTAATGAAATTTAAGTGTCAATGTACTAAATGATAGTAAAGTGTTATTGATATATTGACGTATCTGTATATTAAAAAAATTATATAAAAATATAAATGAACATAAAAAAATTAATGAATATATAATATACAAATTTTATATAATTATTTACAACTTTTATATGTTCATATAAAATTTTTATATAATTTTTTTATTTGATATATTAGTATATTAGATGCATTATCATATGATTCATTTGAAAAGGCTTGTTAAATCCTACGAGTGGGAGGCAGAAAGGGTGGGCCGTGTGATAATAAGAAAGAAAGAGATAGAATTGATGGAGAGAGCGAGAGAGAGTGAAATGTAAATAGCATGAGAAGTCGAGAGGAGACAAAGGAAGTACATAGAATAAGCGAAGTACGCTGCTTTCTTATTAGCCGTTTCGGCCTGTTTCGCTAACAGCATGGTTGGGTTTATTTATAGGCCTCTTTGATACAAATTTCTTCTGCAACGATACAGTGATCAAGACAAGTGGATGGCTAGGATTAAAGAGATTTGGCAAAAATCTTATAGCAACAAGTGGATGGTGAAGATCAAATGAAGTAAAGATATCAATCTCCTACGTCAATGAGATAATGATTTTTAACACGATTTTTTTATTAATTAAAATAATTTATGAATTAATAGTATTAAATTATTGATTTTCAATTTTAACTATCGAATTTAATAAGTTCACAAATTATAAATTTATGTCAAAATAAATTGTATTTAATTTTTGTGTCACAATATTTGTTCCATTTCATTGTAATATATATTTATTTTCTCTAACTCCATTTACATGCTACTCTAATATCTGATGACATGATATGCATTGTTTTTTTGTCCTTTTAGATTCCCTAAATATAATACAACCGAGAATATGTACAGTTCAAATGAAATTTGTCCCGCTAGCTCAATTGATACACAACTGCTCTCATGGAATCTTAGTTTACTAACACAGAGAAGCTGGTTTCTGCTGCCGCAATAGTTTTTAATTATGGACGCCATAAATCAATTCATCTTCTTATGCTTCAATCTTCTCTGTCTTAACGTCCTTTCGGGTTCATGGGAAGTACATGACATCAATATTAAAACAATGGCAAAAATGAAAGCACTTAATTTAATATAGAATTGTTATATATATATATATCAACTTATATAATCAAACTCATACAATCTCATTGGGTTTAATGTTATTAAACCGATGGGTCTTATTTTATTTATTAACAAATTTTTTTAATTTTTTTATTTTTATTCATCTAGTGAATTTGTGTCACATCAGGTTGTATAGACTTACGGTCTGTTTATTTCAACTTCTATAAGTAGAGCTTATTGAAGTAGATTTTATTGAAGTAGAGCTTCTAAAAGTAGAGCTTTTATCAAAAAGTTATTGATTGTTTGATGGAATAAATATAGAAGCACTTATTATAATTAAATTATCAAAATAGAGTTTTATTATAAAAAAAGAATAAAGTAAAATATCTAAAATTAAATGACGATATATTTGATATTTCAAAACTGTAAAAAATCTTAGAAAGAGTTTTTCCCAAAAGCTTTAATTTTGGGCTAATCACATACAACCCCCTTGATTTTGACTTAATTTCATCAATATTCACTGTTTACGACTTTTCATAACTGCCTACCCCTGATATTGTAAAAACTCATCATGAACCACCATTCCGTTACTTTTGCTATTAGATGATATCATTATTCCGTCCAAAACCGTTGACATCACTATTCCATCCAAAACCGTTGCAATTATTAAAATACCCTCTAATCAAATTACTAAAATACCTTCTAAACAAATTTCTAAAAAGTTTCTCCAAGAAAGTAATATAGCTTTCTTACCACCAAGAAAGTAATATAGCTTTCTTACTACCACATTGTTTAATATATAATATTTTATTATTTATTATAATACTATTTTAAGGAATTAAATAAAATGCCAAACAGAGTGCCTCCGCTTCCGCCCGGTAACAGTAGCCCACTACACTATCTAAATACAACATTCAATTCATCGACTTATTTGATTACCCGTCGGAATCATGTGCTTAATTTCTATTGAAATCAATTATTGTATTCATTTGCTCAAAGAATGTGCTAATTTTATTTAATTAAAATTTTTTTGATATATTCAAATATATAAAAAAAATACTTATTTTATTTTTCATAAATTTATTTTTCATAATATCAAGGTATTTCTAATATACAATTAAATTTCAAATAATTGAAAATATCCAATAAAATATCCACAAATATATTCAAAAAAATCACAAAATATCTAAAAATTATAATTTTTGAATTTTTGATACAATAAAATTACAAAACCGTTAAAAAATGCCAACAAAAATATACATAAACTAAACTGATTTCTTGCGTAAGAAACAGTTTTCAGCAAAAATAAAATTTTTTTCCTTTTTCTTTTTCCTCTCCCCTTCTTTTGCCTTTCTTTTCTACGAACCCATTGCCAGTGCACACAAGCTGTACTCTGCCGCTTTGCCCACACCCAGTTGGACACCACGACCACGAGAAGGTGGAGACATCGTCGTTCAACGAGAAAGAGGGAGAAGAAAGAGAAGCGGAGGCGAAGGCGTCGATGCCTTACTCCTCTGTCCTCTCTCTCACTTCCTCTTCACCGCAAGCACCGCCATGTCTCCTCTCCCTTTCCACCACCACTGCCTCGCTCCTCCTTTAACCAATCTTCCCCGATTCTCCACGTCCTCCTCTCCCTCTGTTCTTCTTTTGTTTTTTTGGGTTACTGTTTATGGTTGTATGTCGAATTTCCAGTGGCTTTTGGGGTTGAGATTATGGTTTATTTTAGGGGTGTTCACGGGTCGAGTCGGGTCGGGTTTTTCCAAACCCGATTTACAACCCGACACTGTTCAAACCTGATTATTTTAACTCGATTCGGGTTACTATTTAATACCGACCCAACAAAAACCCGATCGGGTCAGATCGGGTTTAATTTAATTAAGCCAAATATCCAAACCCGATTTGCAACCCGACACTGTTCAAACCCGATTATTTTAACATAATTCGGGTCACTATTTAATATCGACCCAAAAAAAAACCTGACCAACCCGATCGGGTCGGGTCGTGAATTTTTGAACACCCCTAGTTTATTTGTTGGAGATGGTGATGATGACGAATTAGTGGGGAAATTTTGTTCGGTTGGTGATGTCTTGTTCGATTGTTGATGATGTGAAAATTTGTAGTATTCTCCCGTAGCATGTGAAGTTGAGAAGGAGAAGGAGTCGGTTGTTTCAGTTTAGCTTTAGGTTAAATATATTGTTTTAGTAGTTCGAAGTGAAAAGATGTCTTTGCCGTGGTGGTAAAGTTAAATAATTTTGTAGTCTTGGTCATGAGTTCGAATCCTATCATTTGAGAAACTCTTGTTTATTTTATATATCAATAGCAATGACCATTATAACCCTTAATATTTAACTTATATGGTAAATAGTGAATATTAACGAAATTAAGCCAAAATTATGGGGTGTTTGTGTGATTAACCCCTTTAATTTTAGGTTTCTTCGAGTAGACGTAAAATAATTTTTTTAATCATCTAAAAGCTCATTTCAAGTGACTGTTAAACGACAAAAAAAAATTAAAAGAGTTTTTGATATTAAAAAAACTCTTTTGATTAGTAGACAAGCCCAATCAAATGTGCTCTTTGTTATTTAGATTGATTGTATACTTAGAACTAATCTTTAATACATATATAATAGTTAATCTAATGCAAATAATTTATTAATATTTGATCAAATCTGCAAGTAGAAGGATTTGTACTCAATTTGCATGTTCTACGTAGATAATATACATCCCAAATGAATGAATCCAAAAGAGGTATAGGTGAAAGAAAATGACTAAATTAAGAAAAAAATGAAGATATTTAGGATTTACTCCATCAAACAATATATTCAATGTCAAAACAAGTTTACAAGCTTCATCTATTGTTTTGCTATTTGTTAAAAGATTTGGAAAAAATAAAAATAAAAGAGGACTGTGGATAATGTCTATTTTTTATATTCCAAGCAGAAGTGCTGGACTTAAAACTCAAATATAACAAAAAATTATAACCTAATGTGACAGGTTAAACAGCAAAAATTAACTGAAGAAGTAAAAAATAAATATGAATTAGGGAAGATATCTTCATTAGGATTTTGTTATTTAGTCTGCCATGTTAGGTTGTAAACTTTGAGTTGTAAGTCTAGCATTATTATATTTCTAGACCCACTTTTTTCATTAAATAATACTACATCTACAACCCATTTACAACCAACTCTCCCTAAAATCTAAGTTAACAAATCATATTTGAGCTATAAATACCAAAGTCATGCATTATAACTTCTCTTGTTCTTTTTTTTTTTTTACTGTTTCAATAAATTTTTGCCAATTCAAGTTGTAAGGAGTTGGTTATAGTCTTTGATTTTAGGCGTTGTATTACACTTTTTCATTATATTCCCTTGATCTCTTTTATATCCATCCATATAATAAAATTCTAACAATAAAATCTATTTTTGGTCTTATATTTATACAGCGTGATATTTAATTTATATGGTAACAAGTAATAAGGTTCATCTATACATGTTAAAGATTAAAAAACCAAAGCATCTTGTTATTAATTACCTTACCAGTAAAGTCAAAATCATTTATATTAAGAAACATATTTTCAAAAGTTAAGAAATATAATATTATTATTTTATATTTTAAAATTTGTACGATATGTATTCATGCATTAATTCAGTGAGATATTTTCTTTTCATATATATTATCAATTGCAACACGTACGTTAAGAGACATATTCGTGTACGTATAAACAAGCCAGAAGCAGCTCTCTAAAATAATAGTGACGAGTGAATTATGGAGCTCTGGAAAGATTCCCAATTATTAATAAAATCCTGAGAAGAAATTAATTGTTCTTGTCCCATTGGCATGAATACCGTAGCATTATTTTGTACCGAAGCCGAAGACCATGCAACTAAAACCTTGTTAAATCTTAATTAACCAAAGAAAAGAGCAATGCATGTGCATGTTGCCCCGGACCTGAGGGCTACGCCAAAGTACATATGTTCAGAATATTAAAATGTCTAAATTACAGTAATTTAAAGCCTCGATCTCCTTGTTGGTTTTAGCCTTGTCTGGGATCATTAATTTTATTACCGGGCGCTACTGCTAAATCAGCAGAAATAAGTACTCGTTCGTTTGTGACGGTTCACGTAAATACGAGCCCACAAATGCTTACGATTAACCAAAAACTTTGCTCTGGACTGACCATTTAGAACTCTAGGTATCACAGCAGCGGTTGTAAACACAATTCGTCCGAACTGTGGATCTTGTCCTGAGCGAGTCTGTTCAATATAAACATCTTTAACTACATCTCCCCAGTTCCTGCATGAGAATCAATAATTTTGTTAACAAACCACTTGAAACCCAAGACTGATTTGATTGACTGACTTAATTGCCAAGACTAAGCAAA
Organism: Boswellia sacra; assembly: GCA_013180625.2. NCBI lineage: Eukaryota > Viridiplantae > Streptophyta > Magnoliopsida > Sapindales > Burseraceae > Boswellia > Boswellia sacra. The sequence goes on along the minus strand of SNVD02010405.1, from coordinate 259,280 downwards.
GATAACGGGATTCAAATTAAAAGCATTTTCGCTCGAATACTATGTTAAGAGAACCAACAACTTAATTTATATATAACTAATATGTACATATATATATTGGAGAGTGTTTTTGCTTACGAGATAAAGAAGTTGGCAATTTCTTCGCGGGTTAGAGGGTGCCCTTTTGAAAATGTCAAGAACAGTGTCCTAGCACCTTCCGGGGACTGTCCGGGATGAAACTCAGAGGCTTCAGGATTCAGAATATTTTTCTCTCCTGGAGCTTCATTACAATGACGTCCCAATGCCAATCCAGGCTCACAGGAAGCCCCTTTTGTGCTAGAGGCTGCACCTAATTGAGCGATGGAGCCCTGCGCGATGTGTCTAACCATTGGCTTCATACCTGACTCGTCAACTTCTATAGCTGCCGTTTCACCAAATATTTTGTTACAAACAGTCTCCAAAATGTGCATGTACCGTTCATGCATGAACTCCCGATTGTAGTAAAAGAACCTGAAATTCACAGGTTCATCGAAGAGGCCTTGAAAGACAAGGTTATCTTTAGTTGGCTCAATAGCGTCCGGATTTATGCATGCCAGGCAATGCAACGTCTCGTTGAATAGGGCTTCAATTGTTTTGTTGTCGTAGGAGTGGATCTTTCGTATCATGTCATGGTAGCCGATCTCCTCTAGCGTAAGCCAAAGAGCGATCGTTCTCTTGACTTCTTGGGAACATTTTCCCATTAGGCAAACCAATCTGTTGAATAGTGCTCTCTCGAGTGTGTAGAAGAGCAAGAGGTCCACAAGGGTTCCAGTTTCTGCCATGTAAGTTTGAAGCGTGTAGAAAGTATCAGTGCATGATGAGTGAGAGGCAGTGACAAGATGGTTTTGGATAAAGGTTTTTACTTCTAGGAATTTGGAACTTGTAAATGAAGAATCTCATATCGTAAGTGATGATCCAATGACATGAGAAACATAAGCGACGCTTGGGGGATCGTTTTTCTTGCTCATTGGGAAAGAAAATGCATGCATGCACGCTTCAATTTGACTACTAGTTAAGTAAATCCTAAGTGTGATCCTCTATTTCCCCAACCCCAATGTTCCAAACTGTCAAAAGAAGTTTAAAATTCACGAAATAGATAAAGACGTTAGACTTCGCACCCCTCAAAACCAAAACAGAAATATAGAAAAGAGTAGTCGATATTATTGATTACTGAGCATGAATGACCGCTTTATGTTGCTGTTGTTCATCTTCTAATATTATTTATCTTACAAGCAATTTTTATGAAACTAATAGTGACATGTAATGATTGAGTTAGTAAATTTTAAAACGTAATGATATGAACTGAAGATGGGCTAGTCTATATTAATGTCACGTTTGTTTGTATAAATAAATTTATAAAAATAGTTTATAAATATAATATCGCACTTATTTTTTTAAAATATTTATAACATAGACGTATCAATATATTTCTAATTACGTTATGAATGATTATAGATATACCACTAACTTATTCATAATTACGTTATGAATGATTATAGATATACCACTAACTTATTCAACTAAATTCTTATATCTTGACGTGACATAAAATTATTGAATAAGTAATTCCACCTTCTTTATTATAAATTCTACGATTTTCTTTTCGCTTTTATTCGCTTTTTTGCTCAACCAATGATTTTGTATTTCATCCGATAATAGACTTAGTCGCATACTTGAAATTACACTCTCGGGGAAAATCTTCTGAGATGATCACGAAGGACGAGAATGTGAAACCATTTATTGCCACATTAATCAGAGAAAGCTAAAAGTTGATCTAATTGGCTATCGTACAAAACTTAAGAGCACTAAGCACGATGTCAAAGAAAATATCCATAGAAAATTTTGACCCTTGAGAGCAGGAATTACAAGTCTATCAATTCCAAACATGTGCTGCAACAGAAAATTTTGACCTGAAAAATATTATCACCCTATAATAATTATCCGAGATCATTGAAGGCAATGTTTCAGAAATTAGGCACTTACATATGTGATGAGCAACCGAGGTAATAAAAGGATTGTATAAATAACGATCCTTCGCACCGTCTAAATATGATAACACTTTTCTACAATCATTTTATGTCCACTTATTCTCAGAATTTTTCATTCATAAGATGCAGTATAGCTGCCCGGAAATCCTGCTTTCATCTTTCTACCGGTCAGCATATACGTATTTTAAAAGAAGAATAGATGCTATTTAAATTTCTAGTTGGAGTGAAAAGCACAGTCCCGTTTCTCGATCGGAGACCTGCCCTTTGGAGTTGTTATTACAGTACTCATGTCCTTCAGAGTCTTGCGGTTCGGAGCTGTTGTTTCAGAACAGGCCGAATATACTCATGGTATCCATCAGGCACAACTGAATCATTCAGAGGGTCCTTCCAAGCTTCCTCATAAAGGGTGGGATACACATTTCCATCATATCGCCCAAGGGCCGAGCCAAGAAAATGGTCAGTGTAATTGAAGGCATCGACAAGAGCAACTGCATTGGGACGGACCTAACAACCATGCATTCATAAATTGCAATTAGATGGCAGCCACGTTTTATCATAAGCAACCAGGCCAACGGAGTAGGTTATTGAAAGAAGCTGTTACCTGGGAATATAAAGATCTTAGCTGTTCATTAGCGAGCGAACCTTGCTTGGGTGTAATGCAGCCAGTGGATAGGAAATCACCCAGATGTTTGCGAAGAAGATACAAAGCATAGATGCTGCAGAGGTTACTCAACATTTCTTTCACTCCCTTGCCTGGAATGTCTTGTTGCAGTTTCTCAATGAACCTGAAACAGAAGAAAGTTTCTTAAAACAATTTCAACAAAACTTAAGAGGAGATGTAGACATGTCAGAAGAAAATTTGACTCGGCATTCAAATTATTTAATGGCATTTTCAGCATAGAACGTCATCTTTTTCTGTGCTAAGTCACTTTTAATAAGGAAATTTAGCATGACATTGATGCTAGGGTTCGCTCCTTCAGTTTCCATCTATCAGCTGATCCCTTTCTAGAACATTCACATTCTCATAGAGATGAGGGCATGACTATTAAGTTTGAGACTTCCAATTGGATGAGGCTGGAGGAACTTACTTTGAAACAACAATTAACTGGCAATGAGCAACTGCTGCCTCAGCTAAGTCAGCTGAGAGTTCCAAAAAGCCTGAAGAGGAAAGAAGTATACGTAAAATACATATTCTTTGAGCTCTTGAACTTAAAACAGTTAATAAAGAAGGAATATTCCAGGTTCGGCTGGTTATTGACCACAAAAGTGAAAATAGATAAACGTTAAATATTAATTTCCTGAATCAAGGATTGAAGAAATACCTGCTTCTGAATTTGTGAATTTGCTCAGGTTTTGGGCACAGGCAACAGACATTCTAGTAGCCCTTGCTTCAAATGCCTCCAGTATTACAGCAGGCTTTAGCCAATCCTCAGCTGTGAGCCACCAGAGGAAATAAAAAAATAAATTAAGTGCTCTAAACATGGAATAATAGTAATAGTAACAAGTATTACCCCTTTGAACATCACAACGACATTGCATCAAATGTTCTGCTCGTCCCATATAAGCTATTGTTCCAAAAAGCTTCTTTCCGGAACCCAACTGAGAAACAGTCTTCATGAGAAACCTTGCGACCTATTTTAAAAAAAAAAGTCAGTCACAGTTCAAACCATCACTTGGTGATCCGAATGAGGTCTAACCCAAACCCAGCCTTGAAAAAAGCACATCATTTATGCTCTTTAAAATGGGCAACACAAAAGGAGGTGCTCCAACAGAAAGTATAAACACATCTGATACATTCAAGCTCAAATTATTTAATTTACATATAATTTAAGGGCACACTAAGTTACTCTTGTGGTTGCAACTCAAAAAGGGTCAGATCCATTAGAGAGCATAAATGCATAATACTATAGTTACGATCTTTACCTATCAGTCTAAATTTTTAGATTAAATTGTTAATTAACATGTTCAGATCCCCAATAAGTTATCTATTAACTTAAGCTTTTACATATTACTTAAGCTTATAAGTTAAGTGGTTACTAAAAAATATCAAGTGTGTGTTTTTCTGAACCAGCTTGACCCCATCAGTTCCAAAATTTTGACCCACTATCAAACCCAAGTACAGAGAGAACCAAATAGAAGCAAACTGCTAAATGAGTGCAAGTTGGTTTTCATGCCTGGCAATAGCTGTATTTCTTCATTTATTTCAAACTCTTAAACTTTATTCAACTTAAATCCCAACAGTACTTCAAAACGAGTAAGAGCGTAATATATAATATATTAGTAATATGAATGTAAATATAATTATACTTAACCAGTTTTAATGTATAACCTTCATAAAATCAATAATAAAATTCAAGTATATTACACGGCTAGGTCTGATAACTAGAGATCAGTTTTATGATATTGTAAATTGAAATGACATATGAACTTAGCCAACTAGACCTATATTAGTCATTCATTCACTCAGCCATTCCAGTTCTTCTAGAACCCAAATCCAAGTTGCATACTTTCCACTGACCAAACCATTCTAACAGAATGATGGTAATGGAACCTCTATGTGAGGACAGTGTCAAGGATTTGAGACACCTAGAAGGAGGAATGTTGAAATAACTTTGCAAACTGCATAAAAGTAATTCATAAACTGTGAAATCAGAACGATATTATTTTATAGTGGAAATACCTGCAAAAGCAGCACAAAATTGTCTCCTTCATATGTACAGGCAGGGACATAAACTGCAAATAATTCCGGAAGTCCACTGCTACATAAGTAACCATGGCCGCCGCATAATTTCCGACACTCCTCGATTCCATCCTGCAATTGAAATAATAATAATCAATTTGATCCCAGATAAGAAGACGTGATGTCCCAAATCAGCTTTAACACAAAAGGCCTTTTACCACTAAGCCTAGTGGTGTTCATCTAACCAAAAACTAAGTAAAAATAAATGTACAGAGTAACATGACATCCACCATGTAGAAAGCATAAATAAGATAGTTTGGGATCCTCTGGGGCAGTAATTTAACTAAGCATGCAAAAGACAATTCAGAATACCAGCCACTAGGAATAACTGTCGTCTTAAGCAAAACATTGAGTTTATACTTGTAATCATAGTCTTGACTCTATAAATGCTGATTCAGCAATCTTGATACATTCCATTACATTGTGCATAAACTACAAACAGTATCACTTTTTTAATGCTGTCTATACCAATCCTGGAGAATATGAAAACATCAACAAGGCCAATAAACTAGATGAACTAGAATGAACATAATAAAGCTCAATATAAGCGAGCTACTGAGTATGACAGAAAAAAGCAGGTCTAGGTAAACAATTAAAATTGGTTAATAATTTAAGATTAAAAAGAGGGGCAAAAATCAATTCCAATAACATACAGCAGTTGCAGTAGTGGTCAGAGACTTCAAACCCGCAGTACATGCGTGAGCCTCCGGCAATGTTGAGAAATCATTTGCTTGCAGTCTTTTTGTCACATCCATATATAGCCATTTCAACCACTCACCAACAAATCTGAAAGCATAGGCAGAAGCGAGCAAGGGAAACAGCCTATTTTGCTGAGTTTTATAATCAATCACCTAAACAAAGTAGGTTGCAGAAACATTAGATGAAATTACTTTGTAACAAATTAGAAATTAGTGAAAAGTTGACAGCTTCGAAACTTAACAATGCAATATTCTCGACCCTGTAGGATAGAATTGCTAAGAAGGAACACTTCATTCATGTCTGACCAACAAAATTATCATTGGTCATAAGGGTAACTATAATCAGCTATTCTGACTTTCGTGTCTATCCAAAATTAAGAAAGCAGGGACCAAATCAAATCCTAGCAGAGTCACAGTTCTTTATTCCACGGGAATTTCCAAAATTCACATCATCTAAAAATTTAGAAATGAGATTGTGTTTACAAAGATATGAAAACTGAGGCCAGCTCAGAATACCTCCAACGTTTTCAATAAAATATGAGCTAATACATGCCAAAATCATCATAAACTTCAATTATCCAAAGTTGAACAAATATTATAAAATGTACAGGCCAAAGAGTAACAGTTCCCTGATAATATTAAAAATAAATGGCTTCTCTAACGTACCTGGGTCTCAGGACCACCATTCTGTGAACCAAATTGTCTACGAACACAACTATACCTTGTAGCAATACAAACTGCACGTGATAAAGCACTAGAAGCATCAGAAACAATTGTTTGACGAACAAACACCATAGTGCCATACACCAACTGCCGTGGAACATTGGATTGCACAAATTTCCCTTCCCTCGTAACTTGTGAAACCCTGAGACATTTAAAACAAACGTCAATTTACCACCTATAAATAACTGTGATGATGGTAAGCACAGATTGAATAACTCATGGAAGAGATTCACTACAGACTCAAAGATACTTATACTTCTTCTGTCTGTGTATGTGGAAGTGGACTACTACTACAATTTTACTCCTCTTAGACTCGCTGTTGTTTAACAATAACAGTGATGATGAATTGAAGATAATGATAGATTTTAACACAAAGAGCTTCCCATTGGAATAATGATGCCAGAAATTATCCAATTTTCACATTGTGCAGTCCTTAAAATTTAATAGCTTAAAACTATACGGAGGGAGAGAAAGAAAGAGAGGACCAACCGCATCAACATTTGATTCCTAGGGATGCGCACATGATCAAATCTCAAAACACCATTGTCCATGGTGTTATATGCCCCATTTCCAAATTTCATTCCAATATCACCAATTGTAATGCCAGAAAGAGGTTTGTGATCTTCCAGGCTCCGTAGCTGTACGATAAAACCTGAAAATGGTAACGTTTACTCAGTCAATACATATTAGGCCATATTCCATGCAAATAATTCCAAACAGTGGATGCTGTACTTTACCATGCACTCCGTGGTCCTGACCATCGATTTTGAGCTGCGCATAAACAACTGCATGGGTTGAAACTTTACCCAATCCACCAGGCCACCACTAATAACAACAGTGAAGTTAAGAATCTGAGCGAGAATGTTCAGTCAATGAAGCAAAGCACGGAACAATAAAAAGCCAGATACAGTAGTTAACAAGTAAAAATACACTTCAACCAAAATGACTAGGAAAGGACCTCTTTTCGCTTTCCTTTTTGTAGAGGTTATTGAAGCACCTCTCTCATACTAAATGATACCACAGGTGTTGATCACATAAAACTAAAAACAATCAACCTCTCTCCCTTTCTCTCTCTCTCAAACAGTCAGGTAAATACTGTACATTCTACTCACTTTGCTTGAAGTAAGTGTAGGACTGTGAATTATGAATTCATCTGTCTGCTGATCAAATGTTGCTGTGGTTTCAAGCCCTTGAACATTTGAGCCATGACCAAGCTCAGTTTGTGCATAGCAGCCAATTATTTGCATCTTATATGCCAAAGGCAACCACTTTTCTTGCTGCTCGTCAGTGCCTTGTCCTTTGATAGCCGGTACAAACATTCCCTGTCAAGAACACAGAAACTTAAAAGGTAGAAAGAAAGTACATTAAAATGGCCCTTGCCACCTGGACTTGAAATGAAAAACACTATATTCTATTCATAAGTTTGAAGAACTCGAACCACATTGTAGTCAACAAAACTCAGTTTTTACCATCCCACAAACATGACAATGTCTTCCAGCATAAGTACACGAGAAAACGAAAAATAATAATGCCATTAAAGCAAAAACGGGGAAATACCCAATGAAGATCCGTATAAGCAGGTTCGTCCACAAAAAACCTTAATCTAGAGGCCTCTTCTTCTGTAATGAATAAAAATTTGCACGGTTATACAATGCACTAAAAAAGGATAAAAATAAAATATAAATATAAATACAAGGAAGCAGCAGTAATGTGAGAGTATCAAATAAAAATTTACCATTTAGACGAAGCTCAATGATCCGTTTCCAAGCATGAGCTGCCTTCATGAGAGTGTTTTTGAACAACTCCTTCCTACCTAGCATAGTTCTGTTATCCTTTCGAAAGGCCTAAATACAATAATGGATAAAATTTATCAAAAAAAAAAAATCAGAAATCCAAAACAATAATATCACTTTGAAATTAAAAATATATAGATATAATGTCAAAAAACAGGGACACTACGTAGAATCGCATACGACCTGTCGTCTATTTAAAATAGCAACAATATAAAGAACATAGAAATTGAAAATTCTCAACGACTTGAGAAGCCTTTTGTCATCAACTTAATCTCAACCAAAATTTAACGATCATATAAAAAAAAAAAAAAGAAATTCACCGGATCGCCGGCGACGAGGCGTGAAATGCGATCAGAGACTTCGAAGGCGTGGCGAGAGCCAGCCCAAACGATCTTCATGTCGTCGACATCGAACTTGGCCTTCTGCCTCTCGGGAGCAAGGTAATCGACACCGCTCGTGCTCATCTTCGATTTTTCAATCTGATCAAAAGTTCTTTCGATCGATTATTTGTTTCTTTCAAGAAGTGCGTGAATTCGATTTAATGAAGGCAATGCAGTTGGGTGAGTCAATTTAAAGGGAAGGTTAGATTTTAGCGTGATAAGATGGGCTTTGGTCGTTGGTTTTGACACGTGTATTTTTGACTATTGTGTTACGTCTCATGAGATATTTGCTCTTTTGTTTTTTATTTTGTACTTTTTTTATTTTATTTTGTTGGTCGGAATGGAGGAACCTTAGCGGAAACCAAGTGAATACTTATTTGTGGTCAAGTTGTTGTCTTTTCCTTTTAATTCGTACATACACGTGAAAATTATCGTCCTAAACCTCGTCATTCAAATTATTATGTTAAAATGACGTGGATAACTATCTTAAAAAGCTGGGATACGGATAAATTCCAAAACATTCTATGTACTTTATTTTAATATCAATTCAACCCCCATTATTTTATTCCAGTGATGCTGGGCTAGGCTTACAAGTTATAATACAAATATAATTCAAAATTTACAATTTGATATAGTAGTTTATATAATAAAAATTTATTAGAGAAAAAATAAAAATAAATAAAATAAATTACATCTTTAAGAGAATTTTATTGCTTAAACTGTTACATCATATTATAAATTTTAGATTTTATTTAGGTTATAAGTCTAATATTATACTACTATTTTGCTTCAATCTAATGGCAAGACATGGATGCTACTAAACCAAAAAATAATACGGTTCAGTTGAATAACGCATTTGTTTAAGCTTCTATACTAATCAGAAAAACTTTTCTAATGTTAAAAACTCTTTTAATTTTATTTTGTATTGTTTAATTATCACCTAACAAAAATTTGACGGAGGATTAAAAAAATTATTTTATGTCTTATAAAAGAAGCTCGAAATTGAGACTTAAAAAAAAAAAACTCTTTTTAAACTTTTTTAAAGTTTTAAAGTGGCAAGGGTATCTTCATTTAATTTTAAATATTTTACATTATTCTTTTCTTATAACAAAAATAGAGTAATATCATAGATTACCTATAAGATTTGACATTATATCGCTCATAAATATAGTTTCATATTTGTATTATTTTGGTCTTTATAGTTTCGTATTTGTATCATCTAAGTCCAATTGACTGATTCTTTTTGTTTTTTCACAAACCAAATTACAATTGAATAATTATTTATGATAAAAATTAAAACAATATTGTCCCATACTCATTGAATATCGAGGTTCAATTGACAAAAATATCATTATCCATTTATGAAAAAACAAACAGAATTAATTAACTGAAACTAAATGATACAAATACGTAAATCTTAAGAACTAAAATGACACGAATATAAAACTATATTTTTTTGACAATATTTTATCAAATCTTAAGGGTAATATCATATATTACCTCTAACAAAATTTTATTTTGATAATTTAATTATAATAAATACCTATATATTTATAATAAATACCTTTCTAAAAAAACTCTATCCTTAAAAAGTCTATTTTAATAAATTCTACTCATAGAAGCGAGAACAAATGGTGCCGAATTTGAATCAAAGTGTAAGATGTATGTACATCTATGTCTTTGTGTATTCTCTTCGTGAACAAGTAGAAGTGCCGGCTGACGTCTGTTTCTTTAAAATGCAATGAAAGTATTCCTCTTGTTCGAATTTTCACTTGACTTTATTCGATGAAATTTCTATTTACAAAACATATATATAAAAGTTATTTTTTATTTTAAATAATCATAATCTAAATAAACTTTTTATACGAATTCTTTTACCCAAATTGATTTATCATAATGTGATACGTGATTATAATGAATAACAAAATCAATTTATTTAAGGAAAGATAGCAATGCATAAATAAATGAACAATACCAAATAAATTTGTACATATAGATTTTCGCATAAAGTTTGTAAGTGTAATATTTTTTTTTATCATCATGTAAACTAATAAAAGAATTAAAAAAAAAAGATAAAGAAACACACTGACGACAATCAGCTTACTTTGCTTCAATAATGCTCCAATGATCGATAAAAGAAATTCCACGTACATCGCTATACTTGAGATCTTGGTCCATTGGAAAAGTCTGTCCATTGGTTCATTCATATATCATACCACTGCAATCTACGAAGCAGTAAATACATTATCCCAAAAAGCCTTCACCTATGTGCCAATAATTAAGTGATGTCTCAATAGCAGAAAAATTACCTCCCAAAACTGAGCAGCCATTCTTCCCTCGAACAAGGATACGTTTTCTCTCGATGTAGGTATCAGGCCGTGTTAAATGCTGATAACTGACAAGTCTTTCCCTTCAACAGATAATCGTATGTCCAACAAACAAAAATTCTATCGCACACTGGTTGGAGCATTGGGGACCACGGTGTGGAACAAGATTGCAGAAGCCTACAGTAGCCGTAACCAGATAAAATAATTCGAAGTAAGATGTTTGCTCAGGCTTTTGGTAGTCAATAGAGAGGGGCCCTTTTGGGACTCATAGACCATTGAACCTGAGATATTTGATCTGGTTTCACAGACTTGTGCGCCTTCAATAAAATAAAATTGACCAGACACAAAGCCAAGGTCTCATAAAGCAGTCAGATTTAACTCGAACATACATCAAAATTTCTCATCAGCTGTATTCTCTCTGCAATGGTTGACCCAGCAGTCCCAATAAAGCCAAGTGAAGCACAGCTGCAAACAGTTTCCTCTACAAATAAAAGTACATCAGAGAATCTCTGAGGGCAATGCTTCTTTGTCCCAGTTAATTGACCAACATTCGTTGGCGTCGATCCATGGGTCAGGCTATGCTGTGCAGTTGCAAGTTTCTTTGCTGTTTGTTTAACCAACTCATCTTCTTCTCTAAGAAAATACAGCTCAAAAGAATCCTTATCTTTTGCCAAATCCCCCAGATAACTTCCTGTCCAATTACGTTCTGGAAGATCAGTCATCACAAAGATATGGATGGGTTGGCGACCCTTTTGCCTCAATGAGTCCAGGTTTTGCTTCAAGGCTGAAAAAGTAGCTTTCCAGTGGTTCTTGAACTGCCCATCTAACAGTCTGAGCTGGGCACAAAGAAATGGATCCTTTATGGTCTCAAGAGCATACTTCTTTCCCGCACTTAATATTTCAGGAACAAATGGAATAAACTCAATCATTTTAATTAGAGATTGTATTCTTTGATCACTTGGAGTTCTATTGATATCAATATAGAGCTCAGAGCCTCTGTATGGAGCCGTGAAAAGGCTTCCAAATGCCAGAACAGTGGCCAATTCAGCTTCAGAACCAGGTCCAAAGGCCTTATATACGTCTCGACGTCTCCTAACATATGAAATCTTCTTTTTCTTCTTAAGTTGCTCATCTGGTTGAAGTGAATCTAATACACCATCGTCAACACCATTTTGGTACGTCCAAACTGTGGTTCTGCAGTCTTCATCAACAGTGTGTAAACACTCTACATTACCATTGAGCCCAGATAGTACAGATCCACATTGCTTTAGGCTATCAAACAAAGAGGAATCTACACTCGGTTCACTCAGACAAGCCAAATCAACGTCCATGCCACACCATAAAGATGCAAAGACCCTAAAGTCTATGACTCGCAGCAAGGAAGAGCGCAACAAAGATGAAATATCAACAACATCAGCTATGGAGAAATACCTGCAACAAAGCAAAAGATAAAGCTCAAAACCCACACAGAAGCTTGAAAATCAATAATCCTTTGAAGGATCACTAAAACTTCAAAAGTATCACAAATTTACAATAGAATATAAGCAAAACCAAAAAACTAAAACAACGACAACATCAACCAAATTCATCTGTCAGCAAGAAGCTCAATCAATCTTATGCTTAAATGATTGGAAAAATGTAATAAATAGTCAAATTAAGGGGGTTGTTCTGAATCTTTGGCCAAATCCTAACCAAATTGTGGAGTTGTCGAGGAGAAAGGTGTTAAGCAACTTGCTCCAAAACTAACAACTTGCTTGACATTTATTTAGTTCTTTTCAACACTCGATAAGCGTCAAGCTGGGGTTGTCTAGCAATCCGTACTTGACAGCTCAACACTTTGGTAGTACATGCAAGGCTAGGTAAAGATTAAAAAAAAAAAAAAAAAAAGACCAAATTTGGACCAAAAATTTGGCAATTTCTAGTATTTCCCTAAATTCTTTCTGAAAACCAGTACGAATCTGAAGAAAAAACTTTAATTAAGACAATTTGAGTAAAACCATAGCTTATTAAATAAAGAGAAAAAAAATGTCACTCAACTGAGCATAAGAAATCGATTTAACTTTGAACTGGTTAAGCTGATCATAAATTTCCAAAGCAAACCAATGCAATATCAAACCAAATCCTCCCATCAAATAACCAAAAACAAACCAAAATTCAGTACCACAAAGTAAAGAAACCCAGTGAAATAGCAGATCAGTTACCTTCCGCTGCGAAGAAGCTCGATCGCGTGATTCCAGACCGAGATTCGGATGTTATTCGGTTCCAAAACCCTAAATTTGGGGCAGCTACCGAGAGCAACAGCGTGGTGGTCGAGAACTGGAGGGACAATCAAGGTCCGGTTGAGAATAGCCGCCATTATAATTGCCTTTTTGAATTCTTGAAGTTGGTTGCTGAAGCCACTGTGGGGGGCGTAAAAGAGGAACCTTTGATCGGGGTATTGGAGCTTGGTGGCTTTGCATTGTGGGAATTTGGAATTGAGGGAAACGGATGAGAGTGAGAGGAGGGATTTGGGGATGTGAGTGTAGGCAATGAAGAAGAGGAAAAACGTCAAAAGGATGATTAAGAGGAAGAGGAATGGCGATCTGTGCTGGGGTTTTCTCCTGGTATTCCAGGGCCTTGGGGGTTTTGTGAGTGCGAAAATATTTTTCATGTTTCTGTTTTCGTCGATCTTGTTTTGTTTCTGGGATCTGCTGCTGCGCTGCATTTCATTTGTTTGCTTGGGATTCCTTTATTGGGCTTAAAATGTAGTAGCCCAACGACACATTGATTTTGTTTGTAGGCCTTAGAGAACATGGGTAAGATCAAATCATCAACAGAACACCAGACCCATAAAAAAAAGGTGGGTTGTTTTAATTAAAGGGAGAATTTTAAACCCTGAGGTATGAAACTATTTTAACCATCATGTTTGGGAAATAGCTTCAAGTGACCCTGATATCTTTAACTCTGTTAAGTTAGACAGTTAATGTTTGAAACTATTTTAATGCCCTTTACCAATTTCAAATTTTTTAAAAACTTGAAATTAATGTGACTCAAACTCATTCTCTTAAAGGATACACTTTTCACTTAACCACTATCCCAACTTATTACTTGACTTTAATAAACACAAAGTATAAAATAATATAATACTATTTAAATGAATTAAAAAAAAAAGTGAAATCCTAATTCTCTCTAATCTCTTAAATCATATAAACACAAACAGCCGCCACTGTTGACTGACGTATTAACCAACACCGCCCACACCGCACGATAGATCGACCACTCCTCATTAATCTTTCATTTATCGCGTATCTCAAAACGGTAAAAAACCCCCTCAAAACTAAGGGTGCACACGGGTCGGGTCGGGTTTGTCTAAACCCGATTTTGATCCGACACTGTTCAAACCCGACTCTTTTGACACGAATTCGGGTTACTATTCAATATTAACCCGACAACCCGATCGGATCGGGTTTGGTTTTATTCAAACATACTATTCAAACCCGATTATAACCCGGTACTGTTCAAACCCGACTATTCCAACCCGATTTCGGGTTACTGTTCACGGTTAACCCGACCAAAACCCGACAAACCCGATCGGGTCAGGTCGGGTCGGATTATTTTGCACACCCCTACTCAAAACTGTAGAAAATCGATTTGACAAGCACCACCTGTACCAACCTCCTCTATTGTGCATCTGTCATCATCGCCTCTCCCAACCATCTTCTTGGCTGTGGTTCATCAAAACTCAAGGGTCTTCATCAGACGTCCGTCCGTTACCGAAAAGTAGTCATTTCACCACCAAACCAAATCACTTTCAGCCTCACCAATGGACAGTGTAGCGGGGATACGATATGGTTGGAGCATTCATGCAAACTTTATAATTTAGAAGGTTTATTTAAGACTTTTAATTTGAATATATTTGAATTAAAATAAGAATTATTGATGGATTTATTACTTTACCCTTCTAATTATAACTTAACAGAATGGTTTTAAGGTAGGTTCATTTCACTTATTTCCAAAAAAGCGAGGTCGTCCCAGATTTTAGGCCATACCTGAGAACTATTTATGAATTTTTCCCTTCATCAAATATTTATTGTTGCTCTTGATCCAGTAAGGCCAATGGAAGAGGTTTTTTTTAATTATTATTTCTAGGAAAAAAAAGTCTAATTGTTAGAAAACTCAAAATTTATTATGGATTAGTACTTTGATATTTGTTTTTTTTTTTTTTTTTCATTCCTTGTCTTCTAAAAGCTGGTACATCAGGTGGATTAAGGACTGTAAATTAAAATAATTATCAACCTATTCAACATTCAGCAAAGCAGCCAACTTTGAAACCAAGTGGGACTTGCCACATCTCCAAGCAAACTAGTCTATGTTTTACTGGACCTGCAAAGTCAACGTCTTATAACCTACTCTCGAAGATGGAAAGAAAATGTTAACAAATTGTATACCAAAATCATGTAGCCTAAATAACATAAAATAATTTTAAAACTAACATATCATTCATTATATCAACCTATCATTTGGTAATAATTAATCGAATACACAGATTATTTACAACACAAATTTTGAAATATGTTTTAGCATTAGTATCATTATTCTAAAAAAACCAATCGCAGCCCCATGCAAACCTTAAAAAATCCAATAAATATTTATTGAAGCTTTTTGCTTGTACAGCAGCCTACTTCAATTATCTTTGCTCGTGTCCGATAAACAAGTTTAATTATATCCAAAGAGAGTGTTGAATCATATCTCAAATCTAACGGGAAAGGTATTAACCACATCATTGACCCCTTATGGGGTAATGCGCAATGTATTCACTGGCTGCACACTAATATCGTCAACTACTAGCAAACTCAGGAGTAAAAGAGTTTCTGAGAGAGAATTTTATAAATTCAAATAATTTCTAGGAAGATGCTACAACCTACAAGCTAGGAACTTAAGTTAACGATACTAAAAGAACAATCTTATTAAGGTAATTCCACAAACAAATATATGATCAACCCAAATCCAACTACACATTATTAGTCCTGTATAAACATTCAACTGTAGTGCTCACCAGCAAGGAGCTAACCTACACCTTCAAACCTAGCAAATGCTGTCCTTAGACCGCATGGATAGGGCTACCACCTGAGTTGATTCTAGAATTACCAGAGTTTGGATTAGCGTGGAAAGCTGACTGCCTAGATGACCCTTCAAGAAGTTTCAATGAAAGAGAAGATGGACCAGTCTGACCAATAGATTCTCCCAAACTCAGTTTTGACATGCCAACCAGTTCATCAACATTAATTGGGCTCTTTGAATGTACTGCTGTCGGCTTGAGCACTTCATGTGTTTCCTTCTTAGCTGGCTCTGTGCTATAACCTGGCCAAAATGGAAGAGAAAACGGAAAAAATGGCGAGACATAAGCAGGATATATAACTGGGAAAGATGATTGTGAGCTCTCTGGCTTCAGAGGTGCAGGCTCTCCATCATTAGAGTTGGTAGAATCCATTGATTCACATTCTTCTTCCAAAGCAGGAGGAGCAGGCAGTGGATTGTTGCTTTGTGTTTCAGCCTGGGGATTGTTGGGAGAGAATAAATCCTGTGACACTACCGCAGGGTCGGCCGACTGCATACAGACATGAACCAAGAATATCATCAAGCATTCCATAGGGAGAATTGTTTAAAAGCATAACTACAGGGGAAAATATGAGAGCGCGCATTAAGAATTGAAGGGAAAGTTGGCTCCAATTTAGCAAGCTCCATCAAAAAAAAAAAAAAAAAGGCACATGCCTAGGATATAAGGAAGACAAAGCTTCCATTTCACAGTACCCCAAAGCTAGCAGAACAAGATGATTGCTAGTGCAAAGAGAAGTAGGAATTCTATTATCCACAAGTATTATATCAAGGCTACTGTCATTCCATCATGGTTGCAGTAGATTAATGTGAGCAAAAGCAAACCAAAGACAAACCTTTCAGAAAGAAAACAACTCTCTATCGATAACATCCTTGGCCAGGAGAAGGCATTAAAGCAGAAACTTTTACATGTGTGTGTATACATACTTATCTGCATTTCTACTATTTAATTGATGCAAACAAGGGATAAAGAGAAGTACTAACTTCATCAGCAACAATATCAAACAGGCTGGAGCGCCTTTTTCTCCTAGAAACATTGCTTTGCCTGATAAAATATTTCTGAGCATGGCTGGCAACTTGTGTAGGCGTTCTTGATATAACATAATTGCGTGCAATTCCACGCCAGTCACCTTTGCCAAGCTTCTGTAGACCTAATAGAAACATCCTATGCTCCTCTTCCGTCCACGGAACACCTGCACAACAAAATTATAAGCGATTCAGAAAGACATAAAGAAGACACATAGAAAAAGCATATAAATCTTAGACTAAATGCTTGTCATGAGGCTAATGTTACAACAATCAACTCAAATGCCATTTAAAGCATCATTCCCTAACTTTTCAGTACAGAAAAATCAGTTTTACTATTTTGAATCCTTTCTCTTAAAAGCCAAATCAGAGCATAAACTCGTTCTGAATCATGATCAATATACCATAACTTTAAGGCATCAATCAACATGAGACATGGATTCTCCTCATGATTTGCCACCAATGCTACCTTATCTATTGGGAAATTACACCAACATAAGCATAAGTTCAAAATCTTATTCCTTTTGATTTCGCAGCTATGTTTGCTAGCACAAGATTAAAGCTTTTGAATACAAATTAAGTGATTCAATTCTATGACAAATTCCACGTCAACAATTTAGTCTAGCAATAAACAGTTAAAAGAGTTACAAAAATATCATAAGAACAAGTTGCAAGCTAATCAAACTTTCAAGATTCTCCCTTTCTAGCAAAATCAAATCTTCCTCACTGCTGACATTAAAGTTCATAAACACATTAAAAGCATAAATGATATCACCAACAATTAGATTCAGATAAAAACCAAAAATATAATCTGAAATCTTATTAAAATTTAAAAAAATATACAAATAAAATAACCAATAACAAAACAAACAAAAAAATTTAGACAATTCCAAAAAACCGAAAAATCTCGAACCTTTTTTCCGTTCACGACTGGACGACGAGCCGGGAACGAAGTCCTCGGAAGCGTAGCCGTCAGCATGATCAGGCGTCTCACCGGGCGAACCCGGAACATTCGAGCCGCTATTGTTGGTATGGCTCGTGTAGTGGCTGAGATTACCCATACTAGCACTCTTCCGGATCGAACCGTCAGTCAAACGGACGCCGAAGAGCTTGACGCCGCGGTTCGGACAGGTCCGAGAATTGTGGCCATTATGGCTGCAATGCGAGCACCGGCGCGTCATTCTGGTTCGGGTTGGGAAACTCGGATCGGACAGATTTGGCTTGGGGTTAGAATGGTAGAAATTAATGGGGATCCGGATGCGAATTTGGATGGTCCGAATTATTACAAAGATCCGAATAAGACTAGGTTTTATTTTGTTCCCGCAGATGGGAAGGAGAGAAGCTAAGAAAGGGAAGATGGATTTCTATATATTTAACTGTAGTGTTGGGTTAGGTCTATTACGGATAATGGGTAATGATTCCATGTTTCTCAGATTACGTAAGGGAGTGTTTTTTGTTTCTGTGTTTGATCGATGGATGATATTTGTTTTGGTCAAACGAGTCTGGACGGTGATAGCGCCTCTTATCTTATTGTTTTCCGCTTGTATTATGTTTATGGATTAGCCGTCACAGGGAGTGGCCCCACTTTTAGACGTGGAAGAACAAGACTTTTGTTTCATGATTTCCAAACTCCAATATGAGAAAAAATAATATCATCAATCTTACCCATAAGCCCATAATTTAGCTTGATCGCATAACACGAGACGCTAGATCCCATCTCCTTGGTTGCGATTATCCACTCAATAATTAATTAGTTATTGATTTAATATAATATAAAATATGCTATTTATCAAGCCATTTGCAAATGTGATGTGACAATTTACCAATATCTTTTTGCTCGAGTTTTCATAGATAACTTTATATAAAATGTAGAATTATAATTGTACAATCTGAGTATATATTATGTCTAATATTTCAATTCCATATATCTATCTTCCTATTTTATCAACTTCAAACACATATGCACCATTGTAATCAATTATACATTTACTCCAATTTTTGTTTTACTAAGAAGGGGAATAAAAATACTAAATTATAAATTTGTTGTGCAAGGATAAGTTGGTTGAGGCAATTGGTTACAGGGTCCCTTCGGTTTACAATTGGAGGAAATATGAAATAGTAATTTAAGGTGTTGGGAGAACGAATAAAAAAATAAATACAAAAATCGAGATTTAGTAGGACGCGTGTACGGCGAGGGGAAATCTTGACTTAACCAGGAAAATAAAATAGTAATGGTTAGTGGTAAGATACGGCATATTCTTGGTACGACCCATTTGATTTTTAAAGCTTATCCACCTTATCCAAATCACAGACATTTTTTCTTTTGTCTGATTGCTTTAAATAGTGGACCCCCACTCAAGAGTCAAAGTATATCTAAATCATGGTCCCACCGACTTGGAGTGTTAATTCCGTCAATAAAAATCCAAAGTAAAGCATATTATATATAATTATTTAGAATAGTAATTGGATTAACTAAGGATTTATAAAGTTAATAGAGCTTAGGAGGTGGAGTTAATGGGATTATTAGGGAAGGGAAGAGTGATGATGGATGGACCTACAGGACCTATACCTATTTTGATTTCACAATAACCTATGAGATGAGATTCCATGGAGAAGAGAGAGAGAGAGAGAGAGAGAGAGAGAGTTTTGTAATTAAGGAATACAAATAGAAGAAAAGACAAAGAAGAAAGGAGAAGAAAAGAATGACCAAAACGTGGCGACTAACGAGTGGCATGTGCAAAAAGCCAGCAAAGTAAAAGAGCATGCAGAACACGGTTGGACTCAAGGGGCAGGCGACCACGTGATGGTAGAAGACACCTGTGCAGTTGAGCTTCAATCAAGGGCTAAGAGGAGAGCGGCGACCTATTGATGGTCCTGGCTGTGGCTAAAAAGCTCGCATTGGTTAACGTGTTGTCCTACACGTCTCAGCCAACCTCCCACGTTAAACCATCCCCTTTCGCTACTCAGTTTTGAATATTCTCACTACTAATACTATTCTCCGTCATAAATTTCACACTTCACACGCGCTTCACCTACAGGCTGACCTACTTGAGATTTAGAAGTTTGCTCAATTGGAAATCTCCATTGAGGCAGCCAATGAGCTTGCTATTCAATGGCTGGAACTCATGTTCCTACCATGTTCCTGCGTTTAAAAATTAATACCCATCATTGTCTCTTAACCTTAAAAGAAACAAGTCAAGCTTCAAATTGA
Source organism: Boswellia sacra (assembly GCA_013180625.2). Classification (NCBI taxonomy): domain Eukaryota; kingdom Viridiplantae; phylum Streptophyta; class Magnoliopsida; order Sapindales; family Burseraceae; genus Boswellia; species Boswellia sacra. The sequence continues at coordinate 239,282 of SNVD02010405.1, read as the reverse complement.
AATAATTTGTATGACTATACGTCGAATATGCATGTATGCAATACCATAGTAGAGTAGAAATGCTTTTTCGGTCAGCATTTATGAGAAAAAAGTGTTTATTATAAAAGCATATAAGAGTCTTTTTATTTAGGAATTGAAATCCATGTCATCATTTACCATTAGCTGAGATAATGTTAGTATTCAAGCATCTGTAACACACATAATAACACGGGAAGTGTAAGTAACGCATACAACCACCACCGCTTGGCTTCTTCAGTATTGCATGATACGTTTGATGTCTGGAAGACACCTTATACGCCATATGTAAGCCTCAAACGCTCTTTAAGATAGTCAGCACTGCAGATTGGGGGATATCTACCAAGACAACCCAATAAATGTCAGCTCTGATTCTTTGCGAGAATAATTAAGTTAAAACTAATTTGACAATCATGAGCACTATTGACAGTTTTAGCCCCGATTTTAAAAACAATTCAAGTATCAACTTCCAAATCGAACTTTGCATTTCCGCTTTCTTGACAAATTTATAGATATTCCTTCAACTCAGCAACTTCCATGGGAAAAAATTTTAAATAGAAGGAGAGAAAACCCGCATTCTTGAAGAGATTGCTGAATATAATTATCCATACCTTGGGGGACATAACTCGCTGCAACAACTCTCCAAGCACTCCACTATACAGTCACTGTTGGGATCCAAGAAGAATGCTGCCTACAATGTTACAATTTTAAAACAGCCAATTATTACAACAACGAACTCCCTTGATGAGAGCGATGGCGTCATAAACCAAGGGCACTTTTGAATATCCAATGAAATAAAAAATAAATAAATCCAATGTGTTGGTACAGGTTTTGAAAAAGCACTTCAAATTCAGTCTCATAGCATTTGGAACAACATGCAAAATTTTATCATCTTTTGCATCAGTAGACCCGTTTAAAACTCACTGTCTTCATGCTTGAGGCATGATGAAAAGGAAGCACAACATCTTTAAATAAAATAATATTTATTTGGATCATATTCCATGAATTGTTAATTGTTATCCTGTAGTCTATGCAAACTTTCTAGAATTATTCTTTCATTATAGAGTCAGAACTTACAGAAGTGAGGCCAAAAATGCATAACACTTCGAAGCCTTTAGAAAACAGATTTCATTAAGAGCAAAGACATGCCAAATTAGCTAATTTTAAACACTCAAAAGTTGCTCACAAACAAGTATATGTGGATACATTTACCCAACCCAAATACCATAATCAGCTCATACAACAATCAGTGATCAGAATAATCAACTCAAATGATCATTCACTTAGATCAAATTAACAAAGTTACTATTCAATGACCGATGGTAAATCTAATGCTTTAAAATTCTCCCTGATCAATCTAAAAAGGGGGGAATAGATCTTCTTTAAAGGTGTCAAACCCCAGTATGTCAAATGTTGCAGCATAACATCCTTCACGACTATGAGTCCAAAACAGAAAATTTAGTGGTAGGAAATTATACCAAAACAATAAAGAAGAATAATATAACAGGGAAACAAATGAATGATTACAGAGTAGCGTTCTTGTCCAACTGGCATAACTCTGTGAAGGGTTGACCTACAAGAGAGGACACAAGTTAAGATAACAAAACTCGCCCTTGCAAAATAATCCACTCAATATTAGCATTAGTTTAATAAAAACATATTCATTTGAGCCTAGAACATGTATATTACTCATGGAGAAAATGAAAAGTTGGTTTAGTTAGCAGAGTGATAAATTACCGAAATAAACAATTAGTCCATCTCTCCATCATGTCTCCAATATTTACAATGAATGACCTGCAGCAAACTAAAGTTCTGAATCCAGAATTTCAAAGCAATTTACCATCCAACATTGTAACATAAATTTATATTGTCACAAATCAAGGAGAATGAGAGACAATTATGAACATCACAGTACCAGAACAGCAAGCCCTAGATACTCAGAATAATAAGAAGATACCATAAGCAAATTTATCCTAGTATGGTCCAGAGATGGTACATACTTGATTGAACTATCATAACCAGTTTAACGAACTTAGTCTAAATGGACAAAGATTTCATAATGCAGACTTTTATTTAAAATAACTAATAGGACAACTCTTTTCCACAAGATAAATTCCTTTTACATTAAAAGAAAGCCATCATGGTCTTACCCCTTAATATTTGGCACATCCTCCCATATTTGTGGTTGATTGAATTTGTCCCTGCAAACCTGTTAGCAGTGATAACTTAGATGGGAAAAACCATTAGCAACTGAAGTTATGATGCTGTAATTGACTTTATTTAAGACAAGCATGCCTGAAGTCCTGGAACACCATCAGTTGCTAGAAGAGTAATCATCCCATAATCTGAATGAGCAGAAGCACCGTATATTTCTTCAGCAGCAGAATCTAGTTCTGAAATTAGAAATAAGGTGCACCTTATGAACCACAGGTAAGGAACTCGATCAATAAACAGCTCTCTAAAATGGGCAACTTATCAGCAATATATAAATTATAAGGAACTCCATGATAACAGTTTGAAAGCATTTTTGGTGGAGGGACAAAAAGAAAATTTAAATCTGTTTCAGAAAAGAACCTAAAGATATCACCTTCTTTGCTGGAAGGCTGCGTGCTAGAAATAAAGATATGAGCAGACAATTGTTCTTGGATGATGCAGGTTAAAATGTAGACAACTTATTGATTCTATTACTGCAGCAGAACTAATAAAATTCACTAATTCTCATGTAACTATTTTGTGGAAGAGTTTTTTTTGTGTTATCTTTGAAACGAAATACTGCTTAAAGTGGATGTGGGGGTAAATTTCTGATTTCCAATATTTTTAACAGACAATATGTACATATTATTTAAGGATTGACACTCTACTATAAAATATTTAAATGCCATTCAGATGTACAAGAATGACACTTTCAGCAAAAAAACTGGCATTCGTATGACTAGGAACTCCCAAAAATAAAAAGGAAATGAACAGAATATTTGTAAGATTCACAACCGCAAATGACATATATTACAGGTGACCACATGTAAAAAGCATCTTCTAACTTTCGTTACTCGGTAAATTCTTTTTCCAGCCCAGCACAAACTAAAAAAAGATATCCAAGAGCCAGTTTGCACCTCTATACCTGGATAATGTAACAGTCGAAGAAATGCCATAGGTGCATCCAAGGCCCCCACTTTCTCAAAGAAATCTTCATCCAAGTTCAAAGCCAAAGCAATTAAATGGATTAATCTCTTTCCCACAGACCTGTAACAAAAGAGATAGCCACATTTTTTAAGTTGTACAGACCAGCTAATTTTGTTCGCTTTTGTCTACCATGTGGCTACTAGTTCCAGCAACCCCACCCCCTTTTTGGCTTTTGATTAAGCTTCTTTTGGCAGAGAAAAAAAGGTGACTAGTAGCCTCCGGCTCTCCAAAATCTTAAATGGTAAAATGAACATCAAAATAACACACAATGATGTCACAGAACACACAATCCACTAATAACTAATTGTCAGCCTAGAATGTGTTAGGATTAGAACTTCCACTCAAATCCTCACTGGTTACTTCTGTCACCAAACCAGATTTTGAATAGAAATTAGAAGAATTCTAAGAACAGAGACTAAATTTCCAGAGATTTTGCTGTTAGTATTCAATGGACTAAAATGTTCTGATTACAGAGATGGGTTAGCAGACTTTCGTGAGGTCTGCTAGCTCTCCCATGAGCAAAGCTCTACAAACTTTTCATAACTGAATGCCCTTTCTCTCTCCTTGCTTTCCCCTTAATATTCTCTAACTAACTCACCCCTCTTCCAGCTCAGCAAATCTAAAACCAATTCCCAGCCTTTATTCAAAACAGACAACAGAAAAGATAACAAGAAAAGAAATAAACTTTGCCACCTCAACTTCCCCTATTTCCTACTTTTGGCGTCTAGAGTAAGTGAACCTGACTGGAGGTTTTGGCTGCTGTGGAGTTCTATCATTACCCTCCGCCCAAATATCCACCTTGTCCTCAGATGAAAGTCAGGAAACTGAAGCTGCAGCAAGTCAGAGTCCTCCCAAGTAGATTCAAAGTCTGGTAGTCCCTTCCATTTGATAAGCACTTTTGTTTTAGCATCGGAGCCATCTTTTTTTTGCCTGATCCCTTGAACACTTTCTGGTTCCACCATAAGTTCCATATTCTCATTCAGTTGTGGGGGAATAATGGAAGAAACAGGAGCTGATCCTACAGCCTTTCAGAGTTGAGAGACATGGAAGACAGAGTGTATCATAGGGTTGGCAGGCAACTTTAGTTTATAAGCAACCTGGCCAATCTTAGCCTCCACCAAATATGGTCCATATAACCTAGGACTAAGTTTCTCATTCTTGCGACCAGCCAAGAATTTTTGACGATAAGGCTGTAGTTTCAAGTAAACCATATCTCCGACTTCAAACCGACTTGAAACTGAACCTCTCTTCGTTTGCCATCTGCCCTTAACTTCGTGTTTTGCTGAGCCACCTGTAGGTGGTGCCTTAACTCATCCAACATTGCATCTCTTTCCTCCAATAGTTGTTCCACCGAAGATACTGTAGCAGAACCATGGTTAAATCTAACTAGTGGGGGAGGATCTCGACCATACAGGAGCTTGAAAGGAGTCGTTTTGGCTGCTGAATGGTAGGTAGTGTTATACCAATACTCAACCCATGGAAGCCACTTTGCCCACTGTTTTGGTTTGTCAGCCAAAAAACATCTCAAATAGGTCTCCAAACACCGATTGACCACCTCCGTTTGTCCATCGGACTGAGGGTGATAAGTTGTGCTGCGGCTTAGTTTTGTGTTCACCATTTTAAACAATTCCTTCCAAAATAAGCTAAGAAATATCCGATCCCTGTCTGTGATGATAGAGCGGGGTATGCCATGTAGTCGTACTATCTCCTTAATAAAGATGGCAGCCACGGTTTTGGACAGTGAAGGGGTGTTTAAGAGCCATAAAGTGCCCAAATTTACTCAACCGGTCGACCACCACAAGAATTGTGTCATAGCCTTCTGACTTAGGCAAACCTTCTATGAAATTCATTGTGATGTCATCCCAAACTTAATTAGGAATAGGGAGGGGCTGGAGCAAACCCACAGGTGACAATGCCAAATATTTGTTTCGTTGACAAACTCCGCAAGAATCTACATAAGTCTTAATCTATTTTTTCATTCCCTTCCAATAAAATTCATTTGAGATCCTCTGCATTGTCTTAAGTAAGCCTGAATGGCCACCACCAAAGGACTGTCGTGGAACTCCTTAAGCACCTTTGGAATGAGTTGTGACCCATTAACCAACACCAATCTGCCCTTATACAGCAATTGACCTTGAATCACTACATAGCCTTCATGATTTGCTGTACAAGCCAAGCCATAATAGACTCCTTAAGCTGTCTCAATTCCTCATTGTCCTCTATCTTCTTCTGTATTATGCTAGAATCCACAGTTGGGGACAAAGCTATAGCAACCAGTTCTGGTCGGCGAGATAATGCATCCGCAACCTTGTTTTCGAGGCCCGGACGATAATGAATCTCAAAATCTAACCCCATCAGCTTGGTCAACCATTTCAAATGCTCTTCACTAACCAACCTTTGTTGAAGTAAATATTTAAGACTTCTTTTATCAGTCCTAACCAGAAATTTTCTGCCAACTAGATATGGTCTCCATTTTTGAACCTGCAAGGCAATAGTCATTAATTCCCTCTCATATACCGATTTCCCGCGAGAACGTTGGGGAAGAGCATGACTGAAATAAGCAATTGGTCGCTACCCCTGCATTAAAACAGCCCCCAAGCCAGCTCTCGAAACATCCGTTTCTACAATAAACTGCTGGGTAAATCAGGTAGAGCCAAAACCGGCACTGTGGTCATTGCCCTTTTTAGCTTTTGAAAAGCTTCCTCCGCCCTTTCATTCCACCCAAAATTATCCCTTTTGAGCTGTTCTGTTAATGGAGAAGCAATTTTTCCATATCCTTCTACAAACTTTCGATAATACCCGGTCAAACCAAGAAAGCCTCGTAGCTCTTTCAAATTTTTAGGAGTAGGCCATTGTTGCATCACTTCCACTTTTGAATTGTCTACAGCCACCCCTTCTCCAGAAATTACATGGCCGAGGTACTCCAGTTAGTCTTAAGCAAACATGCATTTCTTTGCATTGACATACACTTGTTGCTATCTAAGGGTATCCAACACCACTCCCAAATGTTCTAAGTGTTCCTCCATGCTCTTGCTGTAAACTAGAATGTCATCAAAAAATACCAACACAAACTTCCTTAGAAATCTCCTGAAAATATCATTCATTAAAGACTGAAATGTCGATGGGGCATTGGTGAGTCCAAAAGGCATCATCGAGAACTCATAGTGTCCATCATGTGTACGGAATGCAGTCTTATGTACATCCTCTGATTTTACTCGAATTTGATGGTACCCTGACTTAAGCTCTAATTTTGAAAACACACATGCTCCATGTAATTCATCTAATAATTCATCAATGGTCGGAATAGGGTACTTATCTGGAACCGTAGCTTGGTTTAAGGCTCGATAATCGACACAAAATTGTCAACTCCCATCTTTCTTTTTAACTAGAAGCACTGGACTAGAGAATGGGCTACCGCTAGCCCTGATCACTCCCGCTGCCAACATCTCAGTCACAAGTCTCTCGATTTCATCTTTCTGAATTTAAGGGTAACGGTAGGGCCTCACACTCACTGGTTGTCTTCCTTCCTTCAGTAGAATGGCATGTTCATGCCCCCTAATAGAAGGTAAACCTTGAGGGACCTCAAAAACTGAATTAAATTGGTGGAGCAGCCCCTTCACCTCAGCAGACAATTCTGGTTCTCTGGGTTTAGTCACAACAGCTAGAGAGTTCAATTCCAACAAAACTCCTTGGCCCCCTTGCAATAACACCCTTTTTCCATCAATTTTGAACTCCATAGTCAAGGCCTTGCAATCAAATTTAATCACCCTTAAATTTTCTAGCCACATCATTCCAAGAACCAAATCTGATCCAACCAGCTCTAAGGGTAGGAATTCTTCCACAATTAAAAGTCCCTGTAGCTCCATATTTATATTCTTGCAGACCCCCTCTTCTCTTATTGGTGTACCGGTTCCCAGTATCACTCCATATCCTCCAGTAGCTTCTATGGGTAATGACAATTTCTTGACTAAGGCACTACTAATGAAATTGTGGGTGACCCCTGGATCAATGAGTATTACCACCTCTTTTCCATATAGACTGCCCTGTAACTTAATAGTTTTAGGAGATGTTAGTCCAACAACCGAATTCACTGACAGCTCCACTCTCTCCACTTCAACTTCTTCCACTTCACTGTCCTCCTGGAGTATTCCTTCTCGATTTTCCAGTGTCTCCTCCACCCCTTGCATTACCATCACCTGTAGGGACTGGAATTTGCAGCGGTGTCCTAGTGAAAACTTTTCATCACATCGGTAACACAGTTCCTTCTCACGCTTGTCCTGTAGTTCTACATCCGTCAGCCGTCGGAATTGAGTTTCTGGTCGTCTTTCGGTGACCCTTTCTGGTGTTGCAGTTAGCCGATTAACAGGAGGTCCAGAGTTCTTCATCAGTGTATAGCTGGGATTGGAATTGGTCTTCCTCTCGTTGGAGACAGGGCTGCATCTTTTAAGAGTCATGTTTTTATTTTCCAGCCTTTCGGCCAGGCTCATGATACGATCCAGCCCAACGGGCCTGAAAGCCCTTAACTCTGCCTTAAGTTCTAGACGGAGGCCGTTGATGAACTGCCCTTCCGGGATGTGGTCCGGGAACGCCTTCATCAACGACGCAATCCTATCAAATTGTCGACTGTACTCCCTCACCGTTCCATCTTGTCGGAGAGCTAGAAACTGTTCGGAGATGCCTTCGGTGCTTTCTCGGAAATGCTCGCACAGGAGTGCCTTGAACTCCTCCCATGACCGGGAGGCTCTTCTGGAATCCTCCCACTGGTGCCAAGCGAATGCTTCTCCTTCCATCGACACCGCCGCGGTAAGCAACTTCTCCTTCTCCGTCGGTCGATTCAACGAGAAGAAGTGTTCGGTGCGATAGATCCACTCGTCGGGATCACCGCCATTGAAGGTGGGCATCTCGAGTCGTGGCGTTTTCACAAGTCGCCTCTCTCTGAATCGTCTGGTCGTGCTCCACCGGTGGAGAAAGGAGTCGACCCTGGTACTCCTCCGACATCCTCAATCGACGATCTCGGTTTGGACATGGATGCAGGCTGGTGAGTATTCCCTTTGGTCTCAGCCGCCATGGCGTCCAACCGTTCCAGAATAGCCATGACACTCTGTTCTAGGATCTGCATTCGAGCCATCCCCTCCTTGACAGCACCAAGGTCTGCTTGCACCAGCTGGACCTTCTCCTCTAAGGTATCCATCCTCCCTTCAGCCTTTTTCCCAGCCATTTCTTAGAATAACGTGCTCTGATACCAGATTGTTAGGATTAGAACTTCCACTCAAATCCTCACTGGTTACTTCTGTCACCAAACCAGATTTTGAATAGAAATTAGAAGAATTCTAAGAACAGAGACTAACTTTCCAGAGATTTTGTTATTAGTATTCAATGGACTAAAATGTTCTGATTACAGAGATGGGTTAGCAGACTTTCGAGAGGTCTGCTAGCTCTCCCATGAGCCAAGCTCTACAAACTTTTCATAACTGAATGCCCTTTCTCTCTCCTTGCTTTCCCTTAATATTCTCTAACTAACTCACCCCTCTTCCAGCTCAGCAAATCCAAAACCAATTCCCAGCCTTTATTCAAAACAGACAACAGAAAAGATAACAAGAAAAGAAATAAACTTTTGCCACCTCAACTTCCCCTATTTCCTACTTTTGGCGCCTAGAGTAAGTGAACCTGACTGGAGGTTTTGGCTGCTGTGGAGTTCTATCAGAATGTCCGTGGGCTACCAACTAAGGGTGGTTACAAACACAGAAACGAAGTATAGAGCAAGAATCTTAGACTTCCTCCTTGCATTGCAGGCACTATTCAGTCAATTGGTATAAAACTATAAATGCTTCACCGTAAAAAGTTATAGCCGAACTATATAATACCATATTTGGGTTATCTTGCATCCTAAGGTATATGTTGATAAATATAAAATCGCAAGCAATAAAGTAATCTTAACATTTAAAGAAATGTATGAGCTTTATAAATATTTTTCACTTTCTTAAAATTTCTAATGTGCGACCACATGTCAATAATTTTATCAACACTAAAATAATTTGCAAGTTTCTAAAGAATTGAAATCTTTATTTAGTTAATTGTATTTGGAGTACATAAACCATGCAAACGTAGAGCTCAACAAGCAATCCAACACTAAGAAGAGATCAAACTCACAGGACTTTGTTATGGTAAGAGTCCATTATGGATCTCCAAGATGGCAGAAGCTCTGGAATTTCCTAGCCAAGACAGCATCCAAAACAATGGCGCAACAATCACTATCATTATATTTTTTTTAATGTCAAACAAAAAAAAATTCATGCATGGAAGATAATAATATGCATTTGCAAGCATAAATCAAGAAATTAGGGAAAATTATATCAAGAAGTTAAGATATGGCCAATTATAACCCCTATTTTAGCATCTTCAATACAGAAAATAAGATTCTGCCAACGCTAAAGCATCAAGTATACGCATATTATAACCGAGAAATACCTTCAGAGGGCCATTGATTCAGGTTACTCAGAGATCCTTCTAAAGGACCAATATAGAAACTCTCTTTTGAGTCACCTGTTTTCCACAGATGATAACAACATAATGAAATGGAAATTAAATTAATTTAATTTTTTTTTAATGCCATAATATTCTTACAACGAAAGATTGAAAGCAATACTTAAAAAGAAACCTTTAGAGGTTAAAGAGGGATCAAGAGTCTCAGCATACAGAGGCGTGTAGCCTCGATGTTCCTTGCGAGTCAATCTCTTCTTCTCATCCAAAGGAAGTGAGAAAAATTTTCTACTCTCCTCGAACATTCGCGTAATCAACTCTTCCTCCACTCCATGATTCACCAGATAAAAGAAACCATACTCAATACACGCCTGAAACACAAATAAATAAATAACAGGCGTTGCCATTATTAATCATCAAGTAACTTGACTAACGGAGGAATCAATTGTAATTGGTAGAAGAGAAGAGAAGCTAAGCTTAAGCTTACCTGACGGATTGATTTGGAAGTGGAGAGGCGATCGGGCGAGGAGAGGTCTATGATAGGGAGTTGCAGAGCTTTCGTCATTTGCTTCCTGCTTCCTACTCCCAGTCTAGTCCGCTGCTAACTTCACTGGCAAAGAGAAACACACATTATGTAAGTATACGTGTCCCACGTGGCAGTTAAACTTTCAGAAAATCACGCATACTGGCAGAATGCTTGTCACTTGTGGGCCCTGAAAGGGGTTTGACGTCTTTGACTTCTGTGTGTACGACGATTGGCATGGGGTTATATACACACTTTTAGTACACCAAAAAATGTTGGAAAATTTTATTTAAGAAAGAAAGAAAATCGACAAGGACAAAAAGAATTCATTTTAGATTGAAACAAAAAAAAATAATTTTAAAATTTTGATATATTTAGACTTAATAAAGTAACTCTTAATAAAATTAGGATTGTCCGTGGCTACAGGTACCTATCTCCACCCGTTGAATATTTTTCTAATCCTTCTCGTTATCCCTGAATAAGACAGGACGGGACAGGACAGGACAAAATCTTAAAGAGAAGACTCGGATCCGTCCCACCCTATCCGATTTAAATTTTATTAAATTATTTTATCTAAAATATAAATATATTTATAACCATTATTTACAAATTATAAAAAAATTTATATTCGATCTACTTCATTGAAAAAAATACACATACATCTATAAATTTTTAAAATAGCATAAATATAATTTATTCTTAATCTAAAATAAAATACATATACACATGATATATATCCTAAAGTATTTCATAACAAATCTAATTATTCAACAATCATTAAAAGTAAAAAAAAAAGGTTAATTTATATTAGATAAAAAAATATTTTTATAATTTTTCATTTATATTTGTATTGTCAAAGCTAAACAATAATTGTACTTAAACTTAAAAGAACTAAAGTTAATTTATATTATATAAAAAAATTATTACCCATAAATTTTATGTAAGTTTTCACTTTTTTTTGACATTGTGCAAGCTAAATAATAATTGTACAAATTAGTTATAACATCAAAAAAAATAGTGATTGTATTAAATTAACATTATATATGTATATATGAAACATTAATAATTCAAGTAATTAATTTAAATTATGATAAATTATATATTTAAGGTTATAAAATTATTCTTATCATATTTCTATTTCCATATTTAGAAAATAATATATTGATTATATTAAAGGTACACATTTTGGAAATGCTCTTATTACTATTGTAATAATTTAATTAATACTTAATAATCTATATCAAGATTGTGTATATTATACAAATTTAATTTCTATAAAATACAAATATTTTATTTTATCATTATAACATGACTAAATTAATGTTCATATACTAAAATATTCATAATTATTAATTAAAATGTAACTTTTGTCGAAATATTTATATTGTTTGTAATTTTAACAAATATAACCTAGAAAACTACCAACAATCTCAAAATTTTAAAACTTTACAAAGACATTCCCATATATTGCAGGATGGAACAGGACAACACATCGAAGAAGCTAAACCCGGATCCAGACCAGTCCCTAAACTAGTTTGAGATAGGTCTTACACCACTACATTTTTATGAGACACACCGAGACCTCAAACCTAACAGATCAAATTGTCATCTCTAAATAAAATAATCAAAATGAGCGTTTGCTCCACTTTTTATAAAATCCGTTACGCAATTTGCGATGTTATACTTACATTATGGAGGGGAATATTATGTGTAGAGGTTCTCAAGTGCCCGCTGAAGAAAAAAGAAAAGATCAAATGGTGCATAAACTTGCTAATGTGAATGTTGTTGATGAATTTTTGTTTTTTTTTAATAACAGCATAGCGTGTATGTGTTTGTCGTCCTGTCGAGCCTGTTACCTTGTATCCAAACCAAAAGAAATGTATGCCAAGCGAAAATCTATCGAGCTACATCTCAAAATATTGGCTTGCTTAAAATTTACACAAAAATGTGGCCAATACGGCATGAATCTTTCCCTCATGACTTAACAAAATACATAGCAATCAACCCATTTGCAGTAAGTAATGACCTGTCAAACCTAGATCTTTGTGTTGAATCTCCATAGCACGCGAACTATAAACCAGTATGAAGTTATACTTAAAAACTTGCTCTCCATGGAGATGTATAGGTTTAACTGTACATCCCTCCCATTACAAAGTTAGGGTTTTCATATGTCTCAGGCTCTTACAAGTTGCAGCCTTCCAATCAAGTAGTCCTGACCTGAGGAATGTCATAAAAAGTTCTAAGTTGTGGATGGCTAAATGCAGTCTTTTATCTCCTAGCAAATCTGCTTCTTCTAATTCCTATCGTCGTCGTCGGTGTTGTATAAGAAGGTACTACTTCCACCCCCGTAACTCTATCTGGACTCTGCTCCTCTTCCTCGTCACTAGTTTCATCAGACCTCCATCTTGGCCCACCATTGACATCTCCATAGCCGTCCTCCACACCGGGAGCCTTCTTACTGTAGCTGGAATTTTACAATTACCACCCCAACCCCAAAAAAGGAAAAAGTTTTATTATTTTATTATACTTTATATTTTTATTGGCAGATACATGAACTAACAAGAAGCAATAACAGAGTGCGGAGAGAGAGAGATTAAAAATCTATAAGTGCGCTTCTGATACAACTTCTTTCCTAGTCAAAAAAGTTTTTCATGTATTATTATTTAGTTGCAATACTAGAAATGCTTGTAGAACATTTAAAAAGTTGCTTTAGTTTATCAGGAGAAACTCAAATTTTTTACTCTTACAATAAACATTTTTTAAGCTTATGCAAGCTTCTTAAATGCCACAGATACCTCATGTTATTTTAGAAATTTGCTTCATCATCTTTTTATAACAAAACCATTTGTTACTAATTAATAAAAAATAATTCCACATTTAATTTACTTTTGATAAAAGATTTCTTTTTGTAAATTCTACTTCCATCTCTACTCTCATAAATTTTATAAAAAACAATAATAGAGAGACACTAACCGCAGGAATGAAAATTTTACACATCTAAAGCTAGGTGGTGTTTGTTTATGTATTTTGCTTTTTTGTTTTTAAAATTTGATAAGCATAAGTGACCAGTTTTAAATTTTTTTTAATTTTGAAAATGATATGTGGTTGATAATAATTTAAATACATTGATAAATATGTGTTTTCTGAAAACAATTTTTTCAATAAACAGTCAACCTGTTTGCTCGACGAAGCAAGCACTAAGAGAATGAAATCAATAGAGAACCAAAGTGAAAATGGACTAAATTCTTACCTCCAAGAGATGTCCATTGGTTCCCCCGAAGCAAGCAAATTCCATGATCCATCTTCTGTATCAGAATAAACTCTTTTACTAGAAAAGTTAGAATGCAGGTCTTGTGCAGGATCTTTAATCAAGCCACGGTTGCTGCTAGGTGTAGAAACTGGATTAGCTTTCATCATACGAGAATGTCGAGGAATCATGTTATGAGACTGCCCCATAAACCCATTTTCTCCAGGTTCTGGTGAGATTTTATCAGTAACTCTATTTTGCCGGTGCCTGTTGTTACGAGCTGTCGGTGAACTATTTATATCCCTTAAAGGTGTTGCATTCATGAGATGGGATTGATGTCCAGGAGTTGAAATATCATTAAACTTGAAATTTTTACCGACACCAAATTCACACTTCTTACCTCCAGCATTCATAAATAACCTTTCACCAAGAACTGAACCATGGTTACCGACTTTAAAGCGAGGATTGTCGATAGGCCCACCTAGTCTTGAAGGAGTTTCAAAAACTGTTGATTTTGCTGAAGTAAGATGGTTCGGCCATAGAACAAGAGAAGAATCAGTGGATGGAGGGGCAAGAAAACTGGATAATTTTGGTTCTTGCGACTCCAAAACATCAGATTTTGACGACGCTTCAACTTCTTCATGAGGAGCAACAGCAATCAAAGGCAATTTTCCTGTCTTTATTAATTGCTGCTCAACTTCTGGCAACAAGTCCATTGATGAATCCTGTTAAAAACACATAATAAATTCAGAAAACTTATAAATCTATTTTAGTAAGTGCCAATCAGAAAACCTCCACTACAAGCGATGCAGGAAACTAATTTTAACTCAACCACTTTACAGAGTTTAAAAAGTTTAAAGATTAAACAACTTTTTAGGATTAAAAGTCTTAAACAATTACAATTAATTTCGTCCTCCACTGACTTTGTGATTGCATTCTGGATAAAATTTCTTCACCGACAGAATTCTTTGAAAGGAAGTCCTGCTCCACACTCTGAAGTTGGAGATTAACTTGGTATGCTTCTGCATATCGGTAACGCTGAAATGGTAATGACATATAAATTTGTAAGCTCTCAGCTAACTATAATCAACAAAAAAAGTGTTGCTCCAGAAGGTAAACAGAATCTGAACTGAGACTGATCCAATCAACTCCGTAGTATATGAATATGTAACAGATGATGCTGCATGAAGAGGCACTTAAGACACACACACAACCAGAGACTATCATTACAGCATTCAGGCAGTGCTATCATTTAACTAGGGTTGGCTGAATCTCATAAGATAAGAGTTCCGACTGACTTTCACATAACCATAAAGCCTATTAGAATGCCTCTAGAAACGGAGGATTAAAATGCATGGTTATCATAAGTGGAAGCATCCCCTTCTAAAGATTTAATTCTATTAGAGTCAAAATTAACTTGGTGGAAACTATTCGGATACCGCAACTCAGATATTTAACACTAACCACGTCCAAAAGCAGTAGTAGTCCATTTTATATGGATTGTAATAAAAAATAAAAATAAAATTACCTGAATATAAAATACAACAAGAAGACTACCAATAGTTGTTGAAGGGTCATCAGTAGCAGAATCTAATAGGCATTTATGGAGATATTTCTCCTCATTAGAATTCCAAGGTAACTCAATCATTCGATCCACCAAGTTCCTCCTGATGCAAAGACAGCAAATCTCAGTGACCAATATTTCCACCCATTGTTGCCAAGTCTTTAATTCATCAGAAGTTCCCCAACTCAATCCATACTTTAACTGCTTTTCCCTTACTTGGGTGCAAAGCATCCTTTGATATGTAAAAGCTTCAGTCAGAAGTGCACACTCCACTCTTACCCGAATGGCTGTCACAGCTTCACTAAGTGAAATCAGCTGTGATCCACCATCACGGCCTGACCAACGTAAAACCATAAGAGCTGTCTCAGGATTTTCCCTTTCAAACAGAACCCGTGCAACCTTAGGATGGGTTGATGGGCCAGAGATCTCTGGAAGAAGGTGACAAGCTTCCTAACCAACATAATTTGGTCAAGGATTAGCATATAGACAATTGATAAAGCATAATCAATATTTCTGAAAAGACCAAAATAATTCCTCACTTTCATCCTAAAACCTTTTCTAACATAAGAAACAAAGAAAAAAACTAAACCATTACAACATGCACTTCAATTCACAAGAATTCAATCTCAGATGCAACTAAAATTGCAGACTGAATTTACCAGGATGCTTTTAGAATCAGAAAGGGCTTCCTATTCTGTTTTTTTTTTAATATATAATTTACAATGGAGCTCATGTTCTTTTATTACCTAGATCTTTAACTTTAGACAAATCAAACACTACTAGATCATAGATAAAATATAAACCCAATATAAATTATTGTGCTTGAGCAACCAATAGGAACTATACATGTGCTAAACTATGTGTTAATGAAGCTCATCTCCACAGCTCACACTTGTACGTTATAATTCCAACATTATGTTGCAAGAATCTCTTCACCAAATAAGCAAGGAAGTGCAATCTAATATCAATTTGTAGTGTATAAACTAATTATTTTAAAACATTAGAAGCTATATACCACAGTTTTATTTGATGTCTATTTGAATCATCATACTAATAAATAAAACTTGAGGATAATATACATGAAATCTTGCCTTGACAGGAAGCAAAATTTGCATCTAAACTCGGGCAATTTTTTTTTTTTTTCACACAAACAGACTCACCTGCAGAGCCTCATCTGTGTCATCATCCAGAAGATAGAAAGTAAGGGATTCCAATAATGAGAGCCGAGTGATGCCAAAGGTCAATGCAAAATCATCCACAATATGCCTCCAAGTTTCATCAGGCATCGTCCAATGCCGATCAAACAGGTAATAGAGAAACTTTGCCTCAGTTAAGGAAACAAAGGCAAAAATGAAAACAATAATAATAACAACAACAACAATCCCCATTCAAGTTATCCACAACCAAAATACTATCCACTATCCAGCCAGGAAAAAATAAAATATTATCCACTAAGCAAAAAGAAAGTCCAACAGAGAAAGGATACAATTGCTTGTTTTGCAACCACCAAATCAGAACTACCATGCAAAAAGAGTATGTCAACAGCAGCTCGAAGATTCTCAAATGGGTAGCATCCTGAAACTCCCTCAATCTTGGACCTAAAAAAGGACAAGCCTCCATCATCCTTGTGCAAAGATGTGACTTCTAATTCCTCTCCGCTTTCCTGAGTATACTCCTGCTCTATCTCAAGATTAGCTAATGCATCTTCAATAAACAAGGAACCATCCTGTCTGGTGGATTCAGCAGAGTAATTTACTGGATCAAACCATGCACGCTTTGTTGCAGCCGATTTCCTTTCACGGACTAAAGAACGCCATGATGTGAAATTAGCATAACGGGACCTCACATTCTCCAGAAACTGGTGCTTTATACACCACATCATAATCTCCAAATGCTGGAATAAGAAATGAAATTGAGAGAAAATATTCTTAATTAAATGACTGACTAAAATATCAATACCAATTTATGTACCACTTGATGCTTAGATATAGAACACATGATTTATTATCAATTAGAAAGTAAACCAAAAAGTGATCAAATAATCTGAGAAATAATACATAAAAACAACACAACGGACGTCAAAAAAAGAGAATGCAAAAATAAAACAAGAATATATTAAGTCATTAAAAACCATATTTTAAAGTAACCAAACCTGCTTTGTCTTTAATATGCTCTCTTGAAGTTGGTGCAAGTCATGAACCTGTGCAGAAAGATCATCCTTAAATGATGACGCCAAAGTTTCAATAACACCAGATATGCCAGCCAATTGCACTGAAAACTTTAGAAGTACACTTAGCCTAGTTTTCATCTCTTCTACTCCCAGTTTATCTAATGATAAAGGTTAGGAAACAAGCAAAATCAGAATTTAGACTCTGCAGAATATATACAGAGGCACAAAATAGATATCAATACATGGTGGACCAAATATTAACAAGATTGGCAAGGATACATATCCTCCGAAGTTCTGCTATGATGTTCTTGAACGCACGCTTGCACCAATCCTTGACAACCACTTCATCCAACAAGAAAGCAATGACAGGATCACTAGACACAGCAGCTTCATCCATACAAACATCTCTAACATCTACAGATTTTATGTTAAGGAAAACATGAATTCGAAAAAAATAATAATTTTTAAAAGAATCAACATCAGATATTAATGCCATCTAAGAGCATTAGCGTATTGTAAAATGTCAAGCAATCTAACTTTCAAGTTATCCTTATTATTCTCCCAGTTCACTCAAATGCTTCCTTACAGTTTAAAACAGAAAATTAGAAGTCCACTTATTAAAGAATTTATGACCTTCAAATTTTACACACTGGTACCTATGAGATGTTACAGAAAAAATAAAACTGAATATATATATATATATATATCTGTCCAAAAATAAAAACGCAGGCATAGAAAGAGCAACAGATGCAATAATAGGATACAATGACAAATCAAAGAAGTCAAGTTATTCTCCATGGCAATGTCAAACAGCGAATAAAGTCGTTGAACATCAGCAGTTAGCTGATTCTCCCCATCTTCAATATCCTGAAATCTTTCATCACATCTTTTGGAAATGAGACCAGCCTCTATGCACTCATAGTAAAGGCGAAGTCGAAGTCTATTTCCATCCTTGGGTATGGGAATTCTACAAATCGGGCAAAAATCACACCGTTGACTACACTCTCCACATAATGAGGCATGTCCACATGAGTTCAACACACACTGTACATAACGGCCACAGCTCCTCAAGTCTCTGGTAGCCCGACACCGCTCAATTTTGGCTTCATTGCACAACTCAATAAGATCAATAGAAGCCAAGTGTTCCAAAGCCTCCTGAAATTGAACCCAATAAAGTAAGTCATATTCAGCAGAAACCAAAAAACTTTTCCTCCAAATTTTCAACTCCAGCATTTGCATTCAAATTCTACCAAATAACTCGTAAGCACCACTTAAACGCTGCGTTTAATTCCAAAAAACACCTCCACAGCTCCACAACTATACTCTTCCATAGCTTAATTGAAACCTAAAACCCTAGCTAAGGTTTTACGTACACAAAATTATAAACATTATAAAAATCAATAAAAGATATGGATAGCGTGTATAGAGAAGAGTGCGGTGTGTACCTGAACGGCGCGGCTATTGTAGTTAGGCTGCAAAGGCGATCTAACGGTGGAGCCGCAGTCGGCGGACGTGGAAAGTGAGTTGGGACCATTGATTTCGGTTTTATCCATTTGAGGAGATTCGCCTTGAGAAAAAGGAAATGGTGATGTAGAAGTCAGACTCAGTGGAGTGGAGTGGAGTGGAGGAAGAGGGAGAGAGAGAGTGTTGGTATTTTTAGGGCTTGAAGCAAACGAATTTTTACGAGGGTGACAGAGGGAATTCAAATTGGAATTTTGGGATCCGATCCGACATTACTCCATCAGGTCAGCCGGGTAATCTCGGCCTAATTTACTGCTAATCATTGGGTTCACGTGTTCGGCCAAGCCCGGCCCAATTTAAATTTGTAATTTTTTTTCCTAGTGTCGCTATTTGAACTCCATTTAACCTTTTTTAAAAGTCTACTTTAATTAAGATATATTTAAAAATTAAAATTTATAAGTATATTATATAATACCTATAAGACCCTTTCTTTTATAATTGGTTTTTCTTTTAAAAATTATTTTTCTTCCTAGAACATGTTTAAATGCTGTCAAGAATTCCACTCTTCTTCTTATACAAAAATCATAAGCCTTTTCAATTCATCATCTTCTATTTATTTTCTTATTGCTTGTCAATGATTTTTTTTTTTATGTAAGTATATCAAATTATATTATTTTCTAGGATTTTGCTATTATGTGTTAAATACGCTAAGTTCAAATTTTGTTTTGTTTTGCCTCTAAAAATTGTTAAATTGAATTTTTTTAAATAAATAATGACACACGTTTTTATTATTTATGTACATTAAACTGATATATTGAAGATTTATAATCATTAACAATAGATTAACAATCTTAATCCATTTAAGTATGTAAAAAGTATAATTGTTCAATTATATTAAACTCAACAAACCAAATATATTTAATTTGTAGGATTGAACAAAAAAAGAAAAAAGAAAATTAAACTTATTTTTGTTATTTTATTTAAAATTTTTAAATTCATATCAAGCCACTCTAAAATCATAATATAAATATAAAACATCAATTTCAAATAAATCTTAGAAGAGAAAAGAAAGGTTTATGATTTAAAAAAAAAAAGTAAATAAAGTACATGTGAAAACATGAGATATATTTAAATACATATTTACTATTTAGTTATTTTTACTAAATCATTTTTTAATTTTATTTTTAATGAAGATAAGGCTTAAAGAGAGATTTATAGGAGCTCAAATAATAACACTCTTTTTTTAAGTAAAAATTATAGTTATATAAACTGTTGAAATAAAAAAAAAGACAGATATTACTTAAAATAGAACTAGAGAAATAATTTGACCATTTACTTGGTATCTGCCAACGAGCTTGAGTTTTTTTTTTTTTAACATATAATTTTCTAACAAATCAATGTCGTTAGACACGTACCATTAAAATGTGAAAATTAATAGTATTCGTTGGATGTCAATAATCTAACAGCTCCAATTAAACCCATTAAGTTGCTAAGACTATAAAAAAGAAAAAAACGATAATAAATGAAAGAAAGAGAACTGCTATTTGTATACTATTTATAAACTAAATAACCCCATTATTCAATTTTAAACAAAGATATGATAGTAATAAAATAATAATAAATTTTCATTAACTGTGTGCTACCCTATCAGCGAACACCCTACTTCGACTGTATGAGCCCCAATTTTCCGCTATGGAAGCTGCATTGCTGACAATGAAACAATTGAATGGTTGTTTGAAAACAGTGGCGCACCGAGTCACTGGCCTAAGAGGGGCACCGGGCAATTTTTTTTTAATTTTTTAATAAATTCAATTAAAATAGATTGTATGGTATATGATTTTTCAATTTGAGCCTCCACGCTTTTTTTTATATAACTACAAATTAATATTTTAAATAAGTAAATCATTAAAAAAATTATTTGTAATTAATTAATATTTATTTTACAATTTTAATTAAATAAGAGAGTAATAGTATTTCCTATTTAAATAAATATTTCATATATAAATAGATTTCCTACCAAAATCACGATTAATATCCTAAATAAAGAAATTTTTTCACTTTCTTTTAATCAATCAAATTCTCCATTCCTCTTGATTTAATACAATTTTTTTATATTTTATATTTTATATTATTAGGATTAATAATATTATTTTCCTTTACTTAATTATATAGCACAGTTTATTGATATACTTTTTGAACATAATCTATAATAAGCTATTTCAAATGATTGCTAAGTCAAAAAATAAATCTTATTTTTAAAAAACCAAGTTAACATGCTAAAATATATTATAATCATTAAAAAAAAGATTTAACCGATATTAGAATTAAGAAATACTCAATTGATCCACAAATTATATATTTTATTTCTATGGGAAAGGCATGCAAAACTATTTTTTTATCTATCCTTAACATTTCAAGGATCGATGCATAACTTTTTTTCTAAAAAAGATGTGATTTTTTTAAAGTCAATATCAATAAATCAAATTAGAAAAAATTAATGAAACAAATAAACATCAAATTTACTTTATTTCAATTTTTTTTAATCAGTTCCTAAGAAAATCGCCCCCATAAATTCAATCCTGCATGTATTTGCTACTGATTCCAAACGGAGGATATCATAATTTTGTAAAATAATTTGGCTACCAAATTTCTTCACCAATAGTAGTAGTAGAAATATTATTATTATTATTAAAATAAATAACTAAATATGAGTATTTCTGTATTACAATGAAGGCCATTTTCCACGTAGTGGTTATGTACATGGACGGGAGAGGGACATTTGAAGTTTGAAGCAGCTCGGCAACCACACGCGGGAGGTGACCCACTTGACCATGCATGGCGGACAGTTTCATAGAGTTTTTCACTTGACGCGTTTGCTAAGGAATATATGGAAGCCATTTCATAATGAACTTGCCCTTAATTCTATCAATTTGTTAACAACTTAAAATGTTTATTTGCTTGAAAGGAATTTTGGTATCTGCTCTTCATATAACTCTGATGTAGACATCATCGTATATACTTGATATATGATATATATTACGACTCTTCCCTTCTCCTGAGCTTGCTTGCGGGAATAGTCAACCATGTGTGAAGGAATTAAAAATGTTATTTGGAAAATAAATAAAAGAAACGGTCATAACGCTCCCGTCTTTGAAGTCAGAATCCATGTCCTGGTGGAAATTTCCCATTTGATCAGCACATCACATAGAGCCTTATTTAATCAATTTTAAGCGACTTTGCAACTTCAAGTCTATCGATTAATAATACATGCATACATATGCGCAGCCCAATTGGATCAAGCATGTGCATCACG
Organism: Boswellia sacra; assembly: GCA_013180625.2. Classification (NCBI taxonomy): domain Eukaryota; kingdom Viridiplantae; phylum Streptophyta; class Magnoliopsida; order Sapindales; family Burseraceae; genus Boswellia; species Boswellia sacra. Next base: position 217,329 of record SNVD02010405.1, on the reverse strand, counting down.
AGTCAATTCGGTAATACGTGTAAAATCTCAATTCTGAGATATGTCAAATTAAATACTACTAAAACAAAAACTTCTCGAAATATAAAACAAAGAAAACTTAAAAAAAATCACCCAAGTGTGAATTACAAAATTGACCTTATTTCTAAAAATTTGTATATCATGATTCTTTATCAAGTATTAAACATTATTTATCAGTGGTGAATCACCTATTAGATACTGTTATATATCAAATATGGTCATAGCATATAAATTTTGAAGAAGGTGATTATTTATCAAAGAAGTCATTTACTTCAGGTTATTTTTTCAAAATTTCCTAAAATGAAGAAGTTGTAACTTCACATGGATCTATTTTCAAGCATTGAATTATCTCATTTAAAACAAGAGCCAAACCGTCAACAATGTCATATATTAACTCGATTCAATCTCAATATTTCTAACAAGTATAAGTTCTATTCAAAGCACCACGCTACAAATCTGAGTCTCTATTTTTTAGTTGTGATTCCATTAATTGGTTCCAATTTTTAAGAGAGGGGGTTTTGTATGTTGTTTCTTCCTATATATATTTTGCCCTTCTCATTTGTATAAAGAGCTCGTTAGTTGCTTCCCAAGTGTCCTAAAAAAGCTTGAAGCTCTAGTTGGGCAAATGAATTGAAAGGCTCCATTAATGGTCCCATTTGTAATATGTTTGAGTAGAAATAGAGGAACAGCAATAAAAGAGAATTAATGGCATGCTGTGGAATCCCATACTAAGTGCGTATCTGAACCACTATTGTTTGTTTCATTATCTACGGCTGTATACACATCTTTACAAGCGTCTAGTAAATGAGAGGGCAAGAGAAATGGCTATAATGGAAAAATCAAATCAGGCATTAGCTTTTAAAAATCGTGTATATCGTTCATCGTATTCCCAAATATCCCATGTCTCACACTGTGGGACACTTGGCGTCCACTTTCTAGTTATTGCACCATTATTTATTATAATTTTGATGAAGACTACGACAAGCATTTGTCCCTTTGCGAGGGTCCTACGGCTTTCCTTTCGTAACATACTTCTTGTTTATTTCGCCCTTTAATTATTAGCATTATAAATTATCAATAACAATTATAATAATTTACTTTCAACCATCTCTTTTTGCCTTTCTTTAAGTTTAATTATATTTCACTATAAAAAAACAATAAAATATATGTATACGTAATTCTTATACCATCTAAAAATTTTAATTTGTGATAATATCCACAAATAAGAAGTGTATCTTTCAAGATCTTAACATACAATCTAAACCATATATAGGAAGTTTGCATAAAATTTTATCTGTGTCTTATTTCCTATATCCAACTGCCTGAATTATGCCATGCATAGACAATATAAGCCTTGTGAGGTTAATTTGGTTAATGCATATTAAGTTATTTGGCAAAAAATTACTTTTGAACCTTTTTATGCTGGTCTAAGAATTGGTGGGATATGTTAATTGTTAGAAATCGTAAAATTAAAGGAAAAATTTTGATAAATTTAGCAAGCAGAATGTTATTAATGCTTTTTTTTTTCACATTTTAGCTTTTATGTTGGCATATTTCCTTAAACTTAATTCAAGATAGTTTAATTAATAATTCAATTACCATTTTACAATTTAATAGAAGTTTTGTTCACACATTAGTTTTATGGTACTATTTCTTGTGTGGTGAAGTGCCATTCAGACTTCAGAATGATTTTAACTGAAACCTCAGTATTTTTTATTGGATAATATTAAACCAATAATTCATCTATAACCAACTCTTTTTACAATCTGAGTTTGCAAATTATTAATCTCTGATTATAAAAAATATTTATTATAAATGAGTTATAGGTGCCTTTACAAATTATAATTATAATAGAAATAGAGAAAAAACAGTAACCAATAGTTATTATCACTTTTTTTCTCAACACATAGCTTATTAAATAAGAGTGTTTGGTAACATTCATTAAATTTAGTTTTTGTGCATGTACACTTTGTTTAATAATTTATAGAACGAGAGCGTTGTGTTTTGACGCGTCAACGAATTACCTTTCACTGAGATCACTGTACTTCTAATCTCCCACATTTCAGAACGCCACATGTGTTACTGCCGTGGTAATTGGTAGACAAATCCACAAATTAATTAAGAGAGGAAAAAAAAAGCAGTAGGGTTAAATCCGGAAATGCAAAAGTAGGGTCCACATAAGTGGGACGTCATGTTCCAGGTACGCGCCACGTCTCCTATCGCAATGCCAACCCCATCGTCCACACGAAAAGTAACGGACGTGAAAAGTAATCACGTACATCAGTTTCATCAATGAAGTGTGCGCGGGGCGACGCGAGACCCCGAATCGGACGGTAGATATTAAAACCTCCATGCGAGGAGGACAAGCGAGGACCGAAACGGAAAAAAAGAAAAACGGTAGGGGTAAAAAGGGAAACATGAAGAAAGCGTAAAGACGTAATATGAGAAGTGGAAAGTAGAAAAAAGGCTTGCTAAACAAATGCAGTCACACGCAGACACACGACCTACCTCCTCCTTCAAACAGACTTGAAGTTGAAAGAGTCTCTGAAGCTCTCTCGCTCTCGCTCGCGCTTGGAAGCTCTTTCTTTCCTTTTTTTTTTTTTTAACGGTAACTGTTACGGACCTTAGGGTTTCTCTTTTGAGAAATCTGTGTGGTAACGGAACATTTAACCGAAGGCTGACATGGCAACGGCGCCAATGAAGTCACAGCCGCTGCACAACTTCTCTTTGCCGTTTCTTAAGTGGGGGGCTACCACTACTCACCAGCAACAGGGCAGGGGGCGAATGCCACCTGGCGCTGAAGTCTCCGAGCCTGACAACGACTGCGACCACGATTCGTCGCGTCCTCACCGGGTCGGATCCCGGTCTTCACGCGTACAACGCCTGTCGTTTCCATCGACGTCTAGGAAAGCGCAGAGGGAAGGTGGGGAGAGGTTGCAGAAGCAGCAGACGACGGGGTTTTCGGAGGGTAAGGAAGGGGAGGTTGGTGGGAAGAACGAAGGTGAAGAGGAGGAGGAGGTGGAAGAAGGAGAGGTAGTGGTGGGGAAGCCGTGGAATTTGCGGCCGAGGAAGGTGACGCAAGAAGCTGTGGTGAATGCGGCGGGCTTGGAGGGTCAGAATCAGAGTGGGAATGTTGTGAATACGAAGCCGAAGTCGATGAGATTAAGGGAGATGGTGGAATCGAGAGGGAACAACAGTGAGAAGAAGGAGAAGAGCAAGTTTAGGATAACTTTGTCGAGAGAAGAGATTGAAGAAGATATCTTTGTGATGACGGGGTCGAGGCCGGCTCGTCGGCCGAGGAAGCGGCCAAAAAATGTCCAGAAACAGCTCGAGGTAGGAAAAAAGAAATCTTTTTTGTTTTTTCGTTTTGTTTTGTTGATTGACAATCTGATTTTTACTTTTTATTTTTGTTTGTTGAAGACTGTTTTTCCTGGGCTGTGGTTGGTTGGGTTGACGGTGGATTCTTATCGAGTTTCTGATGCTCCAATCAAGGTTTGCTCTTTCTCTTTTCATCTAATATATCATTATATAGATTTTTTTTTAAGTTGTTTGTAGCTGGTCCTGAGGTCTGAATTTTGCTTGTTTTGGCAGAAATAATTTGCTCGTAGATATTTGTTCAGTTCTAGTTACACAGGGTTAGTCTATTTTCCTCACTAGTAAACTGTAAGTTTTTATTTATTTATTATATTTTCTTTTTATAAGGGGAGCTGAGTGTTCATGATGATTGCTGCAGATGTGGTTACAACTTACAACAAATTTGGGAATTTGGAGAGCTTATCTAGGAAGTTGGGAAGATTGCCCCTTCAATATTGAGACCTCAATTTGAGGTATACCGAAATGAAATCTGTAAAAAGGGTTATTATCAAAAGAAAAGAAAAGAAAAAAAAAAACAGTCTAAAGAAATGGGAAAGGGACCTGATTGTGTTTTCTTATTTTGTGCATTTGAGAAGAGTTCAGGGTAGAGTTTAGTTTGTTTACTTGTCAATTGTTAGCTTTATAATGTAAATCATCGACATAAATATGAACGAGTAGAGAGGACTTCTTTGCTTTTTATTATAGGGTACTGTAAATGGCATTGTGCTTTAGGGGGATCCTTTTTTTTTTTTTTTTTTTTTGGTTCTAATTTGTTGACTACTTACCATATTTGACAGGCTTCCCTACATCGTTGGGGGGCAGAGTAGCAAGCATGTATTTAGTTTGCAAACCCTTATCAGATGCAGGATTAATATTTGGAGGCTCTGCATGCTTCCCTTTACTGGAAGAGCCATACTTCATTGAACTGAGCTTCATCAAGATCAATCCTGATGAGGTTTTAAAAGTTTAAATGTTGACTGCTTTTTTACTCCTTTTCGGTTTTTCCATATTACATATTGATAATTGCATTAATTGCATTTACCGTTGACTATTTGTGGTAATAAGATAACTGTTAGAATGCTGCAGAAAAATATTCAGCTGTAGCCCTAAATTTGGTTTTAAAATTCAGATCTTCTGGAATTTGGGAGATTCTGATGTTCTCTGTTACATCTCTGGTGGTTTATATTGGGGTGTGCAAAATTATCACATCGAGACAGCATCTCTTGGTGCCAATCCACCTAACTGCATAGACAAGTGTCAATTACATTTTTGTAGTTTCACTTGTTCTTTAAGTCTAAAACCCAGAGGATAAAACAGATATTATTCTTACTTTCTTAATATGCATTATACTGTTGAATATACTAATATGGTAAAATAATAGACACGGTTTAGCATCTGAAATTCTCTGGCCTTGATACTGAATAGTTGGGCCAACTTCTACGCGGTTTTTCTTTTAATTTTCTAACTCAAATTGTTGGCACCATCTATTTAGGAAGATGCCTTTAAAATTTGTTCTTTCTGTTGTTGCTACTTTTCGAAGACAATTCGTAAGTCGAGTAACATGAAGCCCCGTACTGTGGGATGTATAATGTGGCATTCATAATTTTTTCCCCTAAAACTGTTCTGAATATAGTCGTAAAGGATTCCTTCTTTTTTATTACTCTTTATGTGCGAAAGCTTAAGGGTTTTTATGTGCACTGTTTATCAGTATTCAAATTGTTTTTTAACTTTTTTTTATAGCATGAAACCAGGGCCAACTTTGGGCTTTGGTGAAACAGGTTTTGAAACCTTACAAATATTGTGTGCACTGTCATGTTTTGATTTGTAACAAAGAGAGAGAGAGAGGGTTGATAGTCTTGTAGTGATATGCGCATTACACAAAGACACTTTTAAGGGAAAAAGTCTTGAATATAGATGGAAAGCATTTCCTTGTTTTTCCATTTATCTTTGTGCGAAGAAACGTTTTGTGTGGGAATAATAGGGCAAAAGAGAATTTTAGTCTGCTAGCTTATGTGATTCTGTGGTTTATTAGACTGTTAATGCTTGAGAAGGCAAAATGAACGGCAAGGTCCTGTTGCCATGGTGCCTGTTTATTATAATGCTGTAAATTGACAAGACTAGAATGGTATGAATCTATCTGGCATTTTATGCTATTCTGATGGTGTTCAGTTTTGACATGATATATGATCGTGGCTTTCATGATTTTATCCTTGCTTTGTTAGCAATCCCCAAAACATATTCTTTTTCCATCCACATGCTGGGAGCAAAAATTCTGAAGCTGGATCAAATTGGAGGATGAGAACACATATTGTTGGTACTTCTTATTTGTGAGGATAATATTAGATACAGTAACTATTCATCTTAATTCCGAGGGGGAACCTTACTTTTTTTCCTTAGTCATTGAAAAGTAGCTTTAATTGTTGTATCACTTTGTAATTTACATATTGGCATACTGATTTGCTTCTTTGCAGAACTGACAATTTTTTTTCCCCCTCCATTCATTTGTGTTATTCAGCAACAATGGAAAAAGATCGAAAAGCGGCTAGCAGTGTTCTGCTTTTGCAATTCCCAAGGCGTCAGAGCACTTTGATTTTGTATGCATGTTGGTCCCAGTAGTTTGGAGATTATTCTAATTGCTCTGGCTGAGCTGAACTAGACCAAGTCTCTAGATTGAGTCATAGATGTGAAAGTCTAAATTCTATGCTGAGGAAGGCACACCATTGATGGCCATTGGTAATGCGAAAAGGTAGTTTATGAATTCTTGGAGCATATTACTACATTCGTTGTCACCAGGTTACACATTGGTGAATGTTTGTTGTTCAACTTTAATGCTCAGGTATTAACTCAAATCTGCGGTTTCACAAAGCCTGAAACTTCACTTGTCTACATAATTCCCAGGGTTGGGATATTATTTTTCCTTTCAAAAACATCAGAAAGACGAAGGACCTTTTATTTTGGATTTGTCTCATGTTACATTTCGAGTTCATTCAATTTTTTGGACCTTGAATCACAAATGTTTTCTAATATCCTTTACTGATCATCAAAACGAATCAATCAATAAGGTCTCCTCACATCCACTGATTTGTTCAATTCGTTTTCAAAAAAAAAAAAAAAGTCAAAGACCAAACCATAATTCCTTATCACTTCTAATTAGTCAATCAATTCAATGATTTTTGGTTAATCATTCAACCATGAGTGTCATTTTCATTTTATTTTATTATTTATTTTTCTTTCTCTCCGGTGATAGCAATCTAAGCCACGATGTCACAGTAGGGAGGAGGCCCATCTTAATTTAGTGTTAGTTTTTTCTTGTTGGAGCTTAGCAGTCGCGTAACTTTTTCTAATTTGATTGATCGTCGGTTGACCAGTCAGCAGACTTTGCACTGCAAAATCGTGATTTTAGCGAGTTGAAATTTTAATCTTTTCACCGACATTACTATACAATGTTGACATTCTGAAAGAATATAAAACCATAAAGTGGTATTATTTATGGTGCGAAAAGTATATAGGGGCATAAATGGACGTGCAATTACCTGGGACAAAAAGGAAAGTAAAATATTTTATAATCCTTAAAAAAAAAAAAAGAGATTCAGTAATGTTTTCCTAATAGGAATACAATTCCTAACTTAACAACATCCATGGGTTATCTTATTTATATGAATAGTGAGAGTTCTCCATATTCACAGCTTCAAAAAAAAAAAAGGATGGATGAATTTAATATTTTAATTACAGTTATGGCTTGTGCTTCTATTGCGTTTGTGATTGCGGCAACTGTATGCTGTCTGTGTTGCCCAATTTCTGATCCTACTAATAGTGACGTGGAAATAGGGAATAGAACAAATGGCGTCAACATGGTTATTTTCACAGGAGCTGCTGCCACGGCTGGGGGCTGTGGTGGTCATGGTGGTCATGGAGGAGGATGCGGGGGTGGAGGATGTGGCGGAGGGGGTTGATGTGGTGGCTGAGGAGATTTATTGATATGTAGTAGACGACAATTGCGTACCTTGACCTAGTGAAGTAGTGTTGCAACCATGTGGAATTACATTATGTTATTTTGAATATTTTACTTTAAATTTATGATTTGTTTCCCCCTTAAACTAGTCTTCAAATATTTTGTCCTGTGATGGGATCACAATTGAGCTTAACAATTAATTTCTCGTCATATTTAGCCCTTTTCTTCAGTTCCACGTCTAAATTAAATAAGGATAAAATTACATAAAAATAATTTAATCTCAACTCCTTTGATGAACAGCACATTACTGCCTTGTATATACGACAGTATTGAACCTATGCGCGCACATGTCCACACGTATTATAAATAACAGTGAACTAAGATCTAATATCATCCATAAACTTATTATTTTCTATAATATTATTCGTAACCTTAACCGTCAACTAATTTCCTTCCATAAACTTAATATTTTCTATAATATTATTCGTAACCTTAACCGTCAACTAATTTCCTTTAAATTTAACACCTAAAAGAATAAAAAGTAACTTAAGTTGTTTGCTTACGTGGTAATATGTTCATTTTTTTAAGTAAAATAATCTTATAAAACTTTAATGAAAAGAAAATCATAAACAATAAAATACATCAAATAAACAGCTCAAAAGCATACTACAATTACGTGAAGTTAGCTGTTTGAGTAAGGTTGATTGGTGTTTTAGATTAATTTTAAAATTAATCTAGTTTTAGGGTTTTAGACTTTTTGGGGGTTATCATAACTTTTTATATTTTGTTTATTTTAATTATAAGAAAGTTTCTTTTTTTTTCAAATTTATTTTAGTTAATTTAATTAATTTTATTTAATTTTTTAACATTAAAATATCATATTTTAATTCTTTTATTTTATTTTAATTCATCCTCTCTTATTTATATTTAACTTCTTCATTTTTAATTTAACTTATAATATGTATCTTTTTTAAAGTTTTATAATTTATATATATATATATATATATATATTTTATATATATATATATATATATATATATTCTTGAAGGTCAAGAGACTAATTTAGCATAATGTAGTTTTGGTAAGGTTATATACAATATTATATAAAACCTGAGAGTTATATCAACATTAGGCCTTAGTTCAGAGTTATTTATAATATTTTTTCATATATATCCTATTCCATATGGAAACTATTACATATTATTTTTTCTTATTTGAGCTTTACCTAAGCTTTTGCATATATTATCCCACGTGAATTTTATTAACTATGAGTGGTTAAGATCCATGCCATTATCTCTCCTCTCTCATATATTTTGAATTAACTGTCAATCATGTGTTTGGAGCTACATGCATGGTCGAGGCATGTATGCAACCCCTTAAGAAATGGTAACTTCTAAAGGGGTGGTGTAGTCATTAGTTAAGTTGGCATCTCGAATGTTTATATTTGATGTAAATGAGTTCCTTTATACATTATAATATTAAGTATGAGTTATGAGATTTTAATCTAAATTTAATTAGTAAATCGGTTCCAAAATGTTAATTTTTCATAAATATTGGAGGTTAAAAGTTCCTTTTATTTATTTTTTTCCCCGTCTCTCCAATATTCACCAACAAAATATCAAAGTCGCTTTTTCAATTTCTTATCCATTTCTATTTGTTTTCGTGATTTTCTTTTTATGAGATATAAAAGTATGAACAGTTATGCGGAATATAATAGAAAATAATAATGTAAATTGACACATGAGGTTTTACATAATTCGGATATAAAACATACATCCCCGGATAGCTTAGAGCTACAATTCACTAGTGATGAACACACTCTCACTCATTTACCTAATATTTGTAAAACAAAACTTTCAAAGGTCTAAACACTAGTGATACTGCCAACTTAATAATACACTATTAAGTAAGACACTACACCTGTATCCGGTACTCACTTACATAAACACTTAACTCTCTCTAGTGTATATAATCAATAACAAACTCCAATGCTCATGTAAGCTTACAACTTTCTTAAGAATGAATAAACTCACATAAAACATATACAAAGACACATTTCAATTCTCTCTAAAAGCTCTACACCGTGACTCTCTGCAATGTGATACCATATAAGCTATAGAGACAACTTTCTATAGTAAATGAATATCAGAAGCCATGCTTATCAAAGATCCTACAATACCTCAATACCATAAGCTTTGATAATGATCAATCAATAAAGGACATAACCTAATATTCTCATAAGTGATAAAGATATTTAAAAAGAATATCCAAACCATGTAAGAGAAAAATCAAGCTTAATATAATGCTTCCTTATCGATAATACTTCTAGAAACAGTATAAATATAAATGTAAGGATGTGTTTGTTTGTGTATTTTGAGTTTTTATTTTCAAAATTTGAAAAAAATATGTGGTTGATTTTAAATTTTTTCAAATTTTGAAAATGATATATTTTTTATATTGATTTAAATGTATTGGTAAATATGCATTTTTAGAAAATAGTGTTTTGAAAATGTTAAGAAATAAAGCCTAAACAATCCAATGTTTTTATCACAAGTTGGCCAATAAATCATGTGCATTGCACATGCTTGAGTGTCACCTGTGACACCAACACTTTCTCAAATGTATAAAACTTATAATAATATATGTTAAATTTTTAGAAGATAAGAACAAAATTAATTTTGCATGAAATCAGTAAAAAAAATTGAGTTTAAAATATTTGTGCTTTGCAATTTTAAAGTTTACATATCCTTAACCGATTAAGAATTTATAAATATATCTTAGATATTATTTAACTTATGGCCTTGTTATAATTTTAAGATTTATATATCAATTTATAATATTGAGTTAAAATTAATACGTTAATCTTGGCTCCCCAACATGGAGATCTGCATGGCACTAAATAGTATATCTCTTTTGTTTTGTATTCCAACCCTAACCTAAACAAAACAACCGTTTTCAAGTTCAACAAAATTGAAGTCTTTAATTGTTAGCTCCTTGATGCCATGGCAGAACCTTCGCAATTTATCACTTCTAATTCTATCATTCTCATTCTAAACTAAACCAGTGTTAGTGCTATTATAAAACTAATTTTTAAAAGCTTATTTTCAGATCATTAAAAAAAATTTACCATGTTTCTTCACCTCTTCATTTTGATTATTATATTAATACTTGCTTTGTTCATATAATTAGGCTTGGGCATTTGGCCTGTTGGGTCCGGGGCCCCAGTCAGACCCGGATAAATGGAGCTAGTCCAGACCCGCCCCGGAACATCATTAGCGCGGGTATGGGGTTGCACAAGTTCTGTCCCGTCCAGGGCGAGTCCGAGGTCGGGTCCTGCATCTAGACTGGTTTGACCCGCCCCGCCCCATACAGTTAAAGGGTAAAAATAAAAAAAAAATTTAAAATATAAGGACTTGGAGATAATTAAAGGGGGTCATTTTGTTAAGTTTTAATATATGTGAGTTTCCAGAATATATGACAACCTATATAAATTTCGTAAATTCCATATTCCCATTCAACCCTCCCCAATCTCAAAATCAAATCCCTACCCTCCCCCACATCCCAATCTGCTCTGCCACTATCGCCGCTCCATCGTGAGTCCACGACACTATCTACCGATCTACGTCTAGTCCACCGTCGTCGATAGTCCAACGTCGACAGCCCCTTATTTGCAGCCTTCAAGCTTGGCCCTCGCCTGCCTCAGTGATTTGCAGCCGCCACCGTCCACGGCTGCGCTGCACCCTCCTCCTCGTCACACAACGGTCCACGGCTACACCCTCCCGTCAATCGTCCAACTCCGCCAGGCCTGCTTGGTTGTTCGTCACTCTCACTCAGGGTTGTGATTGCAAAAATATAAATATAATAGGGGTGTGAATGTAAAAATATAAATGCTGCGGGGCGAGGTAGGACGGGTTTGGATCAGCTTAATTTTTTTTTTGCTTCGCACCGCCTGCCCTGCAAAGGGACAATGGGGTGGGGCAGGGCAAAAAAAATTGAGCGGGGCGGGGCTGGATACCTACTATCCTGCCCCGCCCCGGTTCCAAGCCTACATATAATTTAGATTTTACCTTCGTAGGAAAACATGGTGTTTTGTTATTGGGCCTAGGGATGAAAAAGTGTACTGTATGGTTAGACATCTATGAGGATCTACCTCTGCTGGGGTGAGGATGGATGTAGTTTTCATGAAATAAGGGGGGGATATGGCATAATTTTAATCCTCGTATTGTGATGGGGTGGTGACGGGTTTATTAATCTCCATCCCACACCTGCCCTGCATCCTAGCATTACGTATAAAAATATAAAATACATTGTTATTTTTATTTTCATATAATAAATCATTATATATAATAAACTTATAAATACTATATTATTTTGTATTTAATATATTGATTATCGGAAAAGCATAAAATGATATTAGTATCTAAAAATAAAATAGAAAAATGGGATGGCATTGAAGAAAGTATTTCCCGTATGGAGATTCTTCATCCTTATCCTGCCCCAAAAGACATGGGGAATGAGTGAGAAATAAAATTGAATAACGGCATGGGGAAGGGGGAGGGCCTCCCCACCCCCGCCCGATTACTATCCTTCGTTGGGTTTGGGCCTTGACCCTGACTGTAGTGGGCTTATATGGACTAATATCCAGTGGGCTGGCATATTTGGACTTCTCAAACAACTTTTTGCCAAATCACGAGGCACTGTTCTTCTTCTCCGCAAGTTCATGAGCCGGTTAAATGTAGTGGTAAGAAAACTTTTTTACAAAAAATAAAAAATAAAAAATTTATAAAAGCAACCCATGTGCTTTCTTTCTGTATTGAAAGAGTCACATACTTTATCCGCATAAAACCTGTCAACACCTCTTTTGGATTTAAATTACAATTTTATTTATTTTCATCATACACTACAAAATATTTCAAGAAAATAATTTTTGGAAACACTTTGGACGAACATTTATTCCTCAAACTTAAGGATATAAAAGACCACGGCAAATATATTTTATTCAAGAAAACCTGTAATGAGCTTAATCTTTCCAATAAAACAAGTTAGTTAAACTCTCTCTTCTCAATGTTATTTTTATTTAGTTTAAGATTGAAAGTAAATTGTATTCAGATTCAATTGACCCAGAAATACAGGAATTTGCAGGCACGCATGCACGTGCATGAGGCATTGTTGGGAACATTTTGATATTAGTTGAACTCCTTTTTATGAAAATGTCTGTCCATGCACGTGTACATCTCATTTATTTATGCCCCAAAAAACAACTTCTCTGTCAATATTATCTCTCTCAAACGTAGCCCACAAACTCTTCGAGATTAAAAAGGGGAGCGAACCACATACTTTTACAAACTATCTTTCTCTATTATTTAATTTAATTTCATACCTTTCTCGGTAATCATGAGGAAAAAGAGTATGCTTTACTTCAATTTCAATATAAATGAATGGTATGGTTCAATAATATTCAAATATTAACACAATATAGAAATATAAATCAAAATCCCACCAAGAAACGGGAATTGAAACTTGCAAAATCGAAAGGATAAAAAGATTAATTAATGAACAAAGAATTTGCCCATTTCCCCTAATAAAGGCCTTTGTTATATCATTCCACGACTCTACAACTACAAGATCAAGTTGAGTGACTGATTAATTAGTAATCAAATCATTAACGAAAGAACCCCATATTATAATTTGTAAACTTTCAAATAAGATTAATTTAATATACAAAAGGCATGTAAGAATGAGATCTTGATGAGTACCCAACTCTTATATTATAAATGTTTCTTAAATTAGAATATGAACAGAGATGACTTTGAATCAAAAGGTCGATGCCACCATGCCAGCTTAAGTGTTGTTTCGTATAATAAAATAACACAAGTTGACCACGTTCAAGCCCAAGAAATGTTCATTATTCCGAGGCCATAAGTGAACATTATTTACATGTACTACATATCTATAATATATAATTAACTTCAAAGCTAACAAAATAATGTATTGTTGTTTAAATTAAACAATTAGTATGTGGCAGTCCTCATGTGTACAACCAAGCAAATATTTTGTTGCTCAAATCTTCCTACCACTGAGTTTGAATCATTATTAGATGTGCGTTTTCCCCCATAGATTTGCAGCTTAAAATATCATCAAGTGGGCTCTTGTGTTTTGAAATCCATTAAAATATATGATCATCGTATGATACAATGATGAGAACAACTCCTTATCATATTAACTAAGCATATGATTATTATTATTGTGTTACTTAACGTAATTGATACTAAACAACTTTATTTTTTTAATATTATTCCAAATGATTCGCTTATAAGGTCATCATTTTAAATGATTAAAGTAATAATTGCCATCATATTCTCTTGTCATTCCATTAATTAATCCACCAACCAGACATGCTTCGCTAATATATATAATTAATTATATATAATCCTCAAAATCATGCAATTTTTTTTAAATTTTCAATAATACCCTTCTACCAATTTGTTAAATAACCTACCAAATGTTTTTTTTTAATCAAACTCAATTACATATAAATGCAAATTATTTTTTTTATTTTTTTGAAGAAAGAGGTTGGGTCCCTCTATTTTAATTTATTTTCATTAATTCGGGGTTATCAAAATTTTGTCATATTATTTCGTCACCTATATTGATCTTAGATAAAAAATAAAAGTATACATTTATTTTAAAAAAATCACTGTAATATTTTTTTAAAGAAAAATGGAATTTATGATATATTACTCGAATATTTTTTAGTTAATCAAGCAGGGATATATTTGTCCAATAGCTTATATGAAATTATATTATATATAATCCGTACATGGTACACACGTGCAGTCCCACTCGAGCTTTAGCATCGATTAACTGAAAATAACAATCTAATCCACGATTCGATTGACCGTTAATCACACACTAATCACATGGTGACCAGCTCAGCCGGTCACATGGTTTGATACGTGGTTGCCTAAAAAATGCTTCAAAACAGCAGGAAAACAAAGCTGGCTCTCCACCACTTTCTTGGTAATGGTTGCACATGCACGTGCCAAATATCCCACCCACCATCAACAGCTGGAAATTCTTTTATTCACGATCCAACGGCTTCAGATGCGTCCGTACGTGTGGTCACCGTCTCTCCCGGTAAAGGAGGTCAGAGGTTTAGAATTGTGAAAATAAAAAAATTTGAAGAGGCAAATGATTTGGAGGATGAGTTCGGGTTTGACCGTTGGCCAGATCCAGCGAGGACCTCGTAACTTTGACCAAAAGTGCACGTGCGAGAATCGAGATACACGTGTGCTTTGCTGTTCATCGTTGTATAGAAAGCTGTGCGCCACGTATGATCCACATGAATGGTAATAATGGAAGCGCAAGTTGTTTAGGAAACCGAGGTTAATGTTGTTCAATTACAAGATTGCCCCTTTCATGTTCCATGTGTTTCCTGAGGAGGTTTTTTTCATTATTAACCCAAAATTAAACATTTTTCCCTTAAATTTGATCTTTTTAGAATATAAATTTTTATTCTCATCTCCAATTAAGAAAATTGTAAATTCAGCAAACAAATTTGTAATTTGTTCTTGTAGGGGTCATTTCGAAAATAACTCTACAGCTCAAAAAAAAAATGTTGGAAGATGATTATGACATTTGCATATAAAAAAATAATGATTGTTTTTCAAAAATCATTTATAATTTCGGTTATATTTTGAATTCCGTTTATATAATCATTATGTGCACAAAATATCTCAATAAATAAATAAAATAAATATCATCTAGAGACTAGACATACTCTTAATATCAAATTCATATATTATTTTATATATATCGGAATGAATTATATTTATATTTCAAACATTCATCGTTTAAAATCTTTTTCGGTGTTAGGTCGTAATTAAGGAATTGGAAAAATGTTTTAATTAATTTTTTTCAATAATTGTGTTAAAATATGAGTTATAGAATTCTTGTGTCGATTCTCCTTGGGATATGTCAACTGCCAAGGAACTTGAATTAAAATGTTGCGCTCATGTTTCGTGATGTTTCGTTTCGGTTATTCTTTGAAATTCACTTCCAAAGTCAATCCATAATACAGTATTATTATTAATGATTACTTAGGCGATCTTCAGAATTAATGTTTGAAAAAATATAAGAAAATAACCCCCAACAGCTTTCTAATAAACAAATAAATCCTAACAGTAATATAGAAAATAATTTTTAGAACGTAAAAAAGTTTTGAAAGTCAACGATAAAATGAGTGAAATTGGACTGTCAATTGAAAGAAAAGAAAGTATCTGATTGAAGTCAATGTTAAGGTATTATTTAATTTCGTAGCAAGGAAATAACACGCATTTCACAATTCTGAAAGAATTCAAACTATAGAAATCATTTCGAACGAACAACTGTTTTCATGCATTTACTATCTTCCACATGTTGCACAAAAATAATGGCTTTTGTTGCATTTTGACCAAATAAACTATAGTTTTGAGTTTGAGAACAATTGCACACGATGATGTTTGAGGTTACCCATTTAATTAGAAATTAAAATAGGAAATTATTCTCAATTGATTTCTTGATGACTCAAAAAATCAAACCATGAACCACGTTTTGTTGTGTATTATAATTCATTAACAGAAAATAAATTAAAAGAATAATTTAAGAAAAAATAAAAATAATAAATATTATTGCTTGGATATATGGAAAAGGAAAATGAAGGGACAAAACTCAGCCGGCTGAGGCAACAAGAATGGTTGGAGGATAAGAGATGGGAGTGATCGAACGGCTGAGATTCAACAATCTAAATGATCAAGACATGACTAACCCAGCACAAAAGTCTAATCAGTAGAGTTTCAAGGAAAGGGCCCCACTAATAAGAGGGCTTGGACAATAGCCACGTAATATCAAATACGCATCATTGAACAATAAATATGCTTACATTCAGGACAACATAAGAATTATCTGATCTCAACTTGATGGGAACGAACAGGGGGCCTAGTTCACGTGATTATCACATGGAGACGAGACGAACTCCGGACGAGCAGAAGCAGGATGGTGGGCCCCTGATGGGATCGTCCGAAAATGAAAATCACATTAGATTTTGGTGTTTCTATTTGATGCCTGTTTGGATAAATGGTTCCTTTTTCTTATTTTGTAGATAAAAATATAAAATTTTTACCCGATAAGTTTATTGAAGAATAATAAAAGGTAGAGTATTAAATTATTAACATAAAATATCGAATACTGTTTTAATTTAAATTATGTAAGATTTATGCAATATAATTTTATGTGCAATGATATAACCTAAAAACTATAATTTCACTTATACAAAATAACAAATACTATTAACATAAGATAATATTATTAATTAAATAGTATCACATTTTCTAGTAATTAATTTATCAATTATTTTAATTTCTTATGTGTTCAGTTATGCTTTTGGTCACTTTAAATTATATAAGATAGCCTTAAACTTATAAATGTTTAGTTTGGAATAAATTGGTTAAAGCAATAACGAGGTTGACTTTTGACTCTAAAATAATATTTAATTAATTTTTGTTCGTTTTCGTTGACATAAGAAGCGCAAGTTAACTTTGTTAATCATTATAATATTTTTAAAAATCATTATCGAATGACTTCAATCATGATGATATTAAAATTTGAAGTTTAACTGTAAATTTATGGGAAAAACTATAGTCCAGCGGCTGTATGATACAGCCGCTGGTTTTTGTCGTAAAGAGGATGTAAAAGTTGTATTTACAACTTTTGCCCTCAAGCAAAAATCGTAAAAGCAGCTGCTGTATGGTACAGCAGCTGCACTGTAGTTCGACTCTAAATTTATGGGTCATATTTCGGAATATTGACTGTATCGTACATCTGTTTTTGAATTATTTTTTTTAAATATAACGTAAAAATTATAAATTTTTATATAAAAATCGTAAATATAAAAAAATGTAAATGAATGATTTTTCTTATTTACGATCTTTATACAATAATTTATAATTTTTACATTAATTTTATAAAAAATTTAAAATAATTGATTTATAATTTTTTCTATACTTACAACTTTTACATTAAATTTACAAAAAATTTAAAAACGGTTGTATGATAAAACTGGTGTACCTTAACCAAAACCTAAATTTAGCAAATGAAAAATTTTACTCTCTAATAATTGGCATGTTTGATTTGAGAAATATGTAGACAAAAAAGAGAGGAAATTGAAGACAGAGCAAAAATGCATGACAAGAAAGGGGTAACATGGTAAGGCCAAAATGGAATTGGATCAAAGGACAATTTGCAAAAGGGGCCATGTTCACGTGCACATCACATGATGAACAAACCTCCCATTGTAAGGTTAGGAAGGATTGATTGGACTACTTGTAGGGTGAAGAAGGCGAAGGGCGGAACCATCCTAGTCCCATGTTGATGTTCTCCATTTAAATATTGTTACATTTAAAATATTAAAATAATAATAAATATTTATTATGTCAAGAATCAAAAGCAAAGAGATAGATAAATTAAAAAAAAAAAAGAGGATTATTGAAAGGTTGGGAAGAGGGAACACGTGGGACAGCTATCACGCACCCGTGGGGACATCTCAATCATCATCCAACATCTTGTCTCTCCCTTTCACCCCTGGGACCCACCCATCCTCCTATCTCTTAATCTATTCAATCATCATCTTTCAACGGTAATTGTTACTATCACCAACAGGCGCGTGTCCTTCACACACATGCACACACTCTCTCTTCCTCCTCTATTGAATCAAAAATGTGTTTTGATCTGGAGTTGGAGCGGTACATTAAATCTAATCACATTTATTTGATATCTAGATGTTATACAACTTTTGTCGGCATCGGATCTTGTAGGCTCTTTATTTTCACTTTTCTCTATTGTCCCTTTCACTAATTGTACAATCATATATTTGGTTTTTTTATATAATTTATGTGAATAAATTTTGATATTTTTCTAAGAAATATTGCGAATATAGAATTTAATTAAAATAAGTAAATACATGCTCATATTCATATATCAATTGAATAAAAGAAGTGGGGGCGCGTCGGATTTGCTCAGCGATCGCATAGATAAGGATATTTTTGGTCAGGTTGACTGTCAAACTTAGCCAGCTAAAGTGGGCACTATTCAGTAGACCAGCTTTTCCTTGAAACGGTGACGTATTTCGGGGAAGGACCCGGATGCTTGTAGTTGCACTAATAATTGATTGTTTTAGTGATTCGCTTAGCGTATGATGATATGATTTGAGAGTTCACTATTATACGAATTCTACTGTGCTTAAAAAAATAATAATGTAGAAGCTTGCACAGTCACATCACATCATCAACGTGAACCAAAGGCACGAATGATGGAAAGTTTGAAGTACTTTGCGCTCCTAACAACATTGCTTCCTCAATAATTTTGTGCAAGAGACAAAGCTGCCATGTGAGTGCACCCATAATTGAATCAACATACTCTGTTGCACCAATTTGCAATTAAAAGTATATGTTAATCATTTTTATGATCCTAAGAAGATATGCTAAATGAAAACAAAAACAATTTTAATAAAATAGTAGGTCTGAAATTGACCCACATGTGTGACTTTCATCTCCTTTAAAAGATTGTTCGGTTAAAAAGTGATTATTTCATTTTGTTGTACAATTAAGTTTCTTGGAATTAAATTGAGAGTACAAATTCCAAAATGTCAACGCATAGATGTTAGAAATTCTTTAAAAGTAAAACCCAAACAGCAATCATATATATATTTTTTTAAATTTTTATATTCAACATAACAGGCTTGTTATGCTTTAATAAAGCGATCATTAAATTTGACTAAATTATGGAAACAGACAGATTAATGCACTTTGTGTCCGCAGAAAATGCAGTCGTAGTAATAATTATCATCTTAAGAAACGAATAAACCGGGCCACTTCTTTAATTAGAGACTAATCATTACTCTTTTCTATCAGAGGCCCAGACGTCATTTCTTGTCTAAAATGAGGGTATTTAAGTAAATTTACGGTCACGAAAACCTGGAGATAGGCACGGACCTAGTATAGATACAGATATGGAACAAACGGTTAAAACAAGCAAGCTCTTATCCGCCTCGGTGTGCTGAAGGGTGTACTCCACGATCCAATCACGTGGGAGAGGAAGCAAATGAGATGGAGCGTTGGACAAGAATGAGTTGAGGCGCGTGAGAGAGGTCGATAGAGGTTGGGGTTAAGTTAGAGAGTTCGCTTCAAATGATTGTGAAGAAGAGAGTGTCGGGGCATGGAGGGACAAGATGACACGCACAATCGTGTGGGAGGTGGGGTCCAGGTGTGAAGGAGCACGTGTCTCCAGGCAAGACATGTTGGGCCACGTGAGTTAGGGGGGAAGAAGAAGGCAGGTTTTTTCTTCCACGCTTTTTCCTCATATCTCTCACCCCACCCTCCCCACGTGAACTCCACTCTCCCTTGTCTCCTTCTCTCTCTCTCTCTCTCTCTCTCTCACACACACACCGCAAAGCTACGTCTTTTTTTTTGTTCGATTTGGTACATCAAATCTTAGGTTGGCTAAGCCCTGAGCCTTGGCTCCGCTCACCGCATATTAATTTTTTAAATATTACAATTAATTTACTATATTAATGATATAGGGTTTGTCAAATAAAATTTTTTAAATAAGAGAGAATTCTATAATTTATAATAATAAATTTTATTATTATAAAAATTATATTAAATTACTAGTTTGTTTGGACCACTAAAAGATTTATCAGTCATCTTACAATAATATTTTATTGAGTTTTTCTTTTTATTTTCTTTCATTAAAGTGTATTCATGATATAGTTGACTAATGGATTCACTTGATTGCTTCAAAGTAGAATTGACTCTTTTTTGTTTCAATTTAATTTTTTTAAGAGCAACGAGTGGTCCATGAAAGTTTCTCACCATTATTGAAAAAGAATACTTGATATTTTAAGTCAAAACAAATACACTTGAAAGCATGTGAATAGCTATTTTAATGTGGTTGATCTTTTTTCTGTAGTAGAATAGTTTTCCTCTGCATTGAAGTGATCTCATGAAAAAATAAATCGAACTATTTCTATAATGTTAATAAATAAATACAATGATAAAAATAAATAATAATTAACGTTATTAACCCAAAAAATAAAAAAAGGTGACGAGTGCCAAGCTGCGTGGCGTGCTAGGATAGCCTTGGAATGACTTAACTCGGCTACAGCCATTTGAGAAATTATATACAATTATTGAGGACCACACCAGTGGATACGCTCTCTGCGAAGCGTCAGCAACACTCAACATCTCGGCAAGCGAGAAATCAGCACCGCGTGGAGGTCACGCTTATAATTGCGACTGCGACTGGGGCATTAAATCCGAAGGAATGGAGCTCTGGTTTGGTAATAAAAAAGGTTAAGAAAGCGACGCCTTTGTCTCATGGTAAAAGATAAAAAACCGATGGGACCCACTCCGAGAGCCAAAAATAAAGTTCATCTGTCTGGTTCCACTCAATAACTATCCACTCATGATTTGATGGTTGTCTAGCTTAACTGGCTTTGGTCCTAATTATATAGCAGTGGATAGCGGACCCCACCTGAGAAAGTAATCTCAGCCGTCGGATATTGGGATGTTTGGATCTTGAGCCGTTGATGGGAACGAAAGGAATGTGATAAGGAGTGAGGTGTTTTCAGGTGAGTTGTGGCCCACTGTGTTGAATGCCAAAGATTCATGGTGATATGCATCTCTGGTTTCTAGTTGGGATTCTGAACAAATAATTAGTGTGAACTATTTGCATTGATTTGGGCCTGGTGGGTTGGCAAAATAGTGTTACAATCTTTTGTTGAGAGGCATATTATCTATTGCCCATCAAAATCAATGATCATTTGAATTACAGTCACTGCTGCTGCCGCTTGAATTTAAGTCAAAAGTTATAATAGTTGCTTTCAATTATGTTATTATTGGGTCAATATATTCCAGTAATATTAATGTCAATCCTATTGTTTTAATGGGTTTATTTTATTTTTTATTTTATAGGTGTATAGTTTGATTGTGAGATGGTTGAATGATGCCATCACGCATGCTGCTTTGTCAAAACTTAGCTGGTCACCAAAACATGCTAAATGCCACCATTTGGAAATTGTTTTGTTTTCTCTCAAAGCCACTAAATATCAAGTTGTTAGTTGTAGTCATCAACTCAATGTTAATCCAAGTTCACTTTGGATTTTGCTTACTGTTTTAAAATATCATTAAATGCGTGCATCATGCCTTCATGTAATTCGTCAAAACTTAATTGGTCACATAAACATGCTAAATGCCGCACTCTAAAGTTAACATTTTTCAATGTTTTTAAAGAGTCCCTTAATTAGATTATTGCACCACCATATATACAAATTATATTAATGTTGAATGTAGAATTTTAACACTGAATTGTTTCAGAAAGTCAAAGTATCTCATAGATGAGATATTTTCCAACATTATCTTGGCGATTGGGGCACAAAGCATTGGAGCATCGAAGTGAAGGGTTAAGAGAATACTAGACAACGTGGGATCAAAATGTGGAAGGAAAGTGGAAACACAGAGAGGAGAGAAGAGAAGGATTGGAGAGGTGCTTGGATTTACTTGCCAGTTACCATGGTTAAATAAGGTAAAAGTAAAGTGCAGAAAGAGAGAGGACAGAAATTCAGACTTAGGTATTATTTTTTGGAGCAAAAGCCATGATTGACATAATTGGCCTCCTGACACAAAGTCATCATTGAACTTACAGGCCACCACTCCCCATTCTCTTCTTTCTATATAACCCCAACGCCTCTCCTACATTCATACCCATCCATCAACTATCAGCTCTTCTTCTCTCTCTCTCTCTCTCTCTCTCTTTCTCTCTCTCTCTATACAATTGAGTCCTGCAGCAACTTCAGAAACAGACTTGTTATTGGCCGGGTTTTCTTTTGAGCAAAGAAAAGGAAAATATGGTTGAGAAAGACGATCTGGGTTTAAGCCTAAGCTTGACTTTTCCAGCTGAAAATCACCATTCTTTGCAGCTAAATCTCATGCCTTCACTGGCACCATCTTCTCCTTCCGGGTTCAATCTCCAAAAACCCTCATGGAATGAAGCCTTTCCTTCTTCAGGTATGATCAACTTTTTCTTTTTATCATATTATATTTACTGGGTTCTTTTCCGATTTCTAAATCGATCTGCATGGCTTGAAAGTTTTCAGATCTGGAGAACCAAACATGGTCTAAAGAAATCTTTCTTTAAACCGTTTTTTCTCTTCCTTCTTCTTTTCATTGAAGTGAGATAAAAAAATTGTACTTTTCTTGCTTTTTTTTTCTATCTTTAATATCTATTATTTATAAATTTCTCAACTTTTTGTCAATAGTTTTGCACTAAGCTTTTCTTCCATTCACACTCAAAAGCTCCCTAAAATGTTGATTATGATCCTTTTTTTTAATCCTCAAACCTAGCTTCAGATCCAAGTCTCAAAATCCATTCTTCAAACAAAATCTCTTTAGCCAAAAAAAAGGCGGTCGTTTGAACATCTCCTTGTAAACCAAACCAATTATTGTGTTTATCTTATCTTACTAGAGCTTCCACATGCAGATCCTAACTCGGAGACCTGCCGTGCCGAGACCCGATCTTTCCTTCGAGGAATCGACGTGAATCGGTTGCCAGCACAAGCTGATAACGAGGAAGAAGTGGGGGTCTCCTCGCCTAACAGCACAATATCGAGTGTAAGCGGCAAGAGGAGCGAGCGAGAACCTAATGGAGAAGACCTCGAGATTGAGAGAGCTTGCTCTCGCGGCATCAGTGATGAAGAAGATGGTGACACTTCGAGAAAGAAGCTCAGGTTATCCAAAGATCAGTCAGCCATTCTTGAAGAGAGCTTCAAAGAACACAACACTCTCAACCCAGTAAGTGAAAATAATCCCAAAGCTCTATGCGTATCGTTTCACTTCTAGGTTAAAAGATAAAGTTCTGTTTTTGCTTCCATTAATTTGGTTATTTCTGTAATTTAACTTACGAATGGGTGGCGTCTGTTGATTTTCTGCAGAAGCAAAAGTTGGCGTTGGCTAAGCAGCTAGGCCTCAGACCTAGACAAGTGGAAGTATGGTTCCAGAACAGGAGGGCAAGGTGAGATATTTCATCAATGTAATGAGGGTGTTTTTGGTATTTTCGGTATTTTTTCAGCATAATATTTATGAAACTGAATTTCTTATTTGTTTATTATTCATTGCAGGACCAAGCTGAAGCAGACTGAGGTTGACTGCGAATTCTTGAAAAGATGCTGTGAGAATCTAACGGAGGAGAACAGACGGTTGCAGAAGGAAGTTCAGGAGCTGAGAGCACTGAAACTCTCCCCGCAGTTCTACATGCAGATGACCCCACCTACAACACTGACCATGTGTCCATCATGTGAGCGTGTTGCAGTTCCACCGTCTGCCGCATCCTCCACCGTCGATCACAGGCCGCATCAAATGCCTCCTACCCATCACAGGCCCCTCCCCATAAATCCTTGGGCCCCAGCTGGTCCCATACCTCATGGACCTTTCGATGCCCTTCGTCCTCGATCGTAATTTCCCAACCCATATCCGAGGGCACAACGAAACAGAAACATATGTTGTAATAGCGTACTAGTTAAATTGTTCAAAGTCTAGGTCTAAGATATGGTTGGTAGAGTATGATTTGGTGGGTCTCCATGTTTTGCATTATTGACCCATCAAAAAATATGTTTTGAAAAGTCGACAAATATTATTAGTTTTTAGCAAGCTTAATTTTAGTGCTAATCAGTAATCTAGTACTAATACTTTTTCTTCTCCCCATTGAAAGGGAGAAATTAAAACTTCGTTTGTAAAGTTCGATGTCTAATTATATATTATTTTGACCAAGTTAAGCAAACTCCTCTTCTATATCCTCCCAGTTCGATTTCAATTATGTCATGTAATTATGCGCTTCCCTAATAATTATTTGTTCTATTATTCTATACAACAATCTTTCTTTAATCGCCGAATTTCGTAAGGGAACATTGCGTTAATGGCGAAGGAAATAGTGGTTGAAAGTTGAAGAAAGATGGACCCAAATTTGTTGTTTAGATTTTGAACATGTTTCATTAATATCAGGGGTTTGCTTAAGAATTTTTTTCGCATTATTCCTTAAATTCATGGTGAGATGTTTCGTTTCTTCATCTCACCTCCCAATTAATTGATGATATTCTTTTTCTTAATCTTTTTCACTCCAAAAGTAATGTTACACATTTTAAGTGATGTTATGATATGTCATGTCAATCACACAAGAATAGTCATCTACGTCATTTGAATGAAATTTAAGATATTATTAAAAAAATATTTATCTTATTCTTTATCTCACATATATCAACTCATGGAAGAATTGTGCCTTCCACCACTAACACAGCTCAGGCATCTTTTTTCCTTTCAGTTTTGTTTTGGTCTAGCTCGAAAATAACCTAAAGCTAGCTTCATCTCAACTATTGCGTTTCACAATGGGATTGAGGACATGAGCATCCTCTATTACCGGCAATCAATATGCTGATCTTTGACCTTAATTAGTTACAATTACAAAGAGTAGTAGTATATTATAAGTTCCGTACAGAATTTTTACATATAATTTGACTATGGAAGTTATCTATTTATTATCACATCATTTTTCTTCATTTGAATAAATATGATTCTATTATTCTTTGATCACTTTATGATAAATGATCGATTTATATGTAAAACTTGCAAGTCTCATATTATTAATTAGAAAATTCTACTGAATAAAATATCGTATTCTTTCAAGTCGTCTCCATCTTTGTTCTTATGATGAAAATATTTAGTTGACGACAAAATGATCAATAGAGAAAGAAATAAATTTTTTAGGTGTTGTTAAGTTTCGATCACTAATAATTTTGATATCAACTAACTTCATAAGAGATTTTTTTCTCTTTTATTTCGATGAAACCACATACTATCTTAAATATAATCTACCTTATTAATTTTTTCCTTTAAATTGAAAAATAGGTCAATTAGCCAATTATTTTCTTCACCACTTTTATATGGATCATTATCAATTTAATTAGGTGAAGGTAGAGCCAGTTATCTTCTTATCTCGTGAAACTGTTGGAATTGACAAGCCATATAGAGTTGATCTTCACCTAAGGGAGCCGGCAAGATAAGAAAATAAAGAAAGCTTAACATCTTCTTTTATGAAAAAGAACCTTATAAGGGTCATTTTCCTCTAATAGGCTCAGCAATATAAATATAATTTAATAGACAACTGATCACCAATCCCTTTTAAGAAAGTTGATCACTCATAATTGTTGAGGTTGAGATTGATTCTATTTCTATGCTTTATAATATGAAGATATATCACCTCACTATAGGCATCCATTCATTAATGACCGTCGAGAAGAGAGATTACCCTATGTCTAACCAACTGACGAGACAACCGGCTAATGGTATCTAACCCATTAGTACTTATGGGATGCCAGGATCTAACCCGTTAGGGATTACAGAGTGATCAAGATTAGTTCTATGTGTGCTTATTTTTTCGTCAAAGTCGTATTCTAATACTTCTGAAGAATATACACAATTTTCAAGAGCTCAACATTTCCTCATTTACTTTTAGAGTACGAGTTGAGACAAACCATTATAAATTTATTAATTATATATACACTCTGTGCTTGCAGTTTGCAGACTGATATATACTGCTCAGGGGACCGTTGGTACTTTCTATTAACCTCGCCGGATAGCCCTGACCGTTGACTCTCTGGCTTCTATAACTTGTTTCAGGAGTGGACTGTATAATTCTCTAGTGAAGCAAATACTGTACAGCAGGAGATTTATATCAATAAATACTCTGAAATCGCTCTTCGGGATACGCACTTCTCTTTGCATTTCTTCCTTACTACTCCATTACTCTATTTGAGCCAAGTAGAAAAAGCTCGAGAACTCCCGATCCTGGTGGTTACAGTCCTTTTCTGGATGTGACATCCTGGAGAGGCTAGACGGGGCCCTACTTGGGCTTACGTGTTTCGAATGTTTAGGTATTGGGCTGGCCTCAATTCACGTAATTCAAAAGCCTACTTGGGTACTTCGTGACTTCTTATCGGTTTTCATTTCTGTAACGTAGATTTCAAAAAGAGTAATGTTACTCATACAAACTATTTATACATATAAACTAATATAGTATCTTCATATAATCACCACATTACCCATAATAATTAATGTCATTTATTATTAATATATATTTATCAAATCACTGCATTTATTTATCAAATCACATTATGCCACGTCAGTTTGTATGAATGAGTTTGTATAAATAGTTTGTAAGAGTAGTATTTACTCTTTCAGAAAAAACGAACACAACACCGTTTTCTTGACTAACAATCTAAAAAGATTTTAATTTTGTTAATTTTTTTAATTATGAGCTCAAGGGAGGATTCGAGTCCTAAAAAAACAAAGAATTCATATATTGCTGTTATAAAACTGCACAAAGCATTTGACACATTGAGATTAATAATCTATGAATAATAATTTATATATACAGAATGGTATTTCCTACCTTCATCTATGTCCACCTTACGTTCATGGACGATAATAGCTACATCTATACTAGATGAGAGAAATCTACAAGAAAATATATAAGAGTAATAATTTAGGGGCGGAGCTACATTGTAGCCTGGGGCCTCCCCAGCCCCTGAAAAAAAAATTCTTACAAAAATATGTAAAGTTACAATATAGTTTTTCGTATTAACGTTTCTCTCAACCACCTTTAATTGTTTTTTATTTTAATCTCACTAATTAATTTTAATTTCTTACCACTAGCCCCCCTAACAGTCAAATCCTGGCTCTGCCCTATTGCCAATCCCCATAGTTATCCCAATACCTACATAGAGGCCCATAAATTATATATTTATTTATCTATTTTATTTTCAACTTACGTTTAAACAATTCTATTTGTGAAGAAATCTGGAGATAATTTGTGGCTAGAGTAGGTTGTTTTGAAGCAGAAAATCTGAAAATTTTCTGTGCTCTCATGCAAGCATACAAACTGTATTTAAGTGCAGAAACGTAAACAAGAGCACAACAGAATTTACGTGGTTCGATCCATGATGTACTCCACCGGAGGAATAGGAAGTGAATGCACTACAGAGAATTCGGATTACACACTCTCCTTACTGCACTCTCAGCTTAGAACCACTCAAAGCTCTCTGTTTTTGCTTCTTAAACACTCATTCTTTACTAAGTTTTTATACAACTTACATGACCTGCATGTCCTACATTTACTGCACATTAGTATTAATAGCCTTTCTAAGTGGCTAACTACAAGTGAAAATACAGCAACCAGCAAACAGATAGTAAGACGGCTACAGACAAATAGCAGCAAAACAAGAGCAGATAGACAACAACAAAAACAGTAGCATGTTGCTGGTTGAGATGCAGTGGCTTGAGTCACAATTGCATCAATTCTCCACCTTGACTTAAGATCAGTGCATTCTCCCTCCAATTCTCCAATTATGCCTTAGTGACTCCAATTAGGCTCAAATAGAGTCTGAATTTTTCTGTTGGGAGAGGTTTGGTCAACATGTTAGCTGAGTTTCTTACAGTAGGAATTTTCTTCACTGCAATGATTCCTTTTTCTACAATTTTCTTCATAAAATGATATTTGACATCTATGTGCTTTGCTTTACCATGATGAACTTGATTCTTGATCAAATGGATGATACTTTGATTATCACAATGGAGTATAAAACTGTCTTGATCAACACCTAACTCCATAATCAATCCTTTAAGCCACAAACCTTCTTTGATTGCCTCTGTAGTTGTAATATATTCGGCTTCAGTTGTTGAAAGAGTAACCATGCTTTGCAGCCCTACTCTCCAACTAATTGCTTTTCTCAAAATTGTGAACACATAACCTTGGTTGATCTTTTATTATCCTTGTCTCCAGCATAATCTGAGTCTACAAATCCTTCCAAAACTCCACCTGAACCATAACTTTTTCCATAACATAATCCAAGAGAAATTGAACCTTTCAGATATCTTAGTATCCACTTGGCAGTATCCCAATGAATTCTTCCAGGATTACTTATATATCTACTAATCATACTCATTGAATATGCAAGGTCAAGTCTAGTACAAACCATTGCATACATTAAAGTACCAACTAAGCTTGCATATGGTATAGAAGCCATTTCCTCCTTCTCATTTTCAGTTTTAGGACAATCCTCTGCAGAAATTTTGATTTGTTCGCCCATGGGAGTGGAAACCATCCTTGCTTTGTTCATGTTGAAATTGACCAGCAATTTTTCTATGTAATCTTTCTAACGCAACTATAATTTATTTTTGGATCTGTCTCAAATTATCTGCATGCCAAGAATCTTCTTTGTAGCTCCCATATCCTTCATATCAAACTCAGATTTTAGTAAATGCTTCAACTTGTAAATACTTTGCTTGTTCTTTCCTATCAACAACATGTTATCAACATATAACAATAAATAGAGATAATCACCTTTGCAGAATTTTTGATAGTATATACAATTATCAAATTAACTTCTCTTTAGTCCATTTTCAATCATGTAACTATCAAACCTTTTATACCATTGTCTAGGGCTTGTTTCAGCCCATAGAGTGATTTTTTTTAGCAAACACACATGATTTTCTTTGCCTTTAACTTCAAAGCCTTCAGGTTGCTGCATCAGAATTTTTTCTTCAATGTTTCCATGCAAGAAAGTCGTTTTTACATCCATTTGTTCTATTTCCAGGTCTTCTTGAGCTGCCATTGCCAATAGAAGACAAATGGATGTATATCTCACTACCGGAGAATATATTTCTTGATAATCAATACCCTTTACTTAAGAATAACCCTTAGCTACAAGTTCTAGCTTTGAATTTTTCAGGTTGTACTCCATCAATTTGCAGCCTATCATTTTAATTCCCTTTGGCTTTGGAATTAATTCCCAGGTTTGATTTTTTACTAAAGAACTCATTTCTTCCCTCATTGTAGCTATCCAATGCTTTGAATTCTTTCCCGTCACAACATCAATGTAATTTGTGGGTTCTTGCTCAAGTTCTCCTCCTACTTGTAAAGCATAGGCAACAATATCAGCTTGAGCATACCTCTTAGGAGCTTTTATTTCTCTTCTAGCTCTATCTCTACTAAGCAAATAGTCTTACAACTCTTCTGCACTATTATCAGAATTTTCATCTTGATCAAGTGTCTCTTGACCAATTTGAGTTTCTTGCATATCTTGCTGCCCTTCACCATGCTCCACATCATTATCATGTGTCTCCTCTTCAGTTTCTGAATTTTTCAGCTCAACATCTTGAGACTCTATCTCAAACTCAAATTCAGCAAGCTGAGATTTATCATACACACTACTCTTGTGACATGAACTTTTATCTAATCCCAAAATTTCTTCTTCCCTAAAAAGCACATCTCTGCTGATTATTGCTTTTCCTTGGGATACCATAATTTGTATCCTTTCACTCCAGGAGTATAGCTAATAAACAAGCATTTGAGTGCTCTTGGTTGAAGCTTCTCTTGCCTAATATGTGCATAGGCAGTTGCTCCAAATACTTTCAAGTGATCAAGACTTAGTACTCTACTAGTCCACACTTCCTGAGGAGTCTTCAGCTTTATTGCAGTTGAAGGACACCTATTAATTAAATAACAAGCAGTAGCAGCAGCCTCTGCCCAAAATTCTTGCAGGTAATTTAGCATTAAACAACATGCATCTAGCCCTCTCTAGAATGGTTCTATTCATTCTTTCAGCTAACCTGTTTTGTTGAGGAGTACCCTTTACCGTTCTGTGTCTAACCACACAATGTTCTTGACAATATTTGGTAAATTCTTCCCCACAAAACTCAAGACCATTATCAGTTCTAAAAAATTACAGTTTCTTGCCCGTTAGATTTTTTACCATTATCTTCCAATGTTTGAATTTTTCTAATGTTTCATCCTTAGATTTCAGTATGTAAATCCATACTCTCATACTGAAATCATCAAGAAAAGTGAGAAAATACCTGGCAACACTTAGTGACTTGGTCTTGACTGGCCCCCATAAGTTTGAATGGACATATTCTAGGATGTCTTTGGTGTTGTGCTCTGCAGCAACAAACTTCACTCTAGTTTTCTTTTCAAAAACGCAATGTTCACAAAATTTCAGCTTTGGTAATTTGTGCTTTCCAAAGACACCTTGCTTTTCAAGAATCTTTAATCCTTTCTAGCTAACATGTCCAAGATGCATGTGCCATAAATCGGCTGCATTCACCTCTAATTTTGATGCTATTGCAGCTGCTGCGGAAATTGTTTCACCATTTAGAATGTAAATACCATTCTTCTTGTATCCTTTCATGACAACCATAGGTCCTTTTAGGATTTTTAGAACACCATTTTCAGCCTTAGCTACATAACCATTAGAGTCTATCATGCCAACTGATATTAGATTCCTTTTCAAGTTAGGAACATGTCTTACATTTGCTAGTGTCCTCGTCATCCCATCATGAAGCTTCAATTTTATTTCTCTAATACCAGCCACATTGCAAGCCTCGTTATTTCCCATGAGAACCTTCCTTTCATTCAATGGTTTGTAGGTGGAAAACCATGACTTATTTGGGCACATGTGAAAGGTGCAACCGCTCTCTCGAACCCAATCACCATTTTGTTCTAAATCTGTCATCGTTAACACCTCTGCATCATCAAATTCTTGTGAAGCTATAGCTACATTGCCACTCTCTTCATCTTTTACTGCATCATTTTTCTTTCTATCTTTCTTATCAGGACAATTTCGTCTAATATTTTCCTCTTTGTTACAATGGAAGCATGTGAATTTACCTCTAGATTTAGATTTTGATCTACCATGGCTGCCTTTGGCATTAAAGTTTCTTTTTTCAACTCTTCCTCTAGCAGTGAGGCCTTCTCCAGAGTTAGAACTTTTTCCTTCATCTAATTCCTTTGAATGAATTGCAGCAACAACTCCTTCTAAACTTAGAGTATCCTTGCTAAACTTCAAAGTATCTCTAAGCTGGTCATATGTTTTAGGCAATGAGTTTAACAAAATGACATCTTGATCTTGATCTTCTACTTTCACTCCTACATTCTCAAGATCTAAACTTATCTTGGTAAATTCATCTATATTTTCATCTACTGATTTAGATTCATCCATCCTAAATCCATATTATTTTTGTTTTAAATAAATTCTATTAGGTAGAGACTTTACCATATAGATTTCTTCAAGCTTCTTCCAAATTAATGCGATGTGACTTCTTTGGACACCTTCTGAAGAACTTGATATCCCAAGCTAAGAATGATTGTGTTCTTAGCATTCTTTTGAACTTTAGCCCATTTTTCTGGTGTTGAATCTTCAAGCACTTGTTCTTTATCTTCCAAGGCTTCATCAAGCCCCATATTTCCAAGTAATGCTTGAATCTTCATTTTCCATGAACCGAAATCTGTCTTGCCATCAAATTTTTCTATCTCCATCTTTTGGTTTGCCATTGCAACCTCAAGATCTTCTCTCTCAGCAGAGAAACCTGACTTGTTTGAAGCAAACCACCTTCAGATCTTTAACACTCAGCTCTAATACCAGTTGTGAAGAAACCTGGAGATAATTTGTGGCTAGAGTAGGTTGTTTTGAAGCAGAAAATCTGAAAATTTTCTGTGCTCTCATGCAAGCATACAAAATGTATTTAAGTGCAAAAACGTAAACAAGAACATAACAGAATTTACGTGGTTCGATCCATGATCTACTCCATAAGAGGGATAGGAAATGAATGCACTCTAGAGAATTCGGATTACACACTCTCCTTACTGCACTCTCAGCTTAGAACCACTCTAAGCTCTCTGCTTTTGCTTCTTAAACACTCAGTTTTCTTTACTAAGTATTTATACAACTTGCATGACCTGCATGTCCTACATTTACTGCATATTAGTATTAATAGCCTTTTTAAGTGGCTGACTATAAGTGAAAATACAACAACCAGCAAACAGACAGTAAGACGGCTGCAGAAAAATAGCAAAATAGTAGCAAACAGACAACAACAAAACAATAACAGACAGACAGCAACAACAACAACAACATGTTGTTGGTTGAGATGCAGTGGATTGAGTCATAATTGCATCACTATTCTCCCATGAGATCGCTTAGAAATGTGATTATCAACCTTATATTTATATCTATAGGCATTTGTGTAGATATTCTATTAAGTGACTCTTATTTATTGTATAAGATTAATTTTTTATTCCTATACTTATACTACTTTATGGTGAAGTCTAGTTAAACAAAGAAACGAGCCAAGCCACAACTTCTTAACACTTATTACATATATGTGAAAATATATTGCAAGTAGTTCAAAAAAGGAGAATAAGAAACAACATACTTTCAAGAAACGAGATTACTTCATTTTGGAGTAAATGAATTGGCATGTGTGGTATGTGAATATAGAAAACATAGGAATGCTGGTATTGGATGATCTTCTCATTTTTTTATTCTCATTCTTAATAAACAAAAATGGCCCAAATATTGGATCAATTTGGGATTGCTTTTGCTGTGAAATAAAGTATCTACTACTTTGCCGTAGAAAAAATTAGCTTTAGAAAAAAAGGGGAGGGTGTTCGGTAAACCAATTTTTAAAAACTGCTTTTCTTTTCAAAAGCAAGACAGAAGTGTTTGGATTACTCTTGCTGTAGCTTTTATTATACACAAATGACTAAAATAGATATATAGTATTCTTTTGTAGTATTTAACTATTAAAATTTATAATCAATTTTTAACTATTTAATTAAAATCCTATATAAAGTATTTTACATAAATATAAAAAATATATAATTAATTTTAATTTATGTTAAATATATAGATTTATAACTTATATGTATAAATTTAATTGAATATCAAAAGCAAATTCATTTAAATTTAATATTTAATATAAAATAATTTGAAATTTATAATGTATATTAAATAAATGTGAATTTATATTGTTGATAAATATTAATATTTATTGGATATATTTAATATATATTATATTTTTAAATTTATAATTATTTTTAAATTTTTAAATTTTAATAAATAAATTTATTTTATGAAATTTAAAAAAATAAAAATTGGAAAAATTAAAGCTGGTTATCGTGCCATCGCGAGAGTTGGTCATCGGTGATCGTATCCAAGGCATGTCTGGTAACATCGTCGATGTAGAAATAATCATCGTCGTCCGATCTATCTAATGGTAGAAAAATATCAGGCATCGGAAATGGGGTTTCATCGTAGAAGATGTCAGAAGCTTCGACCATCGAAAGTTTTGTCGGATTTTGCCATAAAATGGTGGATATTTTGCTGCTGATTACTCTCCCATGGCATAGATCATATTTTGGAGATCAACGTGATGGTGGTGGTGTCACGAACGCGCACCACTAACGGTTTTCAACAACTTTGTTGATACTGTTATCGACGATCTCCAACAACTCCTCCAGCCAAATTTTAATTTTTTTTAAAAGTTTTTTATAAAAATAAATTATTATTTATTTTAATTATAAGTATAAATTTAATAAAGAAATTTTAATAAATAAGAGCAATTTTATATCTTAGCATTTTTTAGGATAATTTTGATATTTTAATTTTTAAAAAGAGAAGTTGGTCTCGAGAAGCAGGTAGTTCCCTGCTTTTAGATTCTTTGGTTAAACTTAATTTTTTTTGGGATAATTCCAATTTGCCCCCTGAGGTTAGGTGAAAAGAAAATTGAGGACCTCAGTTTTCTGAAATCTAAATTTGCCCCCTGAGGTTACTGTAGCACCGTTGGATTTAACCGAAAATGTATTAAATAGTAACTTAACGCTTTACAAACCATTTAGAAAAGTGTATTATAGTCTATTTTACTGCTTATTAGCGTTAAATTATTATTTAATACATTTTTTGTTAAATCTAATATTAGCATTAAGTTATTATTTAATACATTTTCTGTTAAATCTAACGGTTTAATACATTTTCTGTTAAATCTAACGGTGCTACAGTAACCTCAGGGGGCAATCTTAGATTTCAGAAAATTGAGGTTCTCAATTTTTTTTAAGCCTAACCTCAGGGGGTAAATTAGAATTATCCCATTTTTTTTTGTAGCATCTTCTTTTTTAAGCATGTTGAGAAGTAATCCGAATTGTTTTAAGTTATTGTTACAATAAAAAAAAAAACACTTCTTTTTAATAGCCATCCCACGCTGGCCCATTGACTAATAAGTTAAATACTTGAATACAGTAATCGACCTCCATCTTATTGAATTCTGAAGCCTTGATGTAGATATTTTTCCTCAGAAACCAGTTATGGGCATGGATTAGCTTTCTTTGAAGCTTGTGGAGATGTCACATGAACCAGACAAAACAATGCAAAAGTGGCCATCATAAGCAGCAAAGCTAAACAGCGATGAACAGAAACATTTGTGTAAAATAATTGTTGGTTACATAGAAATAAAAGCAACCAGTATACCATGACCTTAAATTTGAAGACCAAATAAAACTAAAAAGAAAAAGAAAAGGAAAAAAATAAAAAAGAAGCCAAAGTTTAAACACAGGTTGGAGTTCTTCGTGTTACAACTCAAAAGGCTTGAATATCTCCTAGATTACCTTGAGGAAGAGTTTCGACTCATTTGAGCACTCGATTTCTTGATTGATTCAATCCTTTGAAGCCTTATTTGCTCTCTGAATTTAGCTATGAATTCATCTGCAGCCTTATCGACATCAGGTGTTCCAGAGGGTGCACCATTCACACTGCTCGAACTAGCTTCTCCATTGTTTGGGCTTCTTTCTATGCTCGAAAGAAAAGGACTCTCCACAAGAACATCATCATCTTCATCTTCAGTCTCAAAGTCTTCATCAGCTTCCACATCCACCTTATCAACGAATTCTTCCTCGTCTTGCTTTGGAAATTCCATGTAAGTTGGCTTTGGCATAAAAGTGACACTTCCACGCTTCAGCTGCTCAGTCTTGAAGGGTGTTTGATCAAATGTTACAGCTGTTGCTCTTCCTCGTTTTTCCATTATGGCATCAGCAGCAGCCTCCTTTGATCTTCTATCTGCTTTAGCATTCACAACATCTTCCATTTCTTCATCACTTGGCATAAACCTCCTAACTGATTTTCCCATTGACACTCCATCAAAATGCTCTCTTGCCTTCACTTCACTGGTGAGGTTTGGCCTTGGTTGCCTCTCAGATGAAACTCCATCGTTGTTATAACTTGAGCTTACTTTCATGGATGACAATCTATGCGTAACAGGTGGCGGTGGTGGTGGTGGAGGAGGAGGAGGAGGCCGGTAAAAGCTCTTCTTCCTTACCAAATCCTCTGAATTCTTTGCCTGAGACTCCGAGGAGAAGGAAGGTGAAGGTGACAGCTTCTTCGGAGAAGATAAAGATGCTGAAGGAGAAAGCTTTGGTGATGATGATGATGATGTTGCTGAATTCTGTCGCGCTGATCGAGGCATTTGCCTTAAAGAGCGAGTTTCCAGTCTATGCAACTCGGATTCCTCCATTGAAGCAGGCAGATTGTACAAGGGGAGACTTGAACTATCAATATCTTCATTCATTTCCATTCTTCCTGACCTTGATCTCCATGGAATTGGAGATGGAAGCACAACGTTTTCATTCATTTTCTCTTCCAAATTCACCTGATCAAACCCTCCCAGTTCTCCAAATTTGCTTTTGTTCGAATTGCTCGAAAATCTTCTAGAACCAGACTTAGAATTAGACCTACTAACTGGAGCAGACTTACCATTAGCTTCTCTCGTAGACTCAACCATATCCGAATCCACACGAGATCTCAAGCTCCTTACAGGCAAGTGAAGAGGCTTTTCACCGATTGAGCTTATAATTCTCTGTTCAGAGTGATCTTTAGCTACAACCACCACAGGTTCATTTCGATAGTACTGATTATTCCATGTTTGGACCTTGTTTTCATCAGGACTCGAAAGATTTTCACTCTCATCATCAAAAACCGAAGAAACTTGAAGGAATCTAGACACATAAGTTTGTGCATTATCAAATTTCGAATTGTTGTTACTCTCCTTATCTATCTCATCATTTCGGTGGCTGAAGAGGCCGTAAGAGACAGCAATACCAACAAATACAAGGTGTAGAAGCTCCCAGCTTCTAGTAATTAAAGTTTGGTTGATAAATTCAGGAGCTTGTGAAGGGAAAAGTGGAATTATGACTAAGAAAATGGAAACTATGATTGCTTTGTAAAAGAAATGTGTATAGAACTTACTTGGGTGTGCTCTGTTTTCCTCTGTTTTTCCAAGTGGATGCTTCAGTAAGGGCTCTTTATCCGCCATTGAAGAGGAAGAGACAGATGGGAAGAGCTTATTTTTACTTTTTATTTTTGAGTATTTCTGTATGTTGAAGAAAATGTGAATGAGGAGAAGATGAAGAAGGAGAGAAGACTTAGTGGTTAAGGAAAGCGGAGATAGAGAGAGTGGAGAGGAAAGTTTTGGGAAGATGTGAGCAAATATTTAAGCTTTGCTTTGGTTGCTTTTAACGGTTCTTTCCAAATCACGCTAATTGGTCTCTCTCTTTTTATTTATTGTTCTTTCTTTTTCTCCCACTAGGATAGCCTTTTCTTGACTCAATTTGCTTCCTTGCTTTCCCATGGAGGGATCTCAGTTAATGGTGTTGGACTTCAATGGTGAACCTCCAACATACCTAACTAAAATGCCTGCCAGGATATCTGGTCACTAGTAGCAAGCTTCTTCATAACTAGGGTTTTAAAAGTTTTTAAGATTTAGTAAGAATCTATTAAGATTGCTTTGTATCTACGCAATTGGCTTTGTTGTCAAAATGGTTGGTTTATTTTAAGGATTTTATTGAGTTCAGTTCACCTTATATGTTTTTACAGTTGTTTCCCACCAGTGAGGAAGCAAATTATCCCGCTTTAATCATCATAATTCAGTTCATGTAGTTTATATTTTACATTTAGAAAAGCATCAAGATTTACAATGAATCCAACATGTCAATCCGTAAAATTATTTAGTTTTTCCTTTTCTGCAGCAGGTTGGATTGCATTTACTATTATATGGTATAGAATCTAGAGTTGTTCTGTCAAATCCAATGTAACCTAATTGACCAGCTTATCAATAGGATAATAATAGATCATAGCTTCTGAAAGAATGGATGGACCGACCAAATTTTATTAACACCATTTTATATGTTTAAGATAAGGATTTGAACAACTTAAATGACTTTGTGCTTGCCATGAAACTAGCTAGTGACACATCACATCATTGCATTGCAATTTCATCAAACTTTTGAAACAAGAGCAATATGGACTTAGAAAGTTTCTAAACAATTACTTTGCACTAGAAATAGAGTCTCTTTTTTAGCTATTAGACAAATATGTCCATCTATTTTTAGAGAATCCATGTGTAGATATCATGGAGAATATGTATAAATATTATGCAAGGGACAAATTGGTTGCGTGGATGTGGTCAGGATTCTTCTTTTGGACTGCGTACGCTAGCTTTTTGTGGAGGTCATAAAAAATAAAAAAAGAAAAAAAAGAAAACGAAAGAAAACAAAATAAATAGAAGTGTATTTGCAACTTTATTTGGAGGATTGCTTTTCTTATCCTCCTCCATTCTTCAATTGCAATACTTAGAGAAAATGCTACATAGATGCTCTTAAGGGCTACGCACTGACTTGGATATTCTTAATTTACCAATGAAGTTCTCTTCCACAGTTAAAAAAAACAGTAAAGTGGAGAAGCTACTGGTCTTCACTTGTGATTCTCTAACATTATCAGCTATATAACCCAAATATTTATTGACTAAGAAAGTTCTAGGTTAATTTATTTTAATTTATGTTATGTGCATCCAGACTCCGGATCACTCCCACCTCACAATGATGAACTAAGCAGAAAGCATTTAATCTGCTTTTTACCTGCAGATATCATGGATAACTTGCATTGCACAAATGTATAGGCATGTATCTTTTCAAAAGAGAACCCAGAAACTGGTAGAAGCAGAATCTCTTTCTCTTTCCTTCTGCTCCTTGTTCCTTTTTGTTTCTTGGAGTAAATATATTCTAATTAATCTCTCAAATTGGTTAGTATGTAACTCTCAAGCACGTACCATTAACATGTGCTTCCTTGGCCTAGTATGGAAATTTAATTATTAGTCACTGTAGTCTCTCAATATGAAAGAATAAGGTGAGCTGCAACTTTGGTGGATTTTTTTCTCTGTGCATGGACGCTGATATCTGTGAAACGCTTTGATAGGAACGTTAACCGCAGCAATCTGGGCATGTTTCAAAGAATATTCCAATTCATATATAAAGTGGTAAAAGTTATTAATTAGTGTCTAGCTTGATATATGTGGTAACATGCAACAATTCGACGTAGCACTTTCCCTTCAAGGATTTGAAAGGAAAAACCACTTAACATTTTCCATCTATCACATCCCATTACGTACACAAGAGACTTAGGTTATAGATAAAGTATGTGTATGTTTATCTCTTGTGAGAACAAAAGGCTGGTCTCTGTGCTGGATTTGTAGATATATCATCGATGACTAGTCTTTTCATATGAAATAAAGTTTCCTTTGAGTCATTGTGATTATCCGTCCATGCAATACCATGCATTTGCTGAGTCACACAGCCAACAGCCATGTGCAGGAAGGGCCTTTTATCTAGCCAATCTTGTAGTTAATGGTAACTAAGGGAGAGAGAGAGGGAGAGAGAGAGAGAGAGAGAGAGGGGATGAAAATTAAGGGGATAATATGAAGGATCATTAGATGAAGTAGGTTGATAAGGTATCCTTCTTTTCTCAAACTGATGGCTGAAAGTTAAGTATATTGGGAAGCTTTTGTAGACAAAAGGATCTGATTCCCATGCTTTTGTAAATTTCAAAGCTTCTTATAAGTGCATTTATGTTTGAGCGTTCTTTTAGGCAAAAGAAATTTGTAAAGCAAAAGTGCATTAAGCTCATATCATGTAATTAACAGGCGTCTTAAGAAAACTGTTCAAACTGCAGATGGGTCTAATCTTATGCCATTATTGGGCTCTTCCACGAAAATGTAGCCGTTTACAGTAAATGACAATTTGTTTTCTTCAAAGTTTGGCTTTCCTGCTTTAGATTGTGGAGATATTCTTACAATGGTATTGTAGAATGTGATGTTTGATACTATTTTCAAAGAAAGCATGCAAGGTAAGAAAGCATTGGATGCATAGTAAGCAGGCGGCTGATGACATAGTCAAACATGGCCTAAATTCAATCATCCAGTGGTGCATCATGGATGAAGCCTATGTGAAAAGAATACCTTCCTCCGTATACATTTCTTCGTCTTATTGTCTTTGGACTGTTATTTTCCTTCTATCTTTGCCAAATAAGAGGGACAACACAACCAATTTTTCACAAATTACCTTTTACTGTCTCTCCTATTCACATATTTGCATTTTCCCAATGCTTTGCAAGTTGCTTTCTTTTTCTATCATACAAGAAAGACCTTAACTATGACTTAGCATTAAACAATATCCCAGCTTTGATCCTATCAATTTTCTTTTTTAATCAGCATTAACATATTATATTAATATGCAATTGACATTTTGTAATAATAAGTTAACAATGATATAGTGAATGCATAACCTCACATTGACGTGCATTGACGCATTATGGTACTAAAAGATCTACAAAGAAGATGGGATCTTGTATTGAAAAGCTAAATATATAATAAAATCTTCGCTATGGCAACCCTGAAATTTCTCTGTTTTGGGGCAACTATAATAATAAATTTGAATGAAAAGAAAAGAAGTGCATTGATAAATAAGGGTGTTAAACATTTTTATTTTGATTTTTTTTTCTTTAAATAGTCCCATACAATATTTACAACGCCAAGATCTTATAGTTACGTGAAACTGTAGTTTTAAGGGGAAAAGTACTGTCGTATTTGGGCTTAGTTTTGTTTGACTTAGAACCTCTGGCTCCGCCCTCAATCTCTCAGCAGCCTGGCTCAAACATTTGAGTTGCCATTGTTAACCATTTGCAGAATTGGGATTTTCTTTGTCACTACTTCTACACTCATACAATTCTTAAACCCTACTAAAACCCATGCCAAAAATTTCACATTTTCGCTTTGTATCGCTCGCAATCCACACCAACAACCTTAAAATCTTCGCTTTACACTTCTCCACTGCTACATCAGCCGAGAAATTTTACTGTCACCTGCAGAAAAACACTAAAAACGTAGAGAAA
The DNA here is from genome assembly GCA_013180625.2 of Boswellia sacra. Classification (NCBI taxonomy): domain Eukaryota; kingdom Viridiplantae; phylum Streptophyta; class Magnoliopsida; order Sapindales; family Burseraceae; genus Boswellia; species Boswellia sacra. Next base: position 176,821 of record SNVD02010405.1, on the reverse strand, counting down.
ACCCTAGCCACGGTCAAGGCCAAGCTGGATTCCACTTGCGTGAACGACGTTTTGCGTAGGTGTTTTCCTAGTCAATCTCAATTAGGTATTCGTTTCTTTATCTGGGCTGGTCTTCAATCAAGTTATAGGCACAGTTCGTTTATGTATGACAAAGCTTGTGAATTGTTTAAAGTTAAGGAAAACCCTAAAATTGTTATTGATGTTGTTGAGGCTTATAAGAAAGAAGAGTGTGTTGTTAGTGTCAAGACGATGAAAGTGATTTTAAGATTGTGTGGAAAAGCTAGGCTTGCCGATGAGGCTTTGTGGGTGTTAAGGAAAATGCCTGAATTCAATTTAAGAGCGGATACTGTTGTGTATAATGTTGTTGTTAGGTTGTTTTGTGAGAAGGGTGATATGGTTATGGCTGATAAATTGGTGAAAGAGATGGGTTTGATTGATTTGTACCCGGATATGATCACAAATGTGTTGATGATCAAAGGGTTCTGCAATGCAGGTAGGTTAGAGGATGCTTGTAAGGTGATTAAGGCTATGAGACAACATGGTTGTGTGCGCAATGCGGTTGCATATTCAGCTCTCCTTGATGGGATTTGTAGGTTAGGGAGTATGGAGATGGCACTGGAATTTTTAGGGGAGATGGAGAAAGAAGGTGGGGATTGTAGTCCTAATGTTGTCACATATACATCCGTCATCCAGAACTTTTGTGAGAAGGGCATGGTAAAGGAGGGATTGACGGTTTTGGATAGAATGGAAGATTGTGGCTGTGCTCCTAATCGTGTCACAGTCAGTACTTTGATTAAGGGCCTTTGTCTTGAAGGTGACGTAGAGGAAGCGTATAAGATGATTGATAAAGTTGTTGCTAGGGGTAGTGTTTCCTCTGGTGATTGCTATAGCTCTCTAGTGGTAGAGTTAGTTAGGATTAAAAGACTTAAGGAGGCAGAGGAACTCTTTAGAAAGATGTTAGCTAGTGGGGTAAAACCTGATAGTTTGGCATGTAGTGTTATGATTAAAGAGCTTTGTTCGGAGGGACAGGTGCTGGATGGTTTTTGCTTATATGAGGAAATGGAGAAGATTGAATGCTTATTTTCTGTTGACTCTGATATCTATAGTATCCTCTTAGTTGGGCTTTGTGAAGAAAGCCATCTGTTGGAAGCTGCAAAGCTCATGAGGTTTATGCTAGAAAGAAGAATTCAACTGAAAGCTTCATATGTTGATAAAATTGTTGGACTCTTGAAGAAATCTGGAGACAAGGAGCTAATTACACATCTCAGTAGGATTGGAGGATGATGTTGCTCAAACAACAAAATTTATAAGGTGACAAACCTTGTTTGCTATTTAAGAAGAGGTTACAGTAAAGTTGGCAAACTTTTGATCTAAGAAGAAACAGATCCATAGTTTACCAAGTCATGTCCAGATTATCATGGAAAATGTGCCAGTGCGAGTGGAAGTGAATACCTTCCAGCAAAAGTAAATGAGCCCACTTCTCATTGTTATAGGTTTTGGTGAGATTGCTTCAATAGGAGGGTGTTATTGTACCCATCTTTCGAGTTACGAGAATGATGAGAGGTAACTCTTTTTCTGTTTCCTCTCATTCTACCTATTCTCAAGACTGCTCAAGCATTATACAGTTATGCTTCTGTACATGGAAAATGGTTCTTTGTCACTACCTTCTTGCGAATGGAAAAGAAAGCATTTCTTAATCTGACTAAGGTGACATATCTTGAAGCAACACACGGACATCGATGATACAGTTGGTATTCATGTGATTATTCTTTGGAAGAATGGTAAACCTGATCAAGGCCCTGTCTTTGAGTGACTGAGAAATGTTGTATTCTTTTGTGATTTTATTGAGCTTTTATTTTTATTACAAACGCCAGAAAAAATATAATATTTGTAAAATAGAAACATTGGCAAACAAATAAATAATTGCTGGAGTACATGATTTGAATTGTTCTTTTTCAAAATTTCATGGCTTGGAATTGCTCAAACAATGTTGCTTTTTCTCCAATATTTGTATGTTAGACTGACAGTTTGTTGGATTAATGCTGAATGTAGCCTGCTCTGTTGAATGTTAAAATATTAAAGTGCAGTTTTCTCCTCACTTCTTTTTCTGTTATGATTTAAACTTTGATCAAGATCATATTAGTTATGATAGCTGCAACTAGGCCATCTGAATACATTATTTCCAATGAAGGTTCCCTCAATCTTACTGACTGGAGTTTCAATTGTGGTTCATAGCTGGAGCTCGTAAATGTCCGAAGTCAAGACTTTATTAATTGGTGGCACACAAGGTACTCTACCACAAAATTGAGAATCACATGCATAATCAGTTAAAAAATTAAAAATTCTCATTAGTTTTGAGTTTGTTCTCTCTTTAGATGGTGAAAGGCCAGAAATGAAATAACGTGGTATTAAGTTAGCTTATTGCTTACCTTTGCTAACCGTGAGCCTGTCTATTTTATGTCCAAACTGAGGGCCAAAAAACTAGAGGTAATTTTCTAGAAGTGCACTTTTTAGTACTCTTGCCACAGGAGAATGCCATCTATTAGGCAGTCAACAATATTTATGTTGCCGACGAAGTGCACGTCACAAAAAGGGAAGGAAAAGGTAATATCTAGGATAATCAAATTTTGTATTAGGCTTCACATGTGTATGTCCTTGAGAATGCTTGCAAGCTGATATTCCCAGATTGATCTATCCATTTGGAAAATGCGTTGTGTACAAGTCCTAGTATTTGTTTGCTTATTAGTGGATTCTTTAGGAATACTTCATAAAAGAAGATGTGGGGAACCTCAATAGCTCAATTCTCCTTGTCCTTTTGTTCTTTTTGTTTTTGTCTTTACACATAGATCTTGCATATGCAAATTTCGCAGTTACAAAACATATTTGATTCATTATTCTATATTTCTTTGAGAGTTTCTTTTCTCAAATGAGTTATATATCTCGGCACTTGCTTCAGTAGGTGGAGTTGTTCATTCCAAAATAAGTGAGATTCTTTAAGGATGGTTTGATGAATGCCATATTGGCAAATTACTTCCATTTGTTGTTGAATGCATCTTCAAACTTACATAGTGGTCATTTGATGAGAAAACCTGACTATTAACAAAATTCTCTTGTATATTGCATTTATCTAGGTTCAAATTACTGCATGTTGAATTTATTTTACAAGCAAAGTGTTTCTCGGCGTTTTCTTAACTACTTAAAATGTCAAAAAAGAAAAAAAAAGTTCCGAAATGATTAGCGTAGTATTTACAAAACCATTTTGATTCCCAGTGGCTGCATTTTACATATCTAGACCTACATTAGATTGTAAATTTTTCCAAGGATGTGAACAGTCATATAGCTTAAAATCTCGTTCAACTTTTGTGAATATTACTTTGTTTACATATGTGTCTATACATTAAATGCTATATCACTGTGTTTCCATTTTTTTTTAATTTTTTATAATTTCAAATGGAAATATGAGAATACTGAAGGGATTGTGAAACTCTTGTACAGGGATTGCTAGGGTGGAAGTGTATAACAGGAATTTTTTTTTTTTTTTTTGCGTAATTACTGAATGGAAAAGTTGCGTCTGTCAAAGTTAACTTAGCAATTCTAGGCAGGAAATTAGCTCTACTTTCTTAATCTTTTTCTCGAAGAAAAATTCATATATAATAGTACAGTTGAGTTGAAGATGGTAGCCCTTGGTCTAATTGCCATTTAATCTTGTTTCCAATATTGAAAGGATTGTCCTGTCAATTTCATTTTGGGTGTCTTAAGAATTAGAATCATATCTTATAATTAAGAAAAATGTAATCTTCAAAACTATTTTGTGGGATGTCATGCTCAAATGCTCAAGATACCATTTTTCTTAAATATAAAACTATTTGGTCACCACAATGCTGAGATTATAGAACAGAGCAGAATAGAATAGAATACGTAGGCCTTTTGCCTACCTAAACTTTTTCTCATCACAAGTCATGCATTCATGGCTGTGAAGGGATGGACGTTTCTGATGTTGACTACAATTACTTTAAGATTCCATAATTAATGTTTGATTTACTTATAATCTATACCTCTAGTTCCTCAAAGTAGAAGGGTCTGCTTTTTGTTTCTTGCACTAAATGTTAAAGATTATACCCCACATGAAGGCCACCTTTGTCAATTAAGATGTGCTTTATTTCCATAATTTTGGTTAATCTTTATCACATGGGTTATAGAAATATTGTTCTTGTTGTCTAGTATATTTAATGTACCATCCACTTTGAATGTTAGTTAAAATATTGCAATCTCTGCCATATGCTTTTTTTTTTCATTATAAAATACCATTAAAGATATAATCACGTTTAGAATGTCAAAATAAAAAACTTTTTTCTTTGATTTTCATCTCGATTAGTCGCGTATCTAACATTAGTATTGTGAGATTTATTTTTTTTTTTTATAATCTGATAGAATGATGTTTGATTTAAAAGGAAATAAATCCAACCTAATTTTTAGTAAACTGGCATCATTCTATTTATAATATTATGAGAAATTCAAGGTCTTTCATATAAAGGACGATTGTCTTTTTTTCCTTAATGAAAAAATTGATGAGTCCATTGGATTCAATCTTCACATTTCAATTTTCAAATTTGAATAATTAATTTCGTTGAGGTCATTTGTATTGTTGATATATGATTGATTAATTTCTCACCTAACTACAAGATGGAGCTACTTACCTTAAAATTAATATTCTAATGATTTATGTAAGATCTCAAACATCCCCACCTAATTTCTGACTAGTGCAAACAGAGATAACCCCCCTGAGGTTGGAGAAAGTATCAGTTGTATCCTAAAGATTTTAAAAAATTCCGAGCTTTCACCCTTCAAGCGTGAAATCTATTAACTAACTAACATTAGGTGTCAATAAAACGTGAAATCTGCGTCCAATCTAACGGTCACAATTGCCTGTCGGTAATCCCTAAGTATTACCTCAAACGCAAGGTTATGTATATTCCATAATACACGTGTCATTTATTGAACTCATTTCACAATTGCCTTTCATCACTTCCTGTCACGTTATCTTTCCACCCGAAAACTCTTCTTTTCTCTTCCGTTTTCAAAGTTTTGTTAAGAGCAAAGAAAGGTGAAAGTTTACAACGGAGGCAATTCTCTTCTCTTCCCTCAAATCTCAAGAGAAAAGTACCGAATCACGAATTTACGGTTAGGGTTTTCGTTCAAAATTCTCGCAATTGATCATTCTCCGATCTTCTTCTGTTTACGATCCTACCACCAGTTTCTTCGCCTTGTTTTCACCGTCCGATCAACCCGATTCTCGCGAAATATGGTCTTGATTTCTCGAAGACTCCGCAATTCGACCATTACCCGATCGTTTTCTTCTCTTAATTTCATTTCCTGTACAAGTTCAAAACTTTCTCTGTCAATTCTGTGAAATTTTAGGGTTTTGTTTCAAATGATGTGAAAAGATTTCATTTTGACGTGTAAATCTTTCATCCAATCGATTGATCGTGTGTATATCTCACTTGTGTGATTTAGGGTTTTTCTGGGTGCGTTTTTACTGTAATATTTTTGCGTGATTGTGCTATATTGGGGGTTGTATATTATGTATATTGAGGAATTGAAAGTACCAGTGGAGGAGGAGGAGGAGAAGGCTGTGGTGGAAAGCGGAGAGGAGGAGAATTTGAACTTGTGTGCAGGAAACGGCGGCGTTTTGGTTGGTGGCGTAATTAGAAGAGGAAGCATTGTCACATCGTGGGGGACGAAGAGGGTTTTGGTTGGTGCAGGAGCTCGTGCACTGTTTTACCCGACCCTGCTTTACAATGTTGTTAGGAACAGGTTTCAGGCTGAATTCCGATGGTGGGATCGTGTCGATAAGGTATAAATTGCTCATGAGTTGTTTAATAATAATATAGATGAAATAATTGTTTTAGCTCGCCTGCGTTTTATGATGTAATGTTTTAATTTTTATTCGATTAGGTTTGTGGCGTTTGCATGTAATTTGACGAGTTTTCTATCCATTAAAATAACTTTATTAACATATTTACTAAAATTTTCATCGTTTAATAAATTTTTATTAACATATTTACTGATTCCATCAATGATACTCATGTGAAAATGGTTGTTTGTTTTCCAGTTTCTATTGCTAGGAGCTGTTCCTTTCCCTGCTGATGTTCCTCGCCTAAAGGTTCTTGGTGTTGGCGGAGTGGTCACCCTAAATGAGCCTTATGAGACTTTAGTCCCGACATCTCTCTATCATGTGAGTGCTTCTTTTTCTTTATAATGGTTTCTTTTATACACAAAATTAACTCACTGGGCTGGTGATATCCTTTCATTTTTTTAATTAAAATTATTGATCCCTTCATCTGTTCTCTTCATAATATTTGATTGTTCATCAAAATTTTAACAGGCACACAGTATTGATCATTTGGTGATTCCTACAAGGGACTACTGCTTTGCACCATCCTTGAGTGACATATGCCAAGCTGTAGATTTTATTCATGGTAAGTATCTTTGCAAACTTACTAATAGATGTAAAATTTTTGAGTCATGGGTACTTGATCCTCGGGCAAGTTACATTTTGGTTGTACTGTTGGATACTATCAAAATTTTGAAGGGATCATTTTCAACCACCTGATCTGGCAACATTTTTTATGATTCTTTGAATGGCAATGATGAAGCAAAATTCAATTTCAGAAGGTTCAATATGTTTTGATGTGTATATTGAATCTTCTGTAGTTATGTATTATTCCTATGGCTTATAGTAGTATCTTATATTTATTTATTATTAGAAGGAGAACTAGGGTTTCTGAATTTAGGACAAAAAGTATTTGTTGAATTGCTTCATACTTTTTTATAAGTTAACATACTGAAGCTTTTTTTTTTTTTTAAATCTGAACTTATGTTGTCTTGAAGAAAATGCATTGAGTGGGAAAACAACATATGTTCATTGTAAAGCTGGCCGGGGACGCAGCACAACTGTTGTAATTTGTTTCCTTGTAAGTGTTATATTCAAAAGAGCTTTAACTTGTTTGTTGAAGACTTCACATTTTCTTAATTTTTTAAAATTTTTTTAAAAATAAATTTATATTTTCTTTTGGGTAGGTGCATCACAAACAGATGACACCAGATGCTGCATATGATTATGTGAGGTCCATCAGGCCAAGGGTGCTTTTAGCCTCCGCCCAGTGGCAGGTAAACTAGTAACTCTATGGGCAACGCTTTATATTGTTGAATAGTTAGATTTAGTTATTTGGGATTTTTTTTAATTTTAATTTTTAATTTCTTATCTCTCCTTTGCTGCTGAGTTGCATATTTGAATTACTTATCCTTTAAAAAAAAAGGTCATTTCTTATTTATTTTAAGCCTCCTGTTGTTGATCGCATTGCAGGCTGTTCAGGAATACTACCACCTAAGGGTGAACAAGGCTTGTTTATACAGAAATGTGACTGATCAAGTCCTGAGAGCTCCACGTTCAATGACAACACAAGATATTGTTGCCTTTGATGATAGTTCTGTAGTCATTGTAACCGAATCAGATCTTGATGGATATGATTCAAGCCTTGTCTCCAGCGATGTTGGAAGTGAGATATGGGCAGATCTCAGTGTGGTCTACCGAGTCCGAGTTGCTGGTCAGGCAGCTCTTGCAAGAATCTCATGTATGTGGTTTCGCTGCCGCACCGAGCAGAAGATTCCGGGAAATAAATTGGGAAGGGTGAGCAGTTGCTCCATCAGTGCTGATCACCTGGGAGGTATTAGTGTAGACATTCATGTCTACTAGCCCCACTGAAGTTGCATATAAAGTCGTTTTACAAGTTTTCCGTCTCCTTATTTCCTTCTGGTATATAAAGTGGAAATAATGTTTCTTGAGGCAGAGCGTTAACTCTGTTTTTTTTTTTCCCTTGTAAATTGAGTTGTTCGTTGTCTTGAGTTAAAATGGAAAGAAGTCGAGGCAGTAAAAGCCCAGCAAATAATGTTGCAGTTTTGGATGTTCTAATTATTCGGTTTGGATCGTGTACATAGAAATTCCATCGAAAATTGAGATTCAGAATATTGCAGGAGATGTCTAACGAACATCATTGAGAGAGAAGGATATTAAAGAATTGTAAGTTATTGCATGACATTGAGACAATTCATTATAAAATGAAACGCGTTTTTGGCGAGAGAATGATTGCTCTAGAGAGACGTTGATATAACCCAAATAGGTGGTTTGTGTGTAGATATCAACGTTTTCATGCACAAAAACCCGATCTATAGTACAACATATGCTGGATGTAGAACTTTCTCATAAAATTATGGGCGTTATGCGCTTCTTGCGAGCGCTGGTTGAGTATCATAGAATACATTGCAAACGCTCAAATCAATCAGCAATCACAAAGTAACATGGTAATGTCTTTTTAATTTCCGTGTGAATATAAACCAAGAATGAGAGAGAGACTAATCCTCTGAAATATCTAGGAGTTCTGCAATGAAGCTCTTTACTGAAGAGGGCCAGCCATAGGATAATGATCCATCAAATATCAGTTCAGAAGGTGCTTTGTCCTCTAACTGATTCATTTGCTTTGTCTTTCTGCTTTGTGTCACCCTATCTACACTGTCCACCAATGCCCGACCCTTCAGATAAGGCACAACATACTTCTTCATATCAGCTTTCGAGATTTTGAGATGACCTCCTGCCACACTTATGTAGCGAACCTTTCCAGCGTCATCCAAGCTTTTAAGACCGATCCAGTCTTCTGTATAAAGCTTTGTCTGCACAGATAATAATATGTAAAGAGAAACGTTAATGTACTTAAACTTGGAGGCTAAGTGCAGAAGTCAGAAATGTATGAATCTTCATTTTCTCCATTCCTCTGCTAAAAGTAGCATCCCCACCCTATTGTTTGCTCTTCCAATTTTACGTGCGTATGTGGGCGCAAACAACATTATCAACATGTTGCTAGTAGGGTACCGTGAATTCCCCATAAACCCAGGAAATAATATAAAGAATAAAGCTTAAGCTCAAACTAAGATCAGGGCTATCTGCAGCAGGCAAGCATAAGGTCTGATGACAAGAGGGTTGATGGTCTGCAGTGCTGGAGGTGATTTGCACATGCAGCACATCTCAAACTCCAGCAGTTCATATGGATGCTTAAGAAAAAACACTTCACATACTAAAATCCTTGTAAGACAAAATTCAAACTTTAGCTTCATCTATTAAACAAAGGCTATGCCCATCAAAGATGCACGCTGCAACACTGGTTTGGATTGGTCACATAGTAATATATCATTCAAATAATTAATAACAATACCTGTTGAGGAGGCTGAACTGGATTGAAGGCGCCATCTGGATAATATCCAAACCAGGAGGTTTCCCTAGGTATCAAAACTTTGTCATCCTCAAACTGTTGAAAATTGAAGGATGGCACATGGAGAGAAATTTGAGTATCTTTGGCTTAAAAAATTCAAAATGTTTGGAAGATGATTTTATTTTACAAAATGAGAAAGGAAGAGTTCTTCTGAATCACCATTATAAGCACCAAATTTTGTAAGCTAGTGAACCGTTTCTTGTAGGTGGAGTTCCTCTTATCAGGAAGTTCGTTGTTAAGCTTTGGAAGAAACTTGCATTTTCCCAAATATTTGGATATCTCCTGGAAAACAAGAACTGATTTTGAAAACCATTTGAAATCTAAGAGTAAATATTATGGAATGTTTATAGTTATGAATACATTTACAATTTATATCTCTACGTAGATTCACAAAAATATTTCAAATACTATCAAAAGGGACAAAATTCATTAAAACATTCAAATCACTTAGGAAAACAATAGTATAGAATCAAGTTTTTGACCACTATTTTCATGCTGCAAGGCTTCTTCAAAAAATTGGGAAGAGATAATGAAATAGAGAAGCCTCACTACAACATCTTCTCTTGTCTCTCAAGTTTATTACTCACATTCGGTAATTTAAGATATCCACTGGGAGCCAAATGATCCTGCAATTCCACATTCCAGAAGATAAAACGTCAAGCCTTGTTAAAAACATCAGAAGAAGAATGAAGATAGCCAGTAAACTTCAAGTTGTCAAATGTTCTAAATAATACATACACTTATTGTGAGTAAATTTAAGAAAAAAGATCAGAGCCAAGATACATACTTGGATATAGTCCGAGTAGATCTCTGACTTGATTAGGGTGTCTGCAATTATGCATAAGGGTCCAGACTGCAAGAGCACAATTGACTTTATCAGCTAGAGCTCAAGATACAACAAAGAAAATAGCAAATTAGAATAAGAATGTTGCATACCACTTTTTCCACTTATCTAATTGTACTTCTATTGGATGATACTATCATTTAGCAAAATTCACCATATAAGAACATTGAAATATAAACTCAGACAGAATATTTCTAGGATGTGCATATTGGTACAAGCCTTTCCACAAAAACAAGAAAACTGGGGATACTCTTAAATAAATTCAAAGGCTATATAGTAATACCACTGCTGGGATTTTTGTGGTGACAGTCCCAGTTTAGGGAAGAGCAAGTTTTACAGTCACTCAAATAACCTTATGTTCACAATTTTTCTAGTAGAGATAACTGCTGCATAGAGATGATTAATCCTCTCTAGCACACTTTTGAACCGATTGATCCTGGTAGTTTTTCCAGAATTGAAGAAAAGTTCAAGCAAACTTAAAAGTAATCTGGATCCCAAGAAGATCTTTTTCAAAGACATTGTACCTTAGATCCACTGACTTTTTTTGGTAATGATGATGAATAATAATAATCAAGCCCTTCAGAGCTTTAAAAGTTTTGCATAAAACTCAGTCTGCGCGGCAAAGTCACCCTCCAAATTGGAGCAAAGAAAAAGCAAATATTCAGTTGATCAGAGTTTGTTATATTGCTATTACATGTGAGACACTCAATTTCCTAAGTTCTGTACTTTGTCATGGGAAAATGCAAACCTATTCTCAATATTAAAGTTGCTCAAACTTCCAGTAAAAAAATTGCAATGAATGAATTCCAATGAATGGATGGGAAGGTCACAATAGTACTTACACCACAAAGGGGCACAGAAGCAGTACCAGCATGAGGCCCTCCTAAAGATACAAAATTCTTAACCTGTTTCAATGATTAACGGAATAAAATAAGAAATTATGTTCATTCTATGTAAGCGAGATTAAAAAAATAAGAAAAGTATCCCAGAATATTTGCAATTTGTGACTAGGAACATTGGTGCATCAGCATCAAAAGTATTTCTGCTCAACATGAAAAATTTATGAGTAACTTTCCTCCTCAAGGTTTGCAGAACATTCAAAATTGGTCTACATTTGTAACCACAAGGTGTCATCATTCTAGTAAAAATGCACATCAAGAAAACCCAAAAAATGATAGAAGAGCGTTTGAAATTTCAATGGATTCTTACAGGAGGTCCATCATCGCAGAACTCAACCACACCTCGACCTATTAAGTTACCCTGTTGAAGAAAACGATAAACCAGTAAATACAAGTTGCCAGACTATTTACGGTAAGAGATGAAAACTAAGGAAGTCATTTTCTGTAATAAACATAGAGATCATGAAATTATCCTTCACTTAATCTATCTATTCACTGATTTACTAATTCCTTACCAGACAAGATTAGAGGTTATTATTTTTCTCTGAAACCAAACTTAGATCAATTTATAACATGGCATTGAGATGAGTATCAAGACATGTTTGACAGTTTGTTACACATTTATAAACTATTTTACGAGGTAAACAACCTCGAAGTCGTTCCTAGTGCCTCATCCAATTAAAAAAAGAAGTCACAAATACGGAAAAGGTTGAAATGCTGCATCAATAAATTACCTGGGAGAGACCAACTATGTTGTAACCTTCACTCAATTCTTTCATTTTCTTCACCTATAGGTACAATACTTGTCACGAAAAAGCAGACAGAACAACTAGAGCAGGAAAGTGAAATAACAACAGCGACCAGGAAGCTGCATTACCGTGGCACAAACAATTTGTGTCTGTAAACAGATAAGACCCCAATCAGACAATTCCAAATAATACATCTAAAACTAAAAGTTTAGAAGTATTTATCATGCTTTTACCTGTTCCTCGAGAGGCTTAAACCAGGAATCCCATGTTCCATCCCCCACTTCACTTCAGGATAAAAGAAACGAAGCAAAATCATCACAAATGGGAGATAACAATTGAAAGTGTGAAAAAGTGAAAATTATTCTACTAGTTTGTGCTATCCTAATGGTCACTTCTAAGAACAAATAGTTCAACGAGACAATTAACTATAAATGCTTCTGCCATACTTCAACTAAGCTACAGACACAGAAATTAACCAAATTCAGGACAAAGGATGAAGAAACACCAATTCATGGTTTGTCATCATATTCGTTCATAATTATTCCCAGAACCATAATAGTAAACCAAGCACAAGATAAGGTGCCAAATACCTATTTCAGTATGTTACCATACATAATTAGCAGGCATCATTTACTAAGCAGAATTACTTTAAGATTGAATTAAGCAATACAAAAGGAAGAAACAATCAAAACATACATGCAATATCCATCAACACCAGAGAATTTGCTGAGCTCCTCAGTGAACTGTTTCACTCCTCTATTGGAGCACTGATCTCCAATACCTGCCATTAAAATAAAACATTTGACAAAGACCAAGATGAGCAAATTTTGGACAAGTAAAACCACAGATCAATATGAAAAATACCGAATAATTTTAAAGAAATGTTTCTTTGATGTTTTGACAACCCAGTAAAATTAATAAGTTATTATTATTTTATAATAAATTTAAGTAGTTGGATTAGATCAGATTCATTGTATGAATGCATGCTGCATGATTTGGCAGGCCCAATAAATCCTAGCACACACATAGACACACTTGAGTTATTGACACTGAATCAAATTCTGCGAACTGATGCACCTGCAAGTTGAAAATTTACTCTTCTCAAGACAAAACTTAAAGCACCACATAAAAATTGCCATAACAAAAACTTAATTCAATCATTTATTAGCCTTCTCAATAACAAAATGAACAATAATAAAAATTTCAAGTTCATTTTCTTGTCAGCTCAAATTAATCAAACAAAAGCTTTAGAAGCATATACAACCACTCCTTTGAAACCACCAAAAATCAAACTAAACGTATAATTTTTACAATGACTACTATTCATCACAATACAAGTTTTATACAACAACCAAAACTCAAAGCAAATTAAATTTACTTGGCGTATTCAGCCATGAAGGCAAAAAGCAATGAAATTTAAATAGCAAGCAAAATTCAGACTTTACATCAAGATTAAAAAAAATAATAACATATAAGATATTACGAAGCAAAAAAGGAACCAAATTTAATTTAAAAACAAAAAGATAGCAATAAAATACCGTGGAGTACTACGAAGGGAATGGAAAGAGAAACTGGGATGAAAAAGAAGGCAAAAATGGAGAGAAAACTAATGGGTAGGGAGTGAAAAGCCATGAAAACACAGCGATGATGAAGATGGCGTTATTATTTTTGTGGGGGGTTGAAGTTGAAGTTGATTAATAATAACGACGAAGAAAGAATTCCAAGAAGTTATGAGGGAAGTGTGAATAGAAGAAAAGAAAAACAGAGGCTGGTCATCGGTTGAGGATTTGCATTAATTTCTCATCTGTCCGATTGCTCTGGCTTCCTGCAGTCACCAATTGGACATGGAGATTGAAATGTGATCAGTGTCAGTAGTGGCTTGGTTATGAGATTATGTTTTTCTGCGCTTTCTGGAAATGACTTTGTTTGTTAATCGTTTCTTACACGTCTGGGCTTGCCACGTCCTCATTTTAAATTTGCGAAAAGCTAGGCCCACTATGGCCCAGTAGTGCACGCTGTGCATTTTGCCTAGAAATAGCAAGGAATTAGAACTGAGGGTAAGTTATGAGCGATGCTTTTTAAATAATATTTCATCTACAATTAATATTTTTTACAATCTATGTCATAAAATATAATATTTTGAGTCAACAAAATATCATTGGATGTGTCAAAAATAAAAATAAATGGAGGTTAACTTATATGACATGATAATTATAGGTCCACTAATATTTTATCAATAAAAAATATTGATTATAGATAGATTATAAATGTATTATTATTTAAAATTTAATCAACAATTGTCATGTAATATAAAATATTATAAAATGTGTAGGTTGCAGTGGGGACGAAGATTTTTCTTTATTTGAGAAAACCCAATTCCAACCATGAATTAAAATTTGGGCAAAGGGATCCTCTTCCCTATCGGCCCAATTTGACCCCTTAGCATCCTCAATTATAATTAATTGAGAATCTTATATTAAATACACATAATCTAAAAGTGGTTATATTAAAAAAAAGATGAAGTCATAATATAAAGAAAAAAATGGTTCGAAGCTTTACCATTTTAGTTAGGATAAAAAAACTAATAAACTAATGTTATGTTTACAAAGTCATGTATAGCATAAATGAATAAAAAAAATAAATATAAGAAAGTCAATGTAAAAATATTGATAATTGATGTGATATTTGATTGGGTGTTACATATTAATTTTATATAATACGTTAATCAAACACAAATCAAAATTGTTACAGGCTAAAAAGGAAGTATTAACTTGAAGTCAAAGTTGTTACAATGTAGAATATTTTAATAATATAAATAGGAAACAAGTAATCATATAAAAAATAGCTGTAATCATAACAATATATTATTTGATGTATTTACTAATATATGTAATATAATAATATAGATTTATAATAATTATTTGCTTACCTAGCCCACATAAAATTGGTAGAACAGAGTCACATATTACACTGTTTTATAGAAAATATTTACTCCAGGATTTTCCTCAGAAATCCCAGCTACACATTTGCTATAAATATCTCACATGACCTGACAATATCTTCATAAAATTATACATAAAAATTCTTGTGGTAAGTAGAGGCTGGACTATTAGCATAAAATATACACAAAGACGATGTGAAACAAAAATCTAAAACCCTGAAATTCTTATTTCCGAGAAGTATTCCTCCCAATTTCCATATTTGCCCTTACGATCTGTCCTCCAAAGTCTTCTGTTTATCAAAATTGACTGAAAGCCAAATGCCCTGCTCAACAAAGATGTGATCATTTTAGAAAATGGTGGTGGGTCAGACAATGTGACATATTGGAACAAGTTACGGGGAAGCTCTCACCGAGAATCATGCAACTATAAATATTACTGATCTTTTGTTCAGAATTTTAAATAATCCACAAACCCTTTTGCTTTTGTGGGGAAATGCATGCATTACACTACAACAGATCCAGCCTGCACTGCTTTGATTTTACAAAAGATGCTTAGCTTATCTCATCTTTTTTTGCCCCAGCTAAATTTTGGGTTCGATGCTCTCTTCTTGAATAACTAGTTTTAAACTTTTTAGTCCAAATTCATGAATCATCAGCAGAAACTATACCAAAGCCAAATCCAAATCCGTTATTTTCATAATTTCTTTTCATATTTTATTATCATGAAACAGTTTATATGATAAATTATACACTGAACTGATGAACCTGGTTATTTTTACTTATATTTGTATTGTATCCATTCAGTTATCACATTTACTAATTACTACACTTTAATCTGACTCTTGACTTTATGCCCTCAATTCACTTACTTTCTGCAGCAAAAATGGTTAGACTATAATTAGAAAGCTTTGCCATATTTTTCTAAATAACATAATTTAAAAAATGATAGCAAATATATGATATATTGTGACATGATATACTGATTCACTGCAAGTAACGAGCATGAAATGAGAAACTCTAAGTTTACCTTCATCCTGTGCTCAATAGGTTGAGAAACCATGTTATAGACAGGAAGCTTTTCTGGGATTTTTTTGCTTCAGGATCTTCACTTCCAGGCAACTCCCAAGTCAATCCAAGGCCAAAGCTGTTGTCAGAGATATAAGGACTATATGCAAATGGGATTGCGATAGTTTTCACAGCTTTGCAAGAAAATTGCGCAATGGCCGAAGACGAAGAGGATTCCACAGTATAAACAAAATGTCCTGAGCCACTTAAGCATGGAATTTCCTTGAAAGAAGGTGGCAGCCTAGTTGAACAGTTGAGGTATGTGTGGTTCTTGATAACATAGTAATAACGGAAGAGGGAAAGGGAGAGATTGAGATTGAGAAAGACTTCATGGACACAATTTTTGGGGTCAAGAAGATCAAGCTTTTTGATATCATAAGAGATTGATTTCACAACCAAGTCACCATAAGATGGAAAGCGAATCATGGTAGTGTTTGCTTTGCAAACAAGCTCAAAACCAGGGTGACCATAATGTTCTGATTGCAGGCCTTTGAACCAAAAAGGGAAATGAATATCTGGTGTATCCTGACCGCACTTTGCTGGTGGGCAATTTGTTTGCAAAGCCTGTGTGTTGGCATAGAGGGAAGTTACAAAGAGAATGAAGAAGTGCAGAGCATCCATTACTGGCAATACCAAGTAAACAAGGCCAAAGACTGTTAAATGCGAATGGTTTGCAAAGTCGTTTTCAGTACAGAGGCAAGGAAGTTAGAGCCGCCCTGAAGTAAATTGTGGATTCTCTTGTTTCTTTTTCTCTTTGCTCTTTTTCTTTTTGCTGGAAAAGAAGACGTGGAGCTCTCCGCTTGACTTAAAAGAAATAGGTGCCTTGCAAGTTTTGCCAAACTGCGGTCCTCAAGACTAATCTTTTTTGGGTTGGAGTAGTTACAATAAGAGCTTTGATTGGGACTCAAAACAAACAATTTGATATGCAAGTCAAGTAACAAAATGGAGTGCACCATTGGACGGGCTGCATCTTTTCTTAATTTTTTTTATTAGGCATCTTCACCGGTTAAAAATTTTCCGAAGAAATTTATTAGAACTTTTATTATAAATTGCAGGTTATTAGGATGTAACAGAGTCATTTTTAATCCTGGCTTTTGGCATTTTCTGCTTGACCCTCTCTGTTTCTCTGAATAATTCATAATAAAACAAAGGTGGGTTCATAAAAACGACTAGTCCAAGTCTTTCCATCCCCCTTTAATGGCTAGTTTCTTTGAGAAAACATTTCATAATAATAAAAGCCAAGACTTTCTAATGAGCTGTAGCTTTCAGAATGTGTTTTGTCAGTTTTTACTTTTCCACCAATTAGCATTACCCGTCGTCTGAAACACGACACAAATCGATCATGCGACATGTATGGTTGGGTTTTTCTTCTAGCTTACCTAAAATTCCCACAAAGGGGAAATCTTGATGCTCAGATTGGATGATTGCCATGATCCTGATGCTGCTCTCACTAGATTAAACGGGTCAAATAAGTCTAGAAAATCTGGTTTCTTTAATTTTTTAAATACATTCCTAAACATTCTCTTATATAAATATTTGCTAATCTTTAGGAGATTACATTTTAAGTTGTATGCAAGACTCCATATGGGATCGAAGTTCTTTTTTCTGACAGGCTCTTGCACACCAATTGTAGGTTCTTCTCTTATTGTAACATGAGTAAAATGCTAGATCAATAGCAGAAGACGACTGCGAAGCAAATCCAGAGATTGTAAGGATTTACAACTGATACAATATTAGAACACAAGAAAAGTATTCCAGTTTAATATGAACCACCCAAGAATCAAAGGGTTGCGACAAATGTAAATCTTTGCGCGCTAGCTGAATCCTAAACTCAGTCATATGTTAGAGAAAATGCAGGCAACAGAAAAGTCCATAACCCTAAAAACTACAAGGATTGACAAACTCAAATTCAAGTGAGACATCGGGCTATTGGGTTCATTGGTACACTTAAGATTTTTATACTACACTTCCAAAGAACAGGAAGAGCCAGGACGAAACAATAGAATTGTAGGAAGGAATAAAGGAAAAAATTTCACATCAGTTCCTTGGCTAGTCTCACTGGTTTTTCTTTTAGAAAAGCAACATCGCTATTTGGTGTGGTCAGCAGATGATGATCTACCTCCTCTTCTTCACTTTCTGCTGTTAAAGACGAAATTATAGAACCTGATCCATCGTCTTCTACATTACAATAACAAATTGAATTAAGTTAAAGCACTATTCACTGAAAATGTCGAGGGTTCTCTAAGCAATCTCTATAAAGAAATGACACAAAGATGAATCAGCTCAGTTCTGTTGAAGATACAGGTGGAAAGACCCTGATCCCCAACCCCAGTACTCTTCCCAAAAGATAAATCAACTAAGCTGCCACCATGCAAAATTGTACACATAGACAGGCTGAAGAATCATCAAAATATCCTAACAAATCCAAATCGACATGAAATTGTAGAAAATTATGCTGTTCATACTTCAATAGGTGACAACTACACAGAACATATTCTTTAAGTCATTGTGCTTAAAATTACGACCAGTTTCACCACAAAATTTCAGCAAACTAATCAAATTGTAAATTTGGTGCATCCTAAGAGGGGAACCAGAGGTGCCACAATTGATATAACCAATCTATTCAGAAAATAGAAAAACTAGAATGGAAGCTATATCAGCATAAAATCATACTCAATTCATATTTCCCTCAAGGGTACTGACATATTATAATTTACCATAGGATTCACATGCAGATATTTGTGATGGGCAAAACGTGAATTTCTCATATGCGAAACAAGGAGCCAAAAAAAAAAAAAAAAAGAAGTACTAAGACTCAGAAACATAGCCATCTGCACAAACTTACCAGAGTATGTTCCATGATCAGGTAGATGTCTAACTGCTGTAATTTGAATGCTCTCTGGCAGCAGACAATTACAGAATGAACCTGAAAGTCAAAAGAACTTCCTGGTCATGTAAAAAAATCTAGTGATACACAGACCAAAAGGTGCACAATCAACAGCATGAAGTTTATGATATCCACACTGTTCAGAACGCATATGTGTTAACTTAATGTTATAGCATGGGCCCTCAGAGACTTCTTTACATTTTTACAAGCAGCAGAAAATATGCATATAACACTATGGTAACATTCAAGCACAGAACCAAATAATTATAGAGCTAGACTTTAGAGGATATCTAAAAATATGGTGCATTAATATTCATCAGCTTTCATAAGCAATACCCTCATGAAATAACTACCTGGTAAACACCAAGATTATTTATCAGGAATACATGAGAGAATTTTCTCTTACCCAATCGAGCCAGCCGGTTTACCCATCCTGGAATAGGCTTTCCAGTCAGCTGCAAGCAGACTTCTTCAGTAAAATGGTTGCAATTCTTGGCAATCAAATGATATGTGTCCCCATGGTACTTTCCAGAAAGCTGTTCCATGAAGGATCGAAATTCAGAACGAGACAAGCTTGTGCTACCCAGAAACACTGACCGTCTGAAAATGAAGCCTGGACAACTTCTTGGTTCAACCTCAAAAACACCACTGGTAGAGAACTCATGGGCACCAAAGCCATACTCCAAACCATGAGCTGATTATCAAATATGGTACAATAGTAACAACACATAAGTGCACCAAAAGTATTAAAATGGATAAGCTCGATACAAATAATACAGACCAAAATATTATGTGGAAAAAATGGCATGCAATAGTTAAGAAAGCATATATCAAAATTTGCATAAAATTACAGCAAAAAGAGCCACACAACTTGCAAATGATATTTTATCCTGGTTATAATTCATCTAAAATTAAGATCAATTTCAACACTTACAGATTATACCATCGTGGTTTTAACTTATATTTTATTTTAAACTTCAGTTTCTCTAGAAGTAAAAGTTATTAGCATACTGGAAATTTTGATTTAACAATTTTGCATTTTTAAGAGATTGGTCTGAGAAACTGTTAAGACTGGTCTCAGTATAAAATCAAAATACTAAATCATCCTTTATATAGTTGGCTCTTTAAGTAAAGTACAGCAAGGAAAGTGTTGGGGAGTGGGTTGTCCTGACTCATTGACAGTGTTTTCCTTTAAGAATGGAAGTAAGTGTGCATCCACCAGACATATTTTACAATGGAAGAAAACTACTTACTATTAACAGCTGTTAACTGAATAAAACAGAACAAAAAGAGAACCACAGAGCAGTCATCCAATGACATACTTTACTCACTAGTATTATTTCTGCTCTCAAAAATCTACGGCTTTGTCTCTTTATATTTTCATAAACATTTTCTTGTTTTACATACTTTCCAATGAATTTCAAATTCAAATATTTTTCAAAATTCAAGACCAAACACATATCCTTTAAATAAATATCAAAATCTTTACTTCTATATCACTCACAACTCATTTTTAAAATTCTTTTGAAAACAGATACATAAACTTCATAAACAAATACACCTTAAACAATTGATGTGGCAGCCCCTCTATATGCCAGATTCTCATTTAAGTACCATGCCTACTAATTTCACTAAAAGGAGATCTTGAGGTGTTACAACCAAATTCCTTTGGTCTTTTACATTTTCTTTCCATATAAAATAAATATAAGTGAACAAGAGGGACTTTAACTTTTTCTAGAAGAAAAAGTAAAATAAATTGGCCAATATAATAAGAATAAGTCTAATCCAAGTCTCCAGCCTGTTCTATCTACCTTCCTCGGTTTGGTGCAAATTCCTTAATGAAAAGATGCTACATCATATATGCATAATGGCAAACTTATAAGTCAAGACTATACGACAGGCATCAATGTCCAACACAACTAGAATCTATCTTGTTCAGTGATCTCAAAACCAGGAGGATGGTTTCGAAAAGAGACACAGAGGTTCATTCAAATATTTGTGACATGGATAGGAAAAGTTAAACATCACTAAAGAGACTAAAACAATACTCATGTAGCACAGCCAGGTATTCTGCCACATGATTTTCTCACACTACATACATAGATTGTGTCATCATTTAATATCCAATAAGTAAACAAGAAACTCACACATTGACTAAGGAAACACATGCTTAAATTAGAATAGAATGAGTTTGATAACTCAAGTATTTGTACTTCAATTCATTACTCAACAAAATAGTAAAAAAAAAGAAAAAGAAAAAAAAAACTCTTAACCAAATGGACAATCACCCTTTTTGCTAAGCACACTCTTTTCTGTTATTATCATCATCAAATTTGATTCAAGAAACAACCAAAACTGCATCGCCCTTAAATCATCTTACTCAGCAAAAGATACCAAACCTAATGCACACACAGTCACACACTAAAATTAGTGAAATTCATAGAGAATTATGACACTCTTTTATCGACTCCTTTTTCAAAATCTTTACCTATGAATGAAGGACCATATAACTGCCATATAGTCAACACTTCAACATCCTAACTCATTGAAATGGATTTAACAATGGTGGCCATCAAGCAAACTACAGAAACCCAAATCTAATATTATCAACAATTTATTACACAAAACTCCAAACATCACTGAAAAGACCACATGGTTCAAGTTCATAGCCTAAAATAATAAAAACTATATAACAATGAGAATGTAAAAGCCACATACCTTCAATACCGGAATGAAAAATCCCAAGCCCAAACCAATAAAGGTAGTTATTTACTGGTGTAAGATCATATACATTGAGATACAACGACACTCTATTGCTTCCTCCACTACTTTGCTCCTTTGACAGGCTAAAGCTTGAACTTGATGAGAACAACCCCATTGTATTCGACAATCAACTACACGAAAGCTCTAATTCCAAATCACCAGCTCATCATCAATCCATATCAAACCAAGAGAACCCCTAAAAATTGCAACAAAAAGGAAGAGAAATAAACTGAACTTATGGCATCCTTAACAGCTGGAAAAAACAAACATTACACAATCAATCACAACACAAGAAATCCTGCCTGCAACTTGTGTATACGAAGTTTCAGTGCATGAGAAACCTTAAGGAAAAAAAAAAAAAAAAATATATATATATATATAAGCAAACATTTGGCTTTTTTGCAATTTGTGTTTAATATGTAGTAAAAAATTCACATTGCACGTTTATTTAAAAAATAAAATAAAATAAAAACAAAAGAATTCGCGTTAGTTCAATAAAAGCAATATCAAAACAAAAGAAATCGAAACTGAAAGCTCTTGGTTGCTGAGAAAATCAAACAGAAAGGATACGAAAGTTAAAATTTTGAGAGTTGGGTTTCGTAAACTATGTTAAAATTGCAGCCCAAACATAATGGCCTTCAACTTTCCCACGTTTTCTCAGTAACCAAACACAGATAACATAAGATAAAGTAACTTCATCAATTATCAACAAGAATTCCAGCAAGAAACTAGAAACTGTACCACAATTGCCACAAAATACAACAAAAGAATTCCCCAAAACACAACAAAAAAGAAAAAAGGAAATCAAAGATTATGGTGCGCGTGTATATGCATGCTTATAAGCATAGAAATAGAAAGATTAAATGTGTTGAAAGAGAATTTACGAGAGATGAGATGAGTCATTCGAAATTGAGCTCAGAATCAGATCGGAGACAAGGAAGTGTTGAAGCACGTTTTGCTCTGTTTTTAGAAAGGGAAAGGAGGAGATGACGAAGACTTCCCAAGTTTTTTACAATACGTAAAAGCGACTCTCGTTTCTTTTCCTTTTAATTATTAACTAATTAATATTAAACTTTGCAACTTTGATTGCTTATTATAATAAATTAACTAGCCTTGGCTTTGGCCCTCTTTTGTTGTGTTTGTTATAAATTAAAAATTAATTATTAATAATAACCCAATTTGGCCATTTTTTGATTGCTTTTTTGTCTTCTTTAATTTGTTTTTTGGTCTTCCTGTCAAATGGGTTATTTCTTCTACTTCTTATCATTTTCCACACTGAAGCTTTAATTTATTTTTGTGGATGATATGGTCTTAATTATATTTTTGGTCTTATCAAAACTATTGCTTTGTCGACACTAAAAGCAACCGAAAAGTTTTTTTTTTTCTAGTTTCAATTGGCCATGTAAATCTTCAATTTTGTTACTTTGAATTTTGGTTAAGACAAAATAGTCAAGTCACCCACAATGGATTGGTTCAAATGGTGAAGCGGTCTAAGATAGAGTTGGTACAGCACCAATGGTGAAGTCCTGGGTTCGAGTCTCCACGATGGCCTCCTCCATGATTTAAGTGAGAGACCGTGACAGTAGGTTGTGGTTGCACTAGTCTTCTCCGAGTATTAGTCGTGGTACGCGTAAGTTGGCTCGGACACCTCGATTAAAAAAAAATAAAATAGTCAAGTGAATTTGTCTATATGCATCTATGCTATCGCATTAGATGCACTTTTCCAATTGAAGGGTATATACTATTACTATGCAGCTTGTGCTAAAAGTGGTTGAGTTGAGTGATTCATTTCTTTGCTTGGTACAGCTCTGCATGGAATGAAAAATGATTGGAGGATTGAAATTATTTTAATAATAAAATTATTGGCAGTTTAAGATATGATTAAGGCTTATTGTGTATAATATTCCTGACAATAATCTAACCAAGCCACATGTGGCTGACATTCCGGATTTTCGCATGTGGGCATCTGAGCTCGCGCCATAGAATGTTAACAAATTGAATAATAACATTTCATCATTTTATATCAACTTATCTTATTATAATTGTTTAATGATCTTTCTTTCTTCACTGCCACTTTTAAAAAATAATTATTTTCTCTTTTATCTAATGTTCATTATAAACAAAAACATTATCGTCACAATACTACTAACTCTCTGATTTTCATCAGCCCAATATACTTTCCCTCCAAAACTTGTCTACGGACCATACAGATACAGTATGGCCTCTGACATTTATAAAAGATTTTTTTTTCTGCCTCTGACATTTATAAAAGCACCACGACTAATCCGATACAGTATGGCCTCTGACATTTATAAAAGATTTTTTTTTCTTTTGTAATCGAAGTGTCCGGGCCAGCTTACGCGCACCACGACTAATCCTCGGAGGAGACTAGCGCAACTTGTGGAGACTCGAACCCAGGACTTCATCATTGGTGCTGTACCAACTCCATCCTGACCCGCTTCACCACTTGAACCAACCCATTGTGGGTGACATTTATAAAAGATGGCAGATAATTAGATTGAAATTTCAAAACATGACCCGTGACCACAATGATCATGTTGTGGAAACGAAGGACCACAGTTTTGGATTGAACAAATTGCATAAAGAGGTCTGAAGTTATTAGTTGGGCCAGTAATTGAAGTACCTTGGCTTTATCCAAATATATAACCAATTACAATACCCTTTTTTCACCGGAACAACAGAAGTGCACTGGGAAGGTGTATATACGAGGAAAAATTAAAAAATATCTTAAATTTAAGTATAGATTATAAAAATAACCATATCCATAAAAATTTATATGCTATAACTCTCTGTTAAATATTAAATACTGTTGAATACCATCTATTGAGTGTCTGACACTATTAAACGCATTTGTCTAATACTATCTTATACATCCATCGGATATTACTGCATATTGAACATAATCATAACATACAAATTTTTGGAAAGATGGTTCTTTATCAAAGAAGCCCTAATTTATGCTATTTCCTCAGTTTTTCCCATAAATATAAAGGAAGCAAAAGAAAAAGAGAGGTGGAGTCGTAACACATGTACAGTAACCATATATGATGTGTATTAGAGTACATATGTACATAGAATGTTATTTGTAATTACAAGGTTATATATTGGCCTCATTAATGGGAAGAAAGATCGACAGCACTCCCTAATCTCAAACTCCACACGCTTGCATCGTAAATGTGGCTTGATGGAACACCACACCAGGAAACAGAAAAAAAATGTAACATATTTTCACAGGACAATAAGAAGTGGTTCTCCTAATGGTTGCTTGAATGGCTTCAATTGCCTGCGCAGGTCGTGTCTTGTGCATCAAAGTCGTTATAATAAAGGGAGGAAGTCTGACCATCAAATTTGGAGACTAGTTGATGAGGATATAATCCGCAGTAGCACTTCCTCAGCCGGGCAATGCACATATCGATTATTCTCTTGAACATGGAATCTTCTTGGATGAGGGGTTGCTCTACAAACTCCGTTAAGGGCATCCACTGAATGATCACCAATGTGAAAGTTGTCAAAAAAACCAGCCATGAGTCGAAACAATAACAAGAAATTCTTCTTCTTAAAGAGCCATCACATCAATATTTTACTAGATATTAGCGCCCCTCAATAATGTTTTAGCTCTTTATTAGCTCTTTCTTTCCAGAGGCAACATATTATGTTTAATTTGGCTACTTGAGAAGTTTACAGGATCCAGTATAGCGCAGAATTGTTTGCATAATGTAATTTTCCCAAAAGCAATCAAAACAAAGCCGTTGCTGTCACTGGTTTAAAGTTAGAACTGTTTGATTGTGTTATTGTCTCATAGATGAGATTGTATGGTACCTTGGCTGCTTGAATTTCGAAGTCATCAACCTTGATCTCAGTTGATAAGGGATTTAGCATGCAGACAAAGAACAAATCCGACTTTTCAAAAGCCAAATTATGGGCATGCCTGCAGTTGAAGTTGCAGAAAATTGTATGACTTAGGAGGTGGATACAACATACAATTGTGAATAGACTTTTGACAATATTTACAAGCATGAAATTCATTTATGGTCATTACCTGAATGCTATGACCTCAACAAACTCGGTATCAATCTGCCAAAAGAAATATTGCAGCTAATATTAGTATAGAACAAGATTGAACATATTGAGATATTTGATGCTAGTTTAACTCGTTGATATCAGTAGGCTTGATAAATAACATTACAGACAACATAGCAGAAGCAAATCTCTTACCCCAGTTTCTTCCTTGACTTCTCTTACAGCTCCTTTGAAAATCTCCTCCGACTGATATACCAAAAGAAATTATTAACAAAAATAAAAACAAAGAAACCTCTCATGTTTCTTTCTTGAATTTACTCTTTGATTTAAATTTAAAAGAACATTGAAATCTAATGTAAAGGTAGAAACAAAACATATTGTACCTCAAGAATGAAACCAGTTGGTAGTTTCCAAAGATCACTGAATGCTGGATTGCAGTATTTCTCTTGTACTACAAGAACCTGTAGGAGAGATCATATTCAAAAGGTTTGCATTAGAATTAGATTCATGGATTTCCATTCGGGTGCACGTATATGGGTAATTGAGAACATGCTGGGGAGGCACTATTATCAACTACTAAACAAATTCAACCAAATTGGTTCCTAGGATCCTCTGTTCTGAGGGATACAAGATCGTACTTTTTCTTCATGACCGCTGTGAAAAGATAGCAAAAATGATGCCAACAAATAGAATCAACAGATTCACCTGCTATTCTTGATTTAAAAGCAGAAACTAAAAGAAACGCATTTGTGATTACGAGGAAGGAGCCTTGGAGAGTTAAACAAGAGCAAATTTAGCAGTCTTCCAGCCCAGTTGCTCCTCATGGAGGAAAATAATCAGTACATAAATATAGCCATGATCATGGCTATGGCGAAATCATGACTTTGCAGATTGTAACTCAAAAGGACACTTATCAAAGGTAATAAGGTAATGCAATATGCATCCATATGAGTGTCAATGGAAGGGTCCGATCCGAAGACTTCCAAGAATTGCAAATGGTACTCAGCTAATGACCTGAATTTGTCTAGACAATGTATAAATTATGCTACCATCTGTTGTATAATAAAGTAAACATTGCAGTATCAAACTAAATTTGACAAAGCATATATATTTTACAAATTGAGGAAGTGACTAAACATATTACTATGCGTTGCCGTGTCAGGTTTGTAGATGAACTTTTAGTATTTTTTTAATTATAAGAGCTTAAGAGGCTTCGGTTTCTGCTGCAATAAGAGCCCGAGCAACTTTACCTCATTGTTGTCATTGATGACAAATCCCCCAACCCCTACATGATGTGTAGCATTTGCGGGCAGCAAGCAAGGCCCATCTGGAATCCAATAGGTTAGCATCACAAACCCTGGCTCTGCGTGGTGGTATTGAAAGCCTTCCTGTAATCAGATTAATTATCTCAGGTTTAGTGATATTAAAGGGTCGATCTAATACAAATTACAAATGGTAAGCATGAAGCATTCATCGCCGTCTCTACGTAGCTACATCAAGTTATTTTGAAAACTTTCAACCTAGAAGGTAAGTCCAAATATTTGATATATAAAGAAAGTTCAAGTACATAGAATGTACCTTTACAGCAACTGGGACAAGCTCTGAGCGTTCCAGAGGCAACTTGAGCCAAACTCCCTTCTTTTGCTGCAAGAATCACGAGTCAATATGCCAATTTATTTTTCTTTGTAACCAAATGGCAACTTATATGCATTCCATGACAAATAAGGAATTCAATAAACAAGAAAGATAACGGATATGCAGGGAAAGAATTGCTTCTAAACAGAGGAGCATCTTTGGATCTTGGCAGCGTGCAAGAAAGATGTAGAACAGAGAACCGAGGCTGGAAGACTAAAAGCTTCCGATTCTCAGAATCCCATGAAGAAAGAGTTCATTTGTGAAGAGTTGAATCAAAACATATTCAGGTAAATTACCATTCTCCTCCAACGTGTAAGTGAGAAACGAAGCATGGAAGCAAACGCGTCTGGATTAGCGGGCAATCGCTCCGCATCAACAACAACTCCCCCATACTCATCATCAGAGGCCTCAAGTACTTCTGTTTTCTTTAAAAACAGACTTGAACTTGCGTCGCACGTTCCATTGATCCGATACACATAATCGTCTTTTACTAATTTCTCTGGTTCACTCGAAGCAATTGCCTTCCTTGACAAGGATACATTATTTGAAATACTCGAAACAGAGACCCTCTGGAATGCCCCTGATCACAAAATTAAAACAGAATAAAAAATTATTACCAGAAACAATAATATGAACTTGTTATAATTATTCTAACCACACATTTAATACTTAACTAACTCTAAAATCCAAAAATAGGGTATCACATATCTGCTCACTACAAAAAAAAATAAAAGGATAAGCAAAAATCTCTTACCTCTGCAAGAGCACAACCTGGGATAGAATCGAACACCAACTGCAAGCTTGGAACTTCGAAACGAGGTCGAATATGTTCTTGCATTGTTAGCTATCCCAGATACAGAAACAGACTTGGAACTGAACAGTTTCAACTCCATTGATGACACTTCACTGGAATCTCAACTACATTAAAAGCTGATCAACCACGAATTTTTACAATCCAGAAGTGAAATCAACGTCTTAATATATATATTAAGTGAAGCGGACAAGGAGGGACTCGTCCAAAACAAAAATAAAAATCTTGAATTTGGATTCGTTCGTCATTCCCATATCGGAGCAAACTAGAGCTCTGAATGAATGGAATGACAAAGTGAAGAACTTTGATGTTCCAAAGAAAAACAAACACGTTTATACCCGACATGCCGTTTAAGCCATGCTTAAGCTCGTGTTTTATCCGAGAAACAATATTAAAAGATTAATTAATTTAATGGGTATCTTGCTTTACATTAATGTGTGGTGTGAAAGGGATAATATGTAGCATGAAAATAACGTACAATGAAGGAATCACATCAAACTGTAATTAATTAAAATAATCATCTCCCATTTATCACTCGCAGCTATGTGGAGGAAACAAAAACAAGGGAAGTAACTAAAATGTTTGGCTTGTTGCCAGAAAACAAAAGTAAAAATTTAATCCTTGCGGGTAAACAGTGAGTTACGAGAAAGACAGAGATGTAAGTGAAGTCCCTGTAATGGAAGCCCTCGAGGAGGGAGTTTGCTTCAAAACGCAGCGTCCTTTCCCAACGCGCTTTAAAGAGGGTGAATATTGATTTATTGAGCATGAATTTTGAATATCATCTTTGTATAAACCTAGCATATTCCTACTAGGAAGACAATTCAAATACAAGGTTCAAAGCTAATTTTTTCAAGAGGTTTTCTTCCTCTTATTGTTTGTTATATTAGATAGACAATTGATTCTATTCAAATGACAAGGGATGTGCTTTGAAATAAGAATTATTTTCAAAGTCACTAAGGTTTTATAACTAATTATTAAGAGAAGTGATTCAAATATTTTTGTTTGTAAACATAAAAACAAACTATTCATTCTAATAAATAAGTTTTTATTTGAGAATTTAGATCGGATCATACTCTTATAATGTCATTAGTACTTATATTTTCAATAATTTATAATTATAGAATCCAACGTAAAATATTCGATTGACAATTATGTATATACTTTAATCAAAAAAGAAAAGTTATACAACAAATTAATATTTTATTTTACTAAATATATATAAATTTCTATAAAACAAAACTTTGATATACATGGTTTATTCTTTTTTTAAAAAATTTACCCTCTTTTTTTCAAAGTGTGGTAATTTAGTCGTCGGTAAAACAAAATTATAAAAGATGTAATCTATAAGTTTTAATTATCTTTGTAAAAGTTATTATATTTTTAGTACAATATATTTTTCTACTATATATATATATATATATTATAGTATAATGACTAGAGAGAGTGGTTTGCACGCTCTGCATAAGGCGATTGATAAGCTGTATTTGGCATTTAACCCAAAATTGCGTGGACAGCATTAAGTCACGTGATTTTCAGATATGTTGCCCGGCCTTTTGAGAGATATGTTGGGTTGCTGAGTCATGACTCATGAGTGGTGGAAGAAGGAAAAGGGAATAATTGTGCACGGATGGGAACACACTATTATCATACAACTTCACACATGATTGGTAGCCAAAAAATATCTTAAAAAATATTAACGACGGCAATTTTCGATACTACACACGAACACGACTTGACACGATACGTTTAAGCGAGTTTAGGTTTTAACATATTTGTATTCGTATCGGAGATGTCAACCCGTTTAATAATCGTGTCGTATTTGGATTGAAAGTCTTCAACACGCGAACACGATTATGACATAATACGATTATGACACGAACACGTTTATGAAATGAGTAACACGAATAACATGAATACATATTATATACGATTAACACGATAACACAATTAACACAAATATTGACACGATTATAAAATAATATTAAATTTTAAAATACTAAACTTAATATTATAGTTTTAGACATTTTAATCCCTACATGTATCCAAATTTTAAAATAAAAATAGAATTTTAAAACGTAATAAATTTTAAAACTTAGGAAATTTTTGTCATTGAACAAAAATTAGAAACCTAATTTTGTAACGTATCAAAATCGTGTTAACGGACATAATTATATAAACGTGTTTTAATAGTGTTAGACGGATCGTGTTCTTGTCTACCATGAGCACGATCCGTTTATTATTCGTGTTAGCTTGTCGTGTCGTATTCGTGTTAAGTCTTAGTGATATGAATAATAAACGAATCGTATTCATGTTTGATCAATCTTTATCATATCACAACTCAATATAACACGAATATGACCGACAAATACGAATTATCACCCTTAAAAAAATATTAATTTTTTATTTTATAAAATAAATAAAAGCTTGGATATTTAATGCACACGATTCCATATGTGCAGTGATGAATTATCGTAGTTTTATTAAGTTATTCGTTTGGTAGATTTATTAAATAATTAATATTAAAAATAGTGGGTGTGATGAGAAATCGGTGAAATTTGCGTGTAAGAGAAATAGACGAGAGTGGATAGAGACATGATATTATGATTATGGGTTCCACAAAAGCCCCATAGTGGTGGACATGGGCCCCGCCCTTCACATCTGTCAATGATGAATCTAAATAACCAGTGTTTAGACATTTCACTCAAATCAAATTATGTTTAATTAATCATTCTCACATGCATGTGCTGGATATTTGGCGCAGGCAATGTTGCGTTGGAACTCATTGCTTTTAAGATAAATTCATTAATATTATATACGCTTTTGAGATGCTTTAATTAAATTAAAATATTGAATACCTAAATTCTGCTTCACTTTGGTTAGTTCACATTAGGTAGAAAGAAGCTTCTTCTTTTTATTTTTATTTTTTTTCTATTCAGTTTAATAAATTTTTCATTTTTAAAGATCATGATATTCACGTCACCCATTTTAACGACACAATTAGGTCCGCTTTTACGCGTGGAAACTTGTACTGTTGCTGTGATAGGGCAAATCACGTGTATCACATTGTTACAATGTCAAAATTCAAAAACCGCATTTTTATGTTAATGTTACGGTATAATCTGTCAAAAACTGTCATAAATTTAAATATCAATTTCAAAAGGATGCCTAGTGTGATAGTATACAAATTTTTTAAAAGGTGTTGCTACTTAACAGTGATCGTCATATCACATATACTAATTAATATTATTTATTATTAGTATATATTTATTAAATCAGTGTATTTATTTATCAAATTATATCATGTTACGTCAGTTTATATAACTAATTTGTAAAGATAATATTACTCTTTTTAAAAACTGATTTATTTATAATAAACGCCTCTAATCAAGGTCATTTTAAAAAAATCCCTTGTATAACATTATTTCAAACAAAGCAATCCAACCCTATGATTTACTAATAGAGTATCAAACCATTCTTCTTATCTATATGATAGAATGACTTGTCGTTAAACAATACTAAAATTATTGTTCAATTATAACGTGTGATGTCAATCCGACTAACAAATTAAACATATAAATTTAAAATAGATGCTATCATGTATTATATTTGCATTTATTTAATTCGATAAATAGTATAAACTAGGTCATAGGTAGACTTAGGAAATGACCCGAGTGGGCCTAGGCCTCTCCTCGAATTTAAGATTTTTTTGTTATAGTTACACCCTTTTTAAAAATACTGATTTTTAGATATTGTCTTTCATTTTTCTCACTATTAGCCTCTCCATTATTTATAGTCTATCTACTTTCACTCTAATACCACATATAGACTTATCTTTTATACAACTAATATAATTGAAATACAATTTACAATTTATAATTCTATGAGCTAGTCTTGTATATTAATTCAAAAATAAGTTTGTGTTTAATTAATGTGTAAGATTTATTGCTTCTAAATCCTAGATTTAAAACTTAATTTTTGGATTAGGATGCTAATTTTTTAGATTATAAATAAAAATATTTTTGATAGTACCAAGAGTTATAAAATATTTTTAAAATATGAATTATTCATTAGAGACAATTATGAATATATTGGATAATTACAAAATATTAATATCTTGTATTTAATTTATTGTATTAGGATTATTTTAGAGGTGTAAACTTCATTATCTTCCTATATAGATGTGTTTATCTTTGGTATATAATAAATTATCCTATACCATTAAATTTACTAAAAGCATTATAAATTATAAAATAATTAATCTAACGTTTCTTAAATAAAATCTTGGATCTGTCATTGGATCAGGGGGAACCTCCTTATCTTATCTCTATACAAGATTTTTGCTTTTATTTTTAATGATATTCAAGCATCGCAAATAGATTTTGATGGATGGTGGACCAACGGTGAAGATATTTAATCATGTCATCAATGAGGAAAAATTGACTCCTCCTTTGTAACCTGTTGAACAATGTACTTCAAAAAAGAGAAGTGGACACAGGTCAATCTTGAAAGTAATTAAATTAGAAGTCAAATCATCGGGGCTTTATTGTCATTATCTATTTTTGATTTTTTGAATCTTCATGCTTTTCAATAAGCCAAAGTATTTTTATATTTGATTTGTACAATTTGATTCAAATAAATAATAGCACATTTATTAAAAAATAAATCATGCAGAAAAATTATAGAGAAGCATTTAGCTGAGTGGTGAAATTTTAATTTGGGCACTAAAGTTCTATAGATCAATAACGAACCCAAACAACTTTTATAGATAAAAAACGAAATTAGTTTTAGTAGCAAATATTAACTATAAACTAACCATTCTAACTAGCTAAAATCTATTCGTAGGGAGACTCTTAACTTATTGTTGAAGAATAAATTTTGTACACGATTAAAAAAAAAAGGAACAATGAGTTAAATTGTAAGAATTTATTCGAACAACCATAAGGAAAGAAATTTTCGTCAATTACAAATTACTCTTAAGTTAGTAATTTTAAAAAAAGTTTACAAATATTGTCTAAATAAAATATTTCAACCAATTTCAAAATTAAAAAATACGTCTCTTTCTGATCAAATCAAAATTTGCAAGTAAATAATGTATGATATTATTTAGACAATAGTTGTAAAACAAAATAGGTTGGGCCAGCTCGCATGGGCCTTTTGGAGGGCTTAACATACAACCCATACTTATTTTGGGCCAATCTCTCAATATTTCGGCCGAGGCTCACTACGTTACCATACTATGATTGTAGTACGGTTAATTAGCGCAGCTGAGCTCCAATTATCCAGATCAAGATGGGACCAAAATAAAAAGGTATTAATTAAGCTCCATTTCAACATGGCATTAGCTTCTAATTCAGTTTTCTTTCTCTAGAGCTTTTAGAGGGACAGACTCAAAACTGGAGATAGTATCACATTTTAGTATCTGAAATTCTCAATAATGGCAAAGTCACAGGAACTGCAAATGATTGCACTCGACAGCTTTTATTGACACCACGTAGTTCACTGTACTTTGAGCTTAGCTCATCAAGCTAACAAGTTTATTTGGTTTAAGTGAATTAAATTTACAACGAGCAAAGTATAAGTATGGCAAAACCAGGACGCCGAGAAATCTTGGATGAAGAAGAGGGTAGTGTAGTTGCAGCAAAAACAGAAGTCAGACAGTGTAATGTGGATTGACATGATCAATGTCCAAACCCCTTAGCTTTGCAAAGGATTCAACCTTGCCTTTCAGAGTGTGAAGCTCCCTTAGTCTGCGTACCATGAAAAGAGATGTGTTAGTTTACAATTATGCGGAGCATTTGCTTTGGTATTTTTTAAGGAAAGTAACCGACCTCGCGATCTCTGCACGTCTTCTGGCTTCTTCAGCCATGACGTTAATGTCCCTGAAAGTGTGCTTTTCGGAGAAATTCTTTGCCTCCGTAGACTGGAGACCATGAAGAGTCCGCTGTTCAGCTGCCCATGCAGCCTCACGAGCTTCCTTACCGAAGTCCTTGCGAGTTGAAAATGCCGTCTGGCAAGATAGCAGCAAACAACACCACTCTTTAGGTGATCACCACAGCATCAATATATATATATATATATATATATATATATATATATATATATAAAATCTTAGCAACATGATTGAGTTAATGAGAGGAGGCTTGGTTTCACTCACTCTGTTGTCATACACCAGACCCCAAGCTCTACCGCTGAGTGCATATCGAACAACGAATTTGATAGGATCAAGCAGTATGTAGGTCAAGATGTTATATAACCAAATAACACCAGTCCACCCCCAACCAATGCTGGTGATGCCAGCAAAATCCCATGTTGCCTCGGCTGATATTACAGTTGCAACCTGTAAACAGCATGCACAATTAGTTTGTTATAACAAGATTGATATCGAGTTACCAAAGCAAAGTGACAAAATAATTATAAGTTGCTACTAAAATTTTTAATCCACATACGAGTTGAGCAATGATGAAGGCGGCAACGAGAAGGAGACCGGGTCGTTCAGCATAAGACCAGCCCCTTGACCGCGTCACAAATATTAGTGCCTGGCTGATGGTGCTAACTTGAAGGTAGACGGCAGATGATAGCTTTCCTTGCAGATGCTTGTAGACATCTTCATCGGTGGTATTATAATGGCTCTCCTCCAAGCTATTAACATGGAAATGCTTCTGAAATAAGAGAGAAAAACTGGGATGAGAGGCACCAAAAGTACAACTTTTGGAGTAAAGCTGGGTTCTTCAATCTACTAACAAAAAGATTGAGTAGAAAATCCAGTTTACCGTAAAGAAATCGGATCTATAAGCTGTCCAGAAGAATATAACCGTCATCAGGGCCAGGTAACCTCCTAAGACAATCCCAGTTGCAAAAATTTCGCTGAGCTTCCAACAGTCAGGAATTGGTGAAGGCTTGACCCTGTCCTTGGATATTGTCATAATGGTACCTAGAAATCAAGGAAATATGTGGAAATTGAATGATTGTGCAGAGAAGCTAAAGCTATATGCAAGAAAAGAAACTTGAAAGGTAGCATCACATACCATCATTAAGGATGGCGATGATTAGTACCATGAATGGCGGGAAATTAAACTCCCAGAATACGGTAAGCATCATAAAACCCAGCTGTTTATAAGACAATTTTCCAGTGAGAACTAATCATCACACCGATGCACACATTTTAAGCATCTTGCCTAGCTACATGTTTCAACCAACCCAAACATGAAGTTTGAAAGAATATACAAGGGAAACAGGAAGCATACCACTATACGAATTGTGATGGATACTGCATATATCTGGCAAAAGAAAACAACAATTTCAGAAACTTTTTAACTAAAATTTCTACTTCTTCAGGCATGAAAAGGGAAGAGAACTTTGTTTACCGTGTAATTCTTCATTCTCTGAAAGATAGCACGGCTTGTTAAAACAGCACTAATGATTACACTCAGCCCAGGTTCTGTCAGGACTATATCAGAAGCACTACGAGCCGCATCTGTTGAATCTGCCACTGCAATTCCTATGTCTGCTATCTTCAATGCAGGAGCATCATTGACTCCATCACCCGTCATTCCAACAATATGTTTTCTGGATTGTAATATCTTCACAATCTCGAATTTATGCTCTTCGGAAGGCATAGAGTTAGAATAGGGAATACAAAGCAAATTTGAAAGGCTCACAAGCCATATCAAAAATGTTTACCAGGAAAAACACCGGCAAATCCATCAGCTTTCTCAATGAGTTCATCAACTGGTAGACCTGCAACTGCCTCATCTTTAGTTTCACCAAGCAGAGCGGATGAAGGATACATGTTTGTGCCCATTCCAAGCCGTCTCCCCGTCTCCTTGCCTATTGCCAGTTGGTCACCTTGAAAAGAGAACCGTGGAAATCTTGTTAACTTATAGTAACATGGTAAAAATATAGATTGAACATGGAATTACAAATATAGCTGCAGGGGAAGGAAAGAGAAAATTAATCAGCTCTGACACAAACCTGTAATCATCTTAACACTAACACCAAGATCAAGAGCTCTCCTAATAGTTTCAGCACTGTCATGGCGAGGAGGATCAAAGAGAGGGAGAAGACCAACGAATTCCCAAGGGCCACCTGGACTTTCTTTGGTACATTCAGGTACTTGCTGTGGATGAGAAGACTCCGCTTTATTCAATAAATTTTTTTAAGAAACGAAATTTCAGGAGTTCACATATGTGTGTATATATTTTTTTTAAATGTATAAATACCTGGCGAGCAACTGCAAGGGATCGAAGTCCGCGCTCAGCAAATTTATCTATTATTGAGTGGACCTTCTTTTCAATTTCTGATTTGTTCCATGCCAGATTAAGAATCTAGAATTTACACAATAAAAGGAAAATATATAATGGCTTATAGACGCAAATCATAAGGTAGAATTGTCAGAAATTTGTTTGTAAAGTGCAGTATTTCATACCTGTTCTGGCGCACCTTTGCTTGCTCTGTGCATTTTACCGGCTTTGTCAAGGTACGTGAGTGCCGTCCTCTTATCAGTTGGATTGAAGGGAAGGAAGTGAACTTCAGTAATGTCGGCTCGTGCCTTACAATAGGTGAATAGAATGAACTCGAATCAGCTGAGGCTCAGTGAATGAAGTGAACAACTAAACTCACACAAGACTTTCAAGGCATTAAGGAAACAACTATGTAGTCATCAACCAGATTTTTGCATTGCAGCACCTCCAAAAAAAGGAAGGAAAGAACCCCCCTGCCCTGAGATTATTCAAACAAATATTTTTTACTTGATAAAGTTAGTTAAGTACCTCTTTGGGATCAGCTAGCATAGAAACAATTGCACAATCAATGGCATCTTGATTCTCCAGCCTCGAAGCTCTTGCAGCCATCAAAACCACCATATCCTTGTCAACACCATCGGCAAAAACCTGCAATCACCCTATCATAGGTTTGTCAACACAATTTTCATGACTTAAGTTCCAGCATGATGCCTTCTTTCAGGATCTAACAGCTGATGGGGATAATGTATTATTTTTACATGATTGTTGGCGTTAACTAGACAAAATTAATCTGAATATTTATTGAAATATAAAACCAACGTTAAGCTTACATCTATTAACTTAAGCTTTTAGATAAAGTGACAAACTTAACAACATTGCACCAAAATATGCCTCTAGTTGTGCACGAGCAACTGACCAGATAGTTCATCACCATTAAGTTTCTAATATAAAACGATATGAAAGGATCATATACCTCTATCAAATCTTTGTCCACTGTAAGTTTGTTCAGGGTTAAAGTGCCTGTTTTATCACTGCAAAGCACATCCATCCCAGCCATTTCTTCAATAGCGGTCATTCTCTTTGTTATGGCACCCTGCAGAAGAATTTAAATAATCGGTTAGTTAATCAATCACCAAACAAGAATATTTAGGAAATGGCATAATTTAACTTCATAATCTATTGCAGCTTCAGAGACCTGCTGAGATAAACGATGAGAACCAATGGCCATGGTGACAGACAGCACAGTTGGCATTGCAATTGGGATACCACCAATAAGTATCACGAGAAGGTTGTCTATACCAACTCGATAATCCCGTTGCTGAACTATATAAATGGCTATGATTTCAATAACCATCCCAATAGCAATGGAGCAAATGCAGAAGTTTCCAATTGAGGTTAAGACCTGAAACCATCAAGCAAAATGATATAACATTTTAATATATGAGCATTGAGTTCAGAATATAAGTTTAAGAGTTCAGAGATGAACCTTTTGAAAGTGCCCAACATGCGTTGTACTTTCCACAAGATGAGCTGCCTTTCCGAAGAAAGTATGCACTCCAGTTGCTATAACGACTGCTTCAATTTCACCTTGCTTACAGGTTGAGCCAGAGTAAACTCCGTCACCAGGATTTTTGGTTACTGGAAGTGACTCTCCCGTAAGAGCTGACTGTAAAAGAAAATAATATCGTACAACTCTAGATTATACTGAGAATTTACTTTAAGAAACCAATGATTCTTGCAATCACCTGACATCTGGTTTGATTATTAGACAGGACAATATATAATAATAGTAAAAGAAAATATAAAATTTAGCTCAAATAATAATGTTTTATACCATGATGTTTTGTTATGATAAAATTATTATATTATAATATCATAGAGTACATTTTTAATAGTCTATTATTATTATAATTGTATTATGTTTTTTTTTTTCATTTATTGTTATTTTAATTTTGCATTTGTCTATGTATAGAATAAACATTTTGAAGAGTAGGGTTCTGTATAAGCCTCCTACATATAGGTATATGTGTTGTACTATCAAAGTTCTCCTAATTAAACTCAGTCCGGTCCGGAAAAATTTTCTTGATCTACCCTGGATCCAAATATTATTTGTTCCAACATTTGAACTGACATATAAGTATCCAGTAATAGTTCTCCATGAGTTTCTAAAGACATCATATTAATCTTCACAACTTGGCATAAGAGAATAATACCTGATCAATTTTCAGAGGATCTCCTTCAAGTAAACGGGCATCAGCAGGGATAATGTCTCCAAGTTTGATACTGATAATGTCTCCAGGAACCAAAACAGAAGCATCTTCCTCGCTCCATCTTCCATCTCGTAAAACCTGATGAGCACAAATGGATTTTTTTTGGAAAAAGTTGTAGAAGTTTTCCAGGATTAGAGAAACCAACAAAGTTGTATTTATATAACAATAATAATGAAACGATGAGTAAATTTCAAGGAGAAAATAATTCATAAAGAATATATAAGGGGTAAACCTTGGCTTTTGGAGCCAACCGAGCCATGAGGGCTGCAGCGGCATTTCCAGCATTATTTTCTTCTATAAAGCTGATAGTTGAATTGATAATGAGCAGAGCTATGATGCCACAAAAATCATGGTAATCTACATCCTTGTGCTGCAAACATATTGAATATTTATAATAAAAAAAAAAAAACACAATTTCTATGAGCCCAATCACATGTTCTCAAGTTCACATTTAATGTACTTACCCCTCCATGAGCAAGAGCGATGGCCATAAGTGCTGCTGCTTCCATAACCCACGATAGAGGATTCCACATAAACCCCAAAAATTTAAGTATTTTATTTTCCTGAAGGAAATGATAAACCAAAATTCACCTTGTGAACTAGACCAAGATAATCACTATAGAAAAAGAGAAGAACATAAGCTAAAACTAGTAATAAGATACCTTTTTTTCTTCCAATTTGTTATACCCAAAAAGCTCTAGTCGCTGTTGAACCTCATCAGAGTTTAGACCCTCTCTCGTACATTTTAACTTCTCAAAAACTTCTTCAACAGGGATGTTTTCCTGGAGAAAAAAAAAAATCCAAGATTAACAGTTCAATCCCAGGAATACTCATGAAATGTATATCTGAAACAATTGTTTACGGTAAAATAGCTCGGAAACTTGTATTTTTACTAACATCACAAATTCATCAAGAGGTATATATGTCCATTTTGTGTCTATATATGCTAGAACTTGCACGTTTTGCCTACAGCAATCAGAAAGACTTTTGTCTTCTAAACACTTTCTGTTTTCATTTGTTTTCACAGGACAGTCTACAGGATTTTAGGATTTAATCAACTAGCATGAAGGATAATATTGAAGTCTAATATTGGATCTGTTCTTATGTGAAATCACATCTTTTAACAAAACCTATCAAGGGTGGGGTACAATTTTAAAAGAATATCCGAATCCGCGGTTATCTAAATCACTGAAACTACATAGCATAAACAAATTTTTGTAACTTAGTACAAGATAAACTCTGCTACCAGAAGAGCATGTAACTTAAGAGCATGTACCAGATCAATAGTTTCCTTGCTGATAGCTTCAAGGGCTCCTGCTGTCTTGTCCATTGTCCTTCTCTCTTGATTCAGCTCCCTCCCAGCAAATCAATGTAGATAAGCTGCAGATCATGAAAAGATTTATCTAATCACCTCATGATGCACGATTCCTTTTCTTTTAAGATTGCACACAAAGACTGCTAAAGATTCAGAACGCTAATAGGATGAAAATGTTCACTGTCGTCGGGTTCAACTAGGGTATATTTAGAATAAATTTCTTTCAGAATTTTCATAGCAACCAAAAAAAATTAATCATGTTTACATGTTGCAAATCAATTCAATATATGAAAATCACCATCATAAACTAATTTATTAAATTATAATTGAACACTTTTCCTTAACTCCAGAAGAAGTTTTAATTTAGAAACATGCGTAGCACCTTTATCATCAAAAATAAACTCCAGAAATGAACTACTTTCGCAAAGAAAACATCCTAGAAGACGATCGTCTCAAGCTAGTACTAAAACTCCAAAACTATTAGAGTATGAACCGCATACAGAATCTACCTGCAGTAATCTAAACTTAAACAAGTTCCTGCTATACCATATGAACCCACTAAAAATTAAATAATTCGCCAAACACCAAAATCCCCTTCAAAGATTTCAGAGAAAAGAGTTTGTCATAGTTTGGAGACCAAGAAATGACTCGTAATATATAACGTGTAGCCTCGTAGAAAAATTCAGAAACAAAACTCCAAAGCACAAGTGAGAGACATGAGAAGAGAGGTGGTGAAGTAGAAAACAAAAAGTTGGCTTCTGCATCTCCGCTGCCAGCATTTACACAACAAGAACAAAGTGTTGTTTCCAAAGGTACACATGGTTCATATTGATCAATGATAGGAACGTTTTGTACTTTTGTACGTTTAGTTTGCACATGCAAAGCAATCGACATGGCAAGTACCACGAACTTGCAGTCTTCTTGTTTATGTGTGCTTCGTGCGTGCACATGCCATAAATGGCAAGCCAACATCCACGTGCACATAATATTCACAAGTACAGATATGCCCGTAGGCCAGTGATTTACCCTTTACGGAGCGTTATATATATTAATTTGTTAAATTCTTCAGTTTGGTTTCTTGCTTTATTATTTGATCAGTTCATGCGCGATAGAACCAACGTCTCCATGTGCAGCTCTCATTGGAGAAATCATATATTTTCCTCGGATATTTTCTTTGTTGTTGGAAATATATATATACAATTTTCTTTGTTTTTGTCCATTTCAATCCCGTCAATGGAATATTTACATTCTCGGAACAGTTTTGACGATCGATGGTTGACAATGTACAACAATATATCACTAATGAAATTAGGTATATATTATAGGTATAATATTAGGGTAAAGAACAAGCCAAAAGGTTAATTAATTAATATTTAAAAGTGAAATTCTAGAGCTTTGACAATGTTGATAAGGTGAGGCTATATGATCCACTGAAGGATCTTCTGTGTTGTCGACTGGCTGTACTAAATTATGCATTATTTTATTGTGATTCCACAAGGTGATCATTTGTCTATATTAATTAAAGAGGTTACAGGTATATATATATATACAACCCCCTTTTTTTCATTTCTTTCTTCTTCACTACATAAATTAATGCCAATAAAACTAAGCAGATGATATAATCTGACTCACATGTCAACTCCAAACCCTCTTTCAGTCAGCAACCCACATTGCACTACAATTGCCTTCAATTTCATATTTGTTTTATTAGCTAGGTACAATGCCTGCCACAGCGACATTCCGACGGCCATGGAAATGGAATCGACATTCCCGTTAGTAAAAATAAATTCAGAAAACTCATATATAAAATTTTGCAGGCTTCGAATGGTTTTTTGTTTTTCATTTATAGCATATAAAGAAGCTTTACAAGCTAATAGACAGATGACATTTGTGATGAGTGAGGTGAGGTGGAACAATAATAAGATACAAGCAAATGAACATTGTTGTTTCTTAACTAACTAGAACTGATGTGGAGCTAATTAATTAAGAAACTCTAACTAATTGAATTTAATTATAACTGATCCTATTTACACTTGGAGAGTAGACATTAGTTGATAAAGATGGCATCAGTGGCTTGTTGGATACCACATATCACAAAGACAGATGGCATGAGCAGAGAGCATGAGTAGAGAGCAGAGAGCATGAGCAGAGAGTAGACTTCAGTGAGTAGTCTTCATATCCCCCCTCAAACTAGAGGGCAGGGGCAGCACTCCAAGTTTGGTTTGGAGCTGTTGAAACTTAGTAGTGGCGAGTGGTTTAGTTAAGTAATCTACTAATCACTACAACAAAGCAGGGCTCTTGCTAACCACCGCATACAGTGAGAAGGGGTGAGTTTTTACGGGAGTTTTGTGAACCGCCGTATAAGGAAATAAGAAAAGGCATTTCGATTTCACCTTATATCCCAATTCGATTTCACCCTAAATGAAATTTCTCTCATCCCTCTCATGCCTCTCATCCCAATTAGATTGATTTTCCCTCTTATCCCTCTCGAATCTTTCTGCCATTCGATTTTAGCCTTCCCGCGTCTCGATTACCAATTTCTCGCTACAACAAGATATTCGAGTTCAATTATTCCATTCGCGGGCAGCCCTGTCACATGCTGATGACCTCCGTCACTGGCCACCTCATGGAGGTGGAGTTCGAGGACTGCTACCGCAAGTGGCATTCGTGCGACCCTGCTGATCTCTACAATGCTCATGTCCGCAAATTTGTACCTGAGGCACGATCCTTTTTTTAATCTTTTTTAAAAATGTTTCTACTGAGCTAGTTAGAGCAAGGAGGAGTTGTTGACAAGTTTTAAGATATTTTTAAATTTATTTTTTATAAATTTTATGTGAGATTATTGTTAATAATTCAAATGCTTATCTTGTTTGTGTGACAAATTTTGTAGAAATTAGGGCGTTACTTTATAAGTTTCAAGAGATTTTTATAGGATTCTGAAAGATTTTAGTGATATTATACCCCTTATTTTGATTAGTGCAGTTTGCTTGTAATTAGGCTAAATCACTTGAGAGGTCAATAAGAATTTTCTAAATTCATAAGAAACTTTCCTAGGATTTTCTGAAGCCCATTAAAATCTGCTTTAAAATTCGTCAAAATTCTGATTAGGCTTTATTAGAAATTGCTTAGCTTATGGGCTTTTTAAAACTATATGGGTATAGGACCACCTGAGTGAAAATATTTTGTTCAGAGTTGAAATATTAACTCTTTATATATTGTTTTCCTTTATGCTGTACAAAATCAATTCCATTTGTACAAATATATTTGCTGTTATTTGTTCTCTTTCATTTTAGTTGGAAATTTTGTAATACATGACAAGATAGATATCTATTCTTTTTAATGGGAAGTTTGATAATACAGGACAAGATGGATATCAAGAGGACATCGGAGGAGGAAGCTAGGAGGTACCAGTGGCTAGTTTTATGGCTTGATTGTGATAGAGAAGGAGAGAATATTGCGTTTGAGGTGATTGATGTTTGTAAAGCAGTAAATCGTCATCT
Source organism: Boswellia sacra (assembly GCA_013180625.2). Lineage (NCBI taxonomy): Eukaryota > Viridiplantae > Streptophyta > Magnoliopsida > Sapindales > Burseraceae > Boswellia > Boswellia sacra. The sequence goes on along the minus strand of SNVD02010405.1, from coordinate 133,538 downwards.
TGTTATACGGAGGGCTCGGTTCTCTGCATTGATTGACAGGTTTTTAAGGGCTGAAATTCTTTACTTCCTATTTCCATATTGCTTCTAAGTTTTAGCTTTTATCGATATTGGGTTTGTAAAATGGCAGGGAAATTCATCAGGCAGTGCAAATACACGTTGATCCTAATCAGTGGTTTTCCGATGCTGTGGATGCTAGGCAAGTGAGTGCCTTAAATAATTAACAAAAATTTGTGATTTTGTTATGGGTTGTGGTGGATCAATTGTGATAGTTCCCTTGTGTAAATATATGTACGAGCGGCATTCCATTTGCATCTAGTTTAATAGTTGATATCATCTTGCCAAAAGCTAAGTTTTTTGTTTCAGTTTTTAATAGGATTCATTCTTTGCTAAAATTAACATTTAGTTCAATATTCTCCATGTATTAGAAGTACATGTTTTGACCTTTGATAGATCTCTATAACTGCATGTCTATAAAGTTCATAGTCTTATTATTATTGTTTTTGATACCCACATATAAGTTCGTATGTTCTTATGTAATAAAACCTGATTTTGAGCGCCTTTTTGATAACATAGCTACCACTTTTCGTTCATAGAGGCCTACAATTGGTTTTCAAAATGATCATTCTATAGAAAAGTTACAGAGAGATGTGATATTAAGTTTATATGAATAATATTTACATAAATATATAACTTTTACTTTTAAGTTCCCTGTTTGCCAAGACATGTTTGACCATTTCTTTTTCTTATCTGCAATTAGTTGTTAACTTAAGAGTTCAATGTTAGGATATTAACATTGTTTATCTAATTCATTATTTATTATTTGTATTTATATTTATTTCTTGTGGAAAGCGAATATATGCTTTCTAATTTTTACAGGAAATCGATCTTCGGACTGGTGCTTCCTTCACCAGGTTCCAGACAATGCTTCTGAGAGGTAAGTTTCAAACTGATTCTGCTACTGATGACAAAAATCTTGTTCTGAGTTATGGTCCTTGTCAGGCATTGTAAAGGTATTGTAATAGTTCAACACATGAAGTACATAAAATTTAATGACCTGCATGTCATAGAAGTGTGTGTGGTCTTTATGCAGTTTTCATTGTTACTATATCTACTTTACTACAGTTTCCTACACTTGGCTTTGTTATGGAATGGTATTGGGAGATTCAAGCACATGAACAAGAAGAGTTTTGGACAATCAACTATTCTCATAGATCTGGTGAAGGCATTGCTACTTTCAATTGGATGTAAACTCTGAAGTTTTGGTGTTTCATTTTGTCCTCTTCAGTTCTAGTAGTCATAGGGGTAAAACCAGAAATAATTTAACTTTGCAAGCGTGGACACCTATTTGATTATTCTTGTGCTGTCATAATTTATGAAATGTGCGTTTAGGAACCTACTGCAACTGTGAGTCATCTTGAAATCTTATACTTCAGAATAATGCTAATTTAGAGGTTTAGGTCACCAAAATATTTGATGCTTGTACTTAATGACATTGTTCAGGTTACAAAGGTTAGACAAGAGGAGAAGTTGAAGTATCCTCCATATCCTTTGAGTACTATTGAGCTTGAGAAACGTGCTTCACGGTACTTCCGAATGAGTTCTGAACATACCATGAAGGTAGACTCAACATAGCTGGATGTCCTGGTGCTTCAATACACTACAAGAAAGTGGGGTTTATAATACACTACAAAATGGTCAAACCACTGAAAAGCCAGTTTCAAACGAAAGTTCATCAAATGGGAATGGGCGTGTTCAGAACTCGTCCGACATGGCCATTTATGAGCAGTTTCGAAACCAAGTATTATATTTGGTTTATAATTTCTCAATGCTATGACATTTCTAGTGGTTTAAAAGCTCATTTGTTTCATTTTGAATTGTTTTAGGGGAGGAGTTTGATGAACACGAATGGAAATTTGTCTAATGGAACCTATAAGAAACCATAAGATATCCCTTGATTTAGTATTTTCATTACGCTGAAATGAAGTATTGTGAGTTTTTCTACTTGCTATTAAATAAAATAGCACCATCTGTAAAAATTGGATAATGTTAATTGTCTTCTGAGTTATGTTTAGTTTAACAATTAGAAGATATGCTACCGTCATTTTATTTTTTGTAATAATTTGTAATTTTAATGTTCAAATGACTAAACTACCAGCATGTTGCGTACTGCCTACATCTTTCAAAGCTACTAACTCTGGTCTTTTTTGTTTCAGGCAGAAGCCTTTGCTTCCTACTTTTGAATAAATTGAAACTCGTGCTTTAGCCAAGGGTATATGTAGGTAGGATTACCAGTAACATTTATTACATTTATTCCATTCTTGTTGTCTGAATTGTGTGGGATTTTGCTTTTAACTAATTTCTTGATAACATCATGTTGTTCATACCATTTGTATCCTGTGCAGGGATATAATTCGTGGGAGTCCAGATGTTAAATAGGAAAGCATCAAGGGTTTAGAGACTGCCAAATGTTTACTTAAAGAAGCAGTTGTCATACCAATAAAATACCCCAAGTACTACTTTATCTCATGGCCCATGATATCATTTCTATGAATATATTATAAATCTTCTCTACTTTTGTTCTCACTTAAAAATAGTCATAAAATTAGACAAAAGCATATTTTAGTTTGATAAGAAATATTTTATTAATATAATTGTTCTCCTTAAAAATTTTCTTCCCTGAGATCAATGCACTTGGCATTCCTCTGGTGGAATCCTCATACATATTAATAATTGCATCATTTCTCCAATTGACTGGTGGCTTATAATTGGTGATAAGTTAGCTAAAAGTTGTATATTGCTGATCTCTACATTCCTTCTTTTGTTTTATCATACCATATAAAAGCGTATTTACCAGATAAAGTTTTAGAGGATTAAATCTCAGGTTTGAAAGGCATTCCAAAGGGCTAGAAAGTCCAATATCTTGGTGCATAGGAAGGGTGAAATGTCATTATAGTGATATGTGTCAATTGTAGATTTCTCTTTTGTTAATTTTGTTTTCTTATCACTATTAATTTCTTTTCTAAAAGTAGTCAACTCTATTCGACTTCTTAAAATTATAAACACAGCCTAAGGAGCACGGGTATCATTTATTAGTTAATTGTTTCTGAAGCTAAATGCATGTCCGTTCCAAGCAACAATATCTCAACTGTCATTCCCTGCAACTTCATCCATGTCAGTGTCATTGTTTTGTATGTTTTTTTTTTGTTTTTAGTGTTTGGTTAACATAGTTAGCAGGTGTATGTAATTGCAATAATGTTAATAGACTTGCTTTGTTTGTCAATGCCAATGAGAATTACTTAAAAATGAAATTGCTAGATTTCAACTTTACCTTCGCAAATTATTGACTTGGATAGATTGCAGATGGATGGTTTGACGCGGACAAATGAACTTGTATTTGTTTTGGCGGTAACAAATCTCCCCTGGGACACAGAAACTTGAATGAAGCACACAACAACTTGAAGCAGGATCACAACAACATGAAGGTGATGTATGATGAAGTCGTTTCCTTTCCACAGAAGAGGTTTCCAGAATTTGCAGAGCGACGTGTTACAAGACCGGTATTTACTTATTTCTTAAAGTTAAAAATCTAGTTTCAATTGACTTACATTTTTAACTTATGTTTCAATTTTTTTTTTTGTAAATAGGTCCCAGATGCTTCAAGTGGACACCGTAGTCGTTTCCAATTTGATAATCATGAAACAAACGACATCATAGATCGTGAATCAGACCAAGATAACGAATAGGTATATAAATGAAATTAAACAATTTGTTTCACAATATATAATGTTACTTAATGATTATGCTCTTGGTGCAAATTGATTCTTGCAGGTTATTTACCAAGTTGTAAGTTGTTTACCAAGTTGTAGGTTGTTTACAAAGTTTTGTAATTTAGTTATCAGATGATTAAATTATGTGAAGGTTGTTGAAATCTAACTGACATGTTGTTTAATTATTTGATTATAAGATGATGAATAGTGTGGATGATGATTGCGTTATATTTGGTTTTCTTAGATTATGATTAAACCATTATATGAGATTTTTTTGCATTTTATTTGATTGTATTATATTCATTAAATGAATGAATAAAGAATTATATCAAAACATTTTTGTGGGACAGGTTAATTATTTTGTAAACAGTAAATAAATATAGAATAGCACAAGCAGCGAAACTTTGAACAATTTTTGCTAACTATTTACTGCGGTTTTCTGGTCGATGCAAAAAATTTTTCCTAACTATTTACGGCGGTTCCCCATCAACCCACGACAGTTGTACAAAAATTGTATAAAAATTTTTTACGGTGGTTTTGTGACTTTTTACGGCGATTTTTTGTTCGTTGTAAATATTTGACTTTTTACGGCGGACAAAAAACCGTCGTAAAAAGGTGTGGTAATTGCCGATCTTGTTTCTTCGCTTTTTTTTTTCCTTCGAACAACTAAACCGTCGTAAAATTGTATTTACGACGGGTCAAAACCGCTGTAAAAGCTTTTATTGCGATTGTTTTTGCGGTGGTTCTATTGTGAATTGATCATAGGATGACACATACCTTACTTCAAGTAATCCTTGAATAACTTTATCTCAAATGAAGTGAAGATGTATCTTGATATGCTTAGTCCAAGCATGGTAAATAGGATTTGATGCCAGGGCATTTGCGCTCATATTATCACACCATATGATTGGACAGTGTGGAAGTGATAATTGGAGTTCACAAAGCAACGATTGTATCCATGTGATTTCAGCTGCTGTTTGAGTTAAAGATCTATACTCAGATTCTACACTTGATCTTGCCACAACATTTTGCTTCTTTCATTGCCACGACACCAAGGTATCACCAAGAAAGACACAATATGCTCCAATGGATTTTCTGTCTTTAAAGTTACATGCCTAGTCAGTATCTAAAAATGCAACAAGTGAAAGATTCGGACATGTTTTGATGTGTAATCCATAGGATGATGTGCCATTTAGATACCTTAAAACTCTTTTTATGCCTTGCCAATGAACAATCAGAGGATTCTGCTTTTATTGACTCAGTTTATTCAGTATGTAAGCTATATCGGGTCTCGTGAGGGTGAGATACTGTAATGCTCCTATTGCACTTCTATAGGCAGTTACATTCTTGAAAGTTTCAAATTCTATTGAAGAGAATTGACAACTGGTTGCAGCTGGTGTTGAACATGGTTTCATATTTTAAAGTTTCAGCTTTTGTAGTTGATCAAGAATATATTTTGTTTAGTTAAGATAGAAGCCAGAATTGTCCCTCTGAACTTCAATGCCTAAGAAATAATGCAGTTCACCCAAGTCCTTGAGTTTAAACTATTGATTGAGTTCTGAATGAATCGTTGAATAAGAATTAAATCATTTCCAGCAATTAAGATGTCATCAACATATACCAAAACCAGAATGATTTTATTCTTTGAATGAAAAATAAAGAGAGAATTGGCTGAACCTTGAATTGTTAAACCCCCAACTGATCAATGTTTGTTTCAATCTTTCAAACCAAGCCCTTGATGTCTGTTTAAGACCATATAGTGCTTTCTTAAGCTTGCAGACATAATTTGGTTTTCTTTCATCAATGTACCCCTCAGGTTGCTTCATAAACACACACTCATTCAATTCCCTATTAAGGAAAGCATTTTTCACATCTAATTGCTTTATTTTCCTATTGTAGGCTGCTGCAATTGTCAAGACAATTCTTATTGTAGATGACTTTACCACAAGGTTGAAAGTTTTTGAGAAGTCCAATCTTGGAGTTTGACGGAAGCCCTTTGCTACCAGCCTTGCTTTGTCTTTGAATATGGATCCGTCAGAATTTAATTTGACCTTGAATACCATTTATTACCAACAATGTTGCAATTTGAAGGAGGGGCTACAAGATCCCATGTATGATTCTTTATCAGTGCTTAATACTCCTCATCCATTGTCTTTTTCCAATGTGGAGTCTCAAAAGCTTCACTGACTGAATGTGGCTCATTTGTAGGTGATCTGTCAATTGATTCAGAAGATAAGAGAATAAATTTTTGGTTTAAATATTCCTTGTTTGGACCTGGTAATCATAGGATGGCATGGTAATTTTGGTGTTTGTTTCTGTGAGGGTTATTTTGTATAGGTGATGGCTCAGCAGTTTGTCTAGAGTTTGAATTTGTTATGTTTTCCATTTGAGTTAAATGTGAAGGTGAAGTACAAACCTGATCAGATGCTGCAGCAAGTGGAGAGTACTCAAAGGATTCGCTCATTTCTGTACCAGAAGTTCTAGAAGATTCAATTGATGTTTTATGACTTGGATAACAAGACATAGAGTTGTATTGATTTAAAATTTGTAAATTTGGAGCTGTATTGTTATTACGTAAAGAAACTATCTCTGGATCGTGTATTTTAGTAATGAATGGAAAGTCATTTTCATTGAAAACAATGTGCCTTGAAATGAAAATTCGTCTAGACTTACTCACACACTTGTAACCTTTATGTGCATTACTGTAACCAAGAAAGGTACATTTTTTAGAATGGAATTGAAATTTCTGGTTGTGATAAGGTCTGAAGCAGGGGTAGCAAGCATAATCAAAGGTTTTCAGCATGTCATAATTAGGTTGTTTATGGAAAAGAATTTCTTGAGGTGATTTTTTATTCAGAGCTGGTATGGGAAGCAAATTGATGATAAACACAACAGTGGTGAAAGCAACTTCCCAGAATTTTAATGGCATTTGAGCTTGAGCTAACAAGGTTAACCCTATTTCTATGATATGCCTATGTTTTCTCTCAGCTTTGCCATTTTGTTCATGTGTGTATGGACAAGGATGTCTAAACTCTATTCCATTTTGATTGAGAAATTCAAAGAATGATCTGTACTCACCTCCCCAATCTGTTTGCATACACTTAATTTGCTTTTCAAGAGTCTTTTCAACTTGATTTTTAAAGACAATGAAAGCATTAAGTGCTTCAGATTTTGCCTTGAGGGGATACAACCAAGTAAAGTTACTAAAATCATCAACAAAATGGATATAATATCTATATCATGATCCTGACAATATTGGTGCAGGCCCCTAAATATCTAAATGTATCAATTCAAGAGGTTTTTTAGCTCTAGAAAATGATCTTTTATAGGGTAGCAAGTGAGATTTTCCAAATTGACATGCTTCACAAAAGTCTGAAATTTCATTGATGTTGAGATGTTTAATACAGACTTCAAGAACTTGATTGAGAATCCTACTTGAAGAGTGGCCTAACCTCCTATGTCATCGCCTTCCTTTGACATCTTTTGACATAGAAGTAGAAGAGGAACAAGCATTTGACTTTGACTTAACAGACTAAATGTAATAAGACTCATACCTTTTAACTCAAGTCTCTTATTTGCAATTCTGGAAATAGATTTAGATGGACTTGATGATGGATGGAGTTGATAGAGTCCTCCTTTAAGCCTTCCTTGAAGCAGCACCCTGTTGGCTGCCTTGTCCTTCACAAAACACGAATTAGAATCGAATACAATATAAACATTGTTAGCACAGGTCAATTTGGAGACACTAAGTAAATTTTTGTTGATTTTAGGTGCACAAAGGATATTCTTAAGTTTCAAATCAATCTTATTGGCAAGAAGTTTAGAATGACCAATATAGGAAATAGTCAATTGATTACCATTACCAACACAAAGAGTATTCTTACCAAAGTATTCATTGCTTACACTCATCATTCCTGGATCTGAAGTCATATGATTGGTAGCTCCACTGTCAGCATACCATGATCCATCAGCAACTGTTTCTGGTAAAGAAAAGAAAGCTGCTGAGTTGTTAAACTGATGGTGATTGTTCCTATTGAAATTGTTGAAGTTGGCATGGCGTGGAGCTTGATTTCTATTGTTGCTAGGACTGCCTCCCATGTAGCTGAGGTCAGTTCTATAAAACATCTGATTGCTGAATCCCCATACTTCCCACATATCTGACAAGTGGGTTTGGAGTTGTTTCCCTTACTCCATTTGTTTTTCTGTCCACCTCCAGAATTCTTGTTGTTCTCAGATTGAAAATTCTCAGCCTGAGAGTTCCTATTGTTACCAGATTGAAATTTGTGATCCTGATAATTTTTTTCTTCACTTTTCTGTGATGTGAAATTCACATACATTTGACTCAGATTAAGTCCACTTAGAGCATTCAATCTCTCAATCCTATTCTCATAACTCAGAAGAAGGGCTTGCGCTTCTTGCCATGATATTGAGTTTTTAGCATTAATTTGAACAACAATAGGAGAGTATTCAGAGTGCAAACTTGAAGTAGCAAAGAAAATCAGATCATCCACATGAACCTTTTGTCCAGCTACAGCAAGATTTTCTGAAACTTGTTTCATGGTTAACAAATATTCATCCATCTTCATTGAACTTTTCTTTGTTGTCTGCAAAGCAAGGCTATAGTTAGAGATCTGGGACTTGCTTTGAGTTCCACAATAATTTTCAATCGCTAACCAAAGATCTCTTGATGTGGTAGCACCAATAACTTGAACTGCTACTTCTTCAGTCAAGGATCCCAACAACCATCCAATCAGCATGTTATTAGTTAAAACCCATTCATCACAAGTTGGGTTTGGAGCTTGTTCAACCTAACCTGCATCTGTGGTTGTAGTGCTTGAACTAATGAACTTTTCTAGACAAGATTTGGTTTCCAACACAAATCCATCAAGTCTAAAGCCTCTTAGAGTTGGAAGAACAACATTTGAGCATAGAACATAGTTATTCTTCTTGAGTCTAGTTGACACAGGATGATTCAGAAAGTTCCCATATGGTGGGCTTGAAATTTGCAACCCATTTCTTGTCACATCTGATGATGAGGATCCTGAAGCTGCCATTGAGTTTCTAAAGGATTGCTAAAGAGAATGGTGCTGGCCTGGAATGCTCTGATACCAAGTCAAAAAAAATTCAGAAAACTCATATATAAACTTTTGTAGGCTTCGAATGGTTTTCTGTTTTCATTGATAGCATATAAAGAAGCTTTACAAGCTACTAGATAGATGATATTTGTCATGAGTGAGGTGAGCTGGAACAATAATAAGATACAAGCAAATGAACCTTGTTGTTTTTTAATTAACTAGAACTGATGTGGAGCTAATTAATTAAGAAACTCTAACTAAATGAATTTGATTATAACTGATCCTTTTTACACCTAGAGAGTAGACACCAGTTGATAAAGATGGCATCGGTGGCTTGTTGGATACCACATATCACAAAGACAGATGGCATGAGTATCGAGCATGAGCAAAGAGCAGACTTCAGTGAGTAGTCCTCACACCGTTTGAGTATCTTCTATTAATATCAACTACGTCCCGCTCATGTAAATTTATATATATATATATATATAGAGAGAGAGAGAGAGAGAGAGAGAGAGAGACACACACACACACACGCACGCACGCACACATTGTCACTGATTAATTAAACCACAAAGATGCAAAAAAGACTTCTCTAATCTAATCTAATCATATATATTTATGTGAAAGTGGAAAGAATTAAGATTTTAAGGGCCAATAGCTATGCGATGATAAACAACGTCAACAATGTCATCTCCCCATGCATCATATCAGGCTAATTTGATGCATGATAGTTACGTAATATATAGCTAATATTCGAGCCAACATTAGTATATCTTTTCCAAGTAATTGGCCATTATGTAGACGTAAAGTTAATAAACACTTCGATTCTTTTGTTTAAGCAAGCATTATTTTGCTGCATGTATATTTGATTAATTAGTTTTCGAAAAGGGAGAAGAAAGCTCTTTATTCTGCGGAAACGTCATCGCCTTCGAATTGAGCATAAACGTGGTCTGGTTTTATTATTTTTCACAAAATTGGGCCACTGGCCTAGTTCAGTTGTTCACGTCGTAGTGATTTCCGGGTGCATAGTGCAAGGCTGTTGATGATATGCAGGGTTTTGGGCTGGACAACTTTTCTCAGCCCATTAATTGGCTGCTGGTTCAGTTCAGGTCAGGTTTGACTGTCTGAGTTGAAAGTCAAAGTTCAACAAATACTGCTAACAGCTTCTATCTAGCATCCGACAGCACATAAACTTGACTGAAATTAACCACATTTATTAGATTGTCCATGCATGTTCGCATGAGCTTGACATCAAATATTCCAAGAGTTCCCCTTTATTACAAACCAAATTTCTACCTGATTTTTTTTTACCTAAAATACAAAAAAACAAAGTGGATATATACATAAAAACAATGATATATATTAATAATTTTCGTGTACAGTTCTAAAAGTTGAGAACTTGACTTTTGGAATCATTATTTCTTACGTAGATGAGATGTCCTTGTCGGTAATATGGATTGAGATTTGAGAATTAAGATGAGCCAAGTAAAAAAGTTGTATAGAGCATGTCGTTTTAGGGTTTAGACTGCGTTGATTTGAATCTGTCCCACGTGTATTTCAAAAGATTCAAAACGAACCTTTTGACTCCTTAATTGTAAGATACTAAGATTATCTAATTCTCTTTTCGATTGGTCAAAAGATAAGGTCTCATATTGTTAAAAAACCAGATGTGCATCTGTCACATTAATTGTACATGTATACATCATATATGTAAGAAGAATTGAAGATTCCAACGTTGAAATCAAGCCAACCAACTTTAAATAATGCTTGGTATTGCCAAATCATTATATAATAAGCATTTTGATTGTGAGGCAGAGAAGTTAATTTCACCCATTAATTCATTGTATTATTTTGTATTATTAATTTAGTAAGCCTATATATGCTGTGTGTAGTAGTTTTTTATTATACCATCCATTTAACAAGATATTTTATAATTTTTTCTAAAAAAAGTTGATATATGATGTAAAAAAGCTAAAATCTCTCTCTGTTTATAAGGATAACGTAGATATATATAATTACCAATGTAAAAAAGTTGAGTTACATACAATTATACTTTTCCTATATGTATAGCTATGTTCAACCTTTGTGTTCAACTCCTACACTATCAATTCATCTTGTCCTTAACCACGAAGAATACATTTTCAAAAACCTAACAATCAACATTTATGAGAGATTCGATTCATTGAACTTCATTGGTTAATTAGAACATGTAGCTGCAATTAATTAATATGACCCTGACCAAATGCATTTGTAGCACAAATTAGGTTCGAGCTTGTTAACATGTGAAAGTTGAAAACTCAAATTCCAACCGCAGTTGATAGATCATTAATGAAGGTATGTATTCAAGAAAATTCAAAGTCGATAATTCTACTAATGCCGCTTTTTATTTTACTATATTATATAACACATTTTCAAGCATTTTAGATCGATTAAATTACAGTAAAAAAACCCTTCTAAAAACACTAACAACCAAAAATTTTAAACTCATCATAAATATAATTAAATATTAGTATACAGAAAAAGCTTTCACCAATTTTCAGCTTTCACTTTAAGAGAGAAATGTCCATATATAATATAGGGTTGGTTAAAAAAAAAAAAAAATTAGAGATAATTTAGCAGTGGCTAGCTACGTAGGGCTAGCTTCAAATTAAATACGTGAATTATTTAGGATTCAAATGAAAATAACAGTTGCTGCAGGATGCGTGGCGTGAGAGATCTCATCATCTCCAAAATTACTCTTTGAAGAGTATGCCAATGAGAACTCTGCTAGAGTCTCCGGTACTGTCCATATTGTACGACCAGATCATCAAAAACTAGTTAAGAATGGCATTGAGATGTGGTAGCTGGTGGCCCCTTGGCCTCATAAATTTAAGTTTGAAAGTTGAAACAATGGAACAAAGTATTTAAAAGAATTGCCTGATCATGACAACCAACCGAGCTTAGCTAGCTGCCATCCAAGTGCAAGACCTGAACATATTAGTTGTCATGATAAGGCCAGGCCAGGCCAAGCCAAGCCAAAGTCTTCTCGCCAAGACTTTGTCTCCTTCTCAAACCTATCTGAATATTCAAGAGGGAGATGTAATTATATATATTTAAATAATGAAAATGACATGAGTTAACTAGGTTTTGTTTATATAAATATATATAACTGATACCTTTCAATAAAAGATCATGAATACTATATTTACAATTCCAGTGAACCTTTCTCTAGATTAACCAGAAAAAGCTATCAATATTTAAAATTATATTTTCTCATATGATTTTCCATTACAGTGTTTAACTAATTTCGTAGACTCAGTGTATAGATTGATGATTGATCGGTATATAAATACGTAGACGACTCTATCTGTATGTAATTTGTCTATGCAACTGGATGCTTCTAATTGATCGCATGGTTAATTGACTTTATATCTGCTAATTACAATTGTCAAAGATGAAAGTACAACTACTACAACCCTAGTTGGGGTACCGGTCAAGAAGCGCCATCTATATTCAAGAATTCATCAACGTCGAATTTGAAGTCAAGATGGGACATCATCGAGACATGAGCATGATTGATGTATATATGTATCAAGTTACCAAAGCGACAACAATAATAAACTATAAAGCAAAAAAACGCATGTTGCGACCATTCTATTTCCCTATTGCTTCAGTCACAACCATATGCAGAAAAGTCGTAAAGGAGGACAAAAACAAATGGGCAAATTTATTTATGAAGAGAACAGTTAGTCAGTGAGGAGAAGACCCAATTGTTTAAGCTTCTATGACTTTGACTGATCTGCAGGCCAGAGAGATACTGCAATAATTTTTGGAGTTAAAATTTTATTTATTGAGTCATTGATCACGAAAGGATACGATATATATATATATATATATATATATATATATATTCAATTTGTTTATTATTTGCCAGAAATCATGGCTGATAAGCCTGGTATCAAGTTTTGGCTCAGAAGATATCAGATATACACGATGGTGCGTTCTAGAATGTCAATGAACTTTATCTGCTTTTTTACTTTCTCCTCCCAGATTTCAAAGAAGATAAGTCTTGACATTATTGCACTTGCACACCTCAACTGCTACTACTTTATTATATGCCGACTTGCTGATGAATTAGTTTAACTATAAGGATTTTAATTGAATCCATCCAGCCCAGGGGCAACTTTTTTTACTGATTTTTCAACCAAATATAATCAAATATGTTCCAAAAAATTAATTAAATAGAATAGGGAAAACGCAGAACTTTCAGAAAACCATTAATAACCACAACTGCTGCATCGATATATCACGGCTGTTACCGGTACCATATATATATATATATATATATATATATATATATATCTACTTCATAAAATGTATTTACTTTGTTTGTATTATTGATCATTTATAATGAGAGACTTTTACCGTATATGTAATTATAAGGTAACTTATGAAGGGTTAAATAAAGATATCTATGCAGTACTCTTAACGAGAAGGACAAAATATATATAAAATATAGTACTGACGGTGATGAGTGAATGACCCGGTTTATTATATATGACTGCATATAATTGATCGATAGAAAGTTGAATAAACGAGGTCAGACAACTTAATCTTAGGCTTAAACCAAGGCTCGCCACATGATCATTATCAAGAGAACAGAAAACTAACGATATATGAGCAATGAAATATAAAGTTAAACCAGTAGAATATGCGGCAAACTTATATCATATACTCGAACGCTGTACATCCAACATTAATTAAAGTTAAGCTTATAGAAAAAAATGAAGATCAGATCAAATAATGATTGAGGGTGTTTTTTTTTTTTTATGTATAACCCTTCACATTAGTTATATTTTTTTATGTGAAAAAATTAATTTACCACATTAATTGCTTATCATGATTAAGTTTTATGTGATTAATCGAAGTCTGAAATGTGAGTACAAAACGAAATCAGTCAACATTTATTATAAGTAATTGATATACAAATATATCATATGATGATTAGCAGTTGCTTACACAACTCGTCTACTATATGGTGTAACCAATCATATATGTATAAATATATATTTATTATAGAGCTTTGCTTAGCAAAGGTTTTTCAAACCTCGACTTCTTTGCTTCAGGGCAAAAGAAGCTGTGATTTGCAAGTAAAAATATCATAATCTGCTTTCATTCACAGTCACAACATTATTTTGGTACACTAATTACCAGCGGAATATAGAGAGAGGAAAAAAAGAAAAAGAAAAAATTGCAGCTGTAGCTACTTAGTCAGTACTTCTAGGGTGACCCAGTCAAGGCGTTTAGGGCTGATTCAAATTTCAAACAGTTGAGTCAGCCGTTACACTCGAGCAAGTAGCTCCACTTGCTCCGTTGCTCATTTTGACGTCACATCTCAATAATCAGAAGCAACCAGGACCAAATCTATGGCGTCTCAAATTGCAAAAACTTGTCATTTCCACCGTAATTAATAGATATGACTAATACTGTCAGCGTCAATTATTATTAGACAATCAAATTAATAAAATTTTATTCATTCAAGTTGCGGAGAGAATTAATTAGAAGTGGATTAGAGGTAGGATGGCGATTCGTATTCGTATATCATATCAAGTTAAAATATAATAAAAATTAGTTTAATATACGAAGATGATTTATCAGTATTTATGTCAAACAGGTTTACATTACATAGCTGATATTATATAAATAATATGATGTGATATATTAATACGGATAATAAATTGATAATTTTTATATAAAAATAAAAATAAAATTCGTTTAATATGATTATGACACGTATATATGATTCATATGATTTAAATATTTAATATGTTTATATATTTAATATAATTATGATATATTTATATGTTTGATAAGATTACAACGTACAATTATGATTTACAAAGATATAAAAATAGTCTTAATCAGTTAATTTGTAATTCAAATTTTAAAATCAATTAGATAATTATGTCAAATCTTTTAATCGTACTGTAAACATTTTTGAATTATAAATATAAACATATTTAAATTATAAATAAATTCGTGTCATTAAATAGATTGGTGTTATAAGTTGATTTGTTTCATTATCTTTTGATATATTTATTTGTCACGTAGAAAATTGTCACCTCTAGTTATAGTTATAAGCACAAAATTATTCTTATTATTGTATTATTTGATTTATGATTATTATATGAAAGTTGAAGCAATATGGGAAGTAACTATAAATTAATATCCTGCACCTGTAACTTCACTACACCTATCACTTCAATGATATTTGATTAAATAATATTACTCTATGCTATTGCCAATTTCGATTAAAAACAAACTCAATGCGAAATGTTATATATAAAATTTAACCCTCTATAATCTAGTAATATATATATATATATATAATTCGATAACCATTTAACTAATAATTTCTTATCATATCATATTATATAAGTTAGATGGTACCACTTAAATTTTTTAATTTTAATTTCGCAAGTGAAGTGACAAAGAATTAATTAATCATTCCCATGTGAATCCTATGGTGATATATCCTAAATGGTCTGAAATTAATTAATCATGTCCAAGTTAAATGGTGTAGCAGCATAATAAATAATATAATAACTTGAATAAATGCATGGGATTTGAGATATAGGATTTAAATAAAAATTTTAAGATATTCAATATTACGATGTATCTTATCCATTAATGTTATATGTATAAAATTGGTATCATAATTTTGTATAATAAGTGAAATGAATATTGACATATCAATATAAATAACTTACCACATCATATTTCTTGATTAAATTAATTAACTATGTATTAATATTTTAATACATTTCAATAACCATCTCAATTAAAACATAAAATTGGGATACTTATTTTGTACATATAGTATTACTGTTATCCTATATATAATATATAAAGTATTTTGCGTCTATAATTTACTCGAGAGGATTATCCTTTTGCCCGTCAAACGAAAGTGTTGAATGGAATAAGATTCATATTTGTGAAGCTAAAGAAAATCCAATATTCGCACAAACAGAAATACAAAAACATGAGTGCTTGCTAAAAATAATTCAATCAATAATATCTTTTAATTTCCGGAAATATATATTTACATTCCCATCCCCCAAAATTCAACGTCCGACACGCTACAAGCAACTGATACTGTAAATGTAGTAACTGATTAGCCACTCAAACTCAAAGAACCATTAACTGTGGATAGCCCAAGGGCGGGTGAGGAGATAACGGTGACAGCAAGGGGACGTTAAAAATCCCTTTCAAATCACTGTCCCATTCCATGTCCCAAAACGCCGTGAAACTCGACGGCGTCAACGGAATATCCTTAGCCGTCTCCACACTTTCCGTTTTCACTACTTTCACTTCTCTCTTCTCTGCCTCTTCCTCAATTGCACAGTCTTTCTTCCGCTTCATCTCACACTTGCCAATCTCGGCGCGTGTCTCGCACTTACTAACTTCGGCGGTGGAGTAGCACTTGCCGGCTTCCAAAGGAAAGTTGAGTATAGCTTTCGAGCCGCGCAGCTTGAAGGCGGCTCGGTCATAGGCTCTGGCAGCTTCAATGGCGGTTTCAAACGTCCCTAACCATACACGCGATCCTTTCCGTGTAGGATCACGTATCTCCGCCGCGTATTTTCCCCACGGCCGGCGTCGAACTCCTCTGTAATGCTTGGTCTCCTCCACAGCCTGTGAACTCGCCGTTCGGGGCTGGCTCTCCTGCTTACAGAACTGGATCCACTCGGTTTTGTTCGGGAGCGAGATTTTGAGCGACGGTTTTCGAGTTGAATTTTGAGAAACTTTTGGTTTGGATTCGAATTCGGAGAAATAACTATTAATTGATTGAAGTTGAGGTTTGATGTCGAATTCAAAGAAATCATCAGTCAATTGAGATGGTTTCGGTGTAACAAGGTCGATTATTTGGGGCTTGGATTCAAATTCAAAGAAACCAGAGGCGTGAGAAGAACCAGAGCTAGAAGCTTGTGAAGATAAGGAATCACAAACTTCAGTTTTGACTTCTTTTATCCACTGATCCACACCGAAATTCGGCTTAAATCTCTCCATCGGAGAATTGTCACAGAACAGATGTCGCTCGATCAACTCAAGCGCCGATATTTCGTTTGGTGTCGCCATTTAAACGAAATTCGTAAACGAAACGAGAAAGCGTCTTTGAGAGCTTTTGATATCTTGAAATCTGTTTTGAAGGTGTTTCGAGTATGGAAAAGAAATGGGAGTCGCGAGGTATATATAGTGGTTGAGAATTTATTGTTTGTCAATGGCGACTTTTTCAACGGAGCTTCGAAGAGAGAGGTGGGAAAGTTCGTTTTCACATTATCGTTAATTATCATGCATGTTGTTCGCTGTCAACCATTAGATCAAGTCAAGATGCGGTCAGAGAAAGCATCGGACGGCTGGTGATGATCAAATCAAGGTACATTGTTTCTTCAATTCATTCACGCATTATTATTTTTTAAATTTCAGTGTTTTGTTTGCTTGTATTCTATTTCACCCTTTCTGCTTCGATGATAGTTCCATAAAGTGCACGTTTTGGATAAAATATTGGAAACTTTTTGACGTTTTGTGGATTAAAAGTTTAAAACATTAAAGTTTTGCGTTTTATTGGTTGGTTGATTAATTAAAGAGAGTGAAGACAAAGCATCGACAAATGGTTATGGCTATGGATATGGATTTGGTCGTACCATTTGACAGGGCACCCGCGCCTCATGTGCCTTGTGACTGAAGCTGTTGTCAATTTTTTCTTCATTGCCATTAAAGTTGCATAGTGAAATACGAATGAATAGACTTAATCAACCAACATAGGATAACTTCTATCAACTCTTTAACACGTATTAAAGTTGTTATTTATTTTGTTGTTTTTGAGTTGATTAATTCTGTTTCTGGAATGCTGTTTCTGATGAATGTAGACTTTTGAATGTGAAAATGAGAAATTGAACTAGTATAATAATTTTTCCTATGGTTTCTTCCTGAGCTAAAAGATGACCAACAGGCTTAACAATAACGTGATCTATATTCCAGTTTACAAAGATTTAATTAATATATATGTAAGAGATGAACGACATTGTTAATTTCTTTGGCTATTTGAATCTTTGCCATCCAGGATTCATCTAAACCTCTTTTCAGCTTTTGTTTCTTGTTTTTGAAAATGGTTTAGAAAAACCTCGTTAGGATTTAGTCATTGAACTAGGTAACTGTCAACCTACCCCGTTTCCAGCGGTGTCGCATTGCACCATAGATAAGATGCTGGGAAGCTTTTCTTTTAGTTTGTTGCTCCACCAACAATTAACTATAATTTTTCCTTTTTCTTTGGGCTTGGATTGGAATCAGTAAATTAGAAGCTCTTTCTTTGTGATTTAATGTTGCTTTGATGTTATAGTGAAGGCCAATTGATGTATCTCGGAGGGCAGGTACGAGTCAATGGTTGCAGTTGTATACAGTTGTATTACTGGTTCTGAGTCCCTTTCCTTTTAGCCATTCTCAGCTTTCCTCCACTCTCATTCTTTAATATGATTGGAGAATGATTTGAAAATTCCTTAAAATAGCTCTTTCATGTTTTATGAGAAAGTGGCTGAAATGGAAACTTTAACCAAATCAAAGAATTTGGTGCCTTAAGCAAGGTTCAATTGTGAAAAATACCGTGTCGTACACTGATTGATGGTGACTGAAATGGAGACTCTAACCAAATCAAAGAATTTTGTTCCTTAATCTAGGCTCAATTGTGAAAAATACCGTGTCGTACACTGATTAATGGTGACTGAAATGGAAACTCTAACGAAATCAAAGAATTTTATTCCTTAATCTAGGCTCAATTGTGAAAAATACCGTGTCGTACACTGATTAATGGTGACTGAAATGGAGACTCTAACGAAATCAAAGAATTTTATTCCTTAATCTAGGCTCAATTGTGAAAAATACCGTGTCGTACAATGATTAATGGTGCACGGAACACTACAAGACTTGAAAATGTTATAGTGACTAAGAATTATATAATTAAAAGTGCAAGTAGAAACCAGCTATAGCTGGTCTGTTAACTATAGATGGATAGAATCAGTCTATCTAGTTCTGAAACATGCATTTTACTACTTTTCTTGGATTTAATTACGTTTTCAATTGTCGTAACACTGTATATGGGAGCATCCCTTTTACCAAACAACACAATAAACCTAAAACTTAATCGTATAAGGCAACACAATAAACCCTAAAACTTAAACATACAAGGTTTACAGCAATAACTTATCTTTTCTTAGCTGAAATTTATATTTGTTCTTCAGTTGCTGTAAACTTTATATTTGTTCTTCAGTGTACATGTGGTAAACTTGATAACCTTATTTAAGTAATCGGTTAGAAAATCAAAGAGGATGCAAATAACCAACCAAAGTTATGTTGTCCAAACTAGTGATTAATCTGAATGTTAGTATTTTACTCTTTGACTTTTTTCTCTGTCTTTGTTACGGGATTGGACAGAAAAGAGAAGTACATTGCATACGAATAAAATGCTCTTCTAGAGTTATTTGAACAGGAAGAAATCTGTATGTCAAGAAAGTAACTCCCTTAGGTGGGAACGACTATAAGTACCTTTCAAAGTTGGATTTATTACTTTTCTTCTTAGAGAGATCATTCAAATCTCCTCTGGCTGACAGCAAATAATGTTTGCAGGTTATTTTAAATAGAATAAAATAACATGTATGGTAGAATATCAATGTCAACCAAATTGCGAAATGTCAATTCAACTATTCATGGTACTAAAGACAAACTCTGCAATTTCAAGAGTATCATTTGAACAAAAATATAGCACCATTAAATATTCAGTTGATAATGCTGTATAATAGACCTTTTTTGAAGTGTGCAAAATTTTTGCTTCTATTTTTAAAATTTTGTTGTCATTGTGGTTCTGTTAATTTAAAGTTCCAAACTTTTCACAAGGTGACTTAGATCTACAAGGTAAATTTTTTTTTTCTTGAATAATGTGGACAATTGACTATTGTGGTTTGGCTATTGACAAGATTTAAGTGTCATATAACTTGATATCTTGATTAGATAAATTTTTAAGCAAAAGTTCTTTCCAGCTCCTCTGACTTTTTATGATGCAAAGAAAACATTCCAGCGATGTGCTTAACCCCATTGGGCCTGAGCTTCAACTGTCACTTATGATGACATACTAATGTTGCTTTTATAGTTGATTAGTTGATCTGGCACTTCACGGGCTGTGAAATTTTCTTGGTGTATGATATGAATACTGTTAGAAGTCATCACAGATTCACTGCATAGATCCTTAGTGCTGATTTTTAGATCGTAGTATCTGTTGCATATTTTTGTTATTGATTTTGCATTTATGTTCCCCTGTCATAATAAAATAAGTACATGGAATTTAGGCATCTTTTGGAAGACATGAATTGAGGGCTCAACATCCTTTCTTTCTCATGCTAACAGGGCTGAATATAGTGTCATTTGTGATATTGTCCATCCTTAGTGCTCTGCACTAACAAGGTCAAAGGAAGGCATCCTGTTATAACAAATAAATGACTCATATCTCATGCACTTTTAAAGGATAGAGAAGGTTGAATAATTTATATGATCAAAATATTTTGGAATTTGATGCAAAACCTCGGTCTAGTTGCTCTTCAGTATTTGGGAAAATGAATAAATAAATATGAATAAGGAGAGAAAAGAGTAAAAAGAGAGAGAGAATTTGAAAATCCTAGCTTGGATAGAAGTGGTAGTGACCAATGCAGCAGTCTGAAATAAGTAAATACATCACCATTGCTTTAGCTTTAGCTTCTTTTGTAGTTATCTAGGATGATCATGGATCCCTTCTGCAGGCTGGTGAGGACTATCTCTGGCTTCAAGCAACTACTTGGTTGCTCATGTTGATCTGGAAATTTGATTCTTTGATATTGCACTTTCCTGTTGTCTTTGTGCTTCTGAGGTATGCAGCTTCTTCAGTTTGTAAAGCGTAACTTTAATTGTTCATTTCACATTTTATGTATTGAATTGCTTATTTTAGAATATTCTGCACAAACACTTTCCTTGAGTGGTTGATTACTGGAGCTCATACAATTTTACCTGAATCAAATAAATTCCGACTTTTGATATTAAACCATCGTATTTCTTTTGAAATTTGAACTTTTACCTTTAAATTTTTCTCTGGTTGTAGTTAACTTTCATAGTGTTGTCCTATTAATTGTGGAAATAAGATTTTTTTATACTGAAATGTTTCTAATTTTGTTGATCCTGGATTGAGCTTTTGATTCAATTTCAAGGTGCTGCTATACTGTTACAGCAAATTTTGTTGATATTTAGAAGAGTAGTGTTACTCTTACAAACTCTGTATACAAACTGATGTAATAGTACTTATTTATTCACACATCATCACCTTTCATTAAATGAGTAAATTTTGTATATTTATTACTCTAATCACCTAATGATATATTAGTTTTTTTGTAAGAGTTTGTACAAAAAATTTATAAGGCTAGTATTATTCTATTTAGAACATGTAATTGTGGTATTGGGTATTGCCTCAGCAAAACTATATGGATTTCTGAAGACTACTTATTTTGTACTGTTTCTGTCACTTGAGAGCTTTACATCTTTCTTTTCCATTTCCTCTAAGCAAGTCTGTTTTTTTTATTTTTTTTATTTTTATAATAATATAATGATTACTATTACCCTTTGTTGCCTGACCGTTCAATAATATTAATAGCAGTATCTCCTTTGATTCATTGCTATTGCGACTCCAAAATTTTAATTAAGTCCCACATTTTCCTTCACGAGAAACATTATCTTGCTTTGCTTTTAGTCTTGCAACCAGCTGTTGGGTCATGTTTCTTCCTATCTTGACCTTCTAGCTTTTCCCCATCTTCTTGTGACCTTGATGCTTATTTTTCTTTTTGTATCATATCCATTATTAAGACGTTGGTCTTTTAACAGAGTAATGAGATCTAGTTAGCCCAACCCCATTGACACTACCTTTAACAAGCTAGGAATCTGTGATCTCTATAGGCTTTCGTAGACGCACACCTTCTCTGTTAAAATTCATAGATGCCTCATGCCTTGTTAAGAGAAAAATTATAGCTCGACGAGGCAGGTTTTGTGAAGCGTTGCAATGAGACAGATCTGGTTTGAGTAAGGATCATTTGTAGCAAAAAAACTCAGTGTCAGTAATCTTCTAGAACATAAATGGTTTGGAAACACCAGGATTGCTTCAACTCTTTGAGAGAGAACTCTTACAAACAACTGTTTTTAGGAACCATACACCAAATTAGAATCCGCAGTTTTCCTCATGCATAGTGCTTTTGGTTCTGATGTCATGAGTTGAGGTAAGATAGGGTAATATCTGGATGCTGATAAAGGAATGAAAATAATCTTATTCACTTAATTTAATGATTGGGAAATTCTAGGATGGAAACGGTACCTGGAGAAAGTTTATGATGGCTGTTGAGAGCTGTCATCCACTTAGCAACAAGCTTAGGAAAGCAAATGGTGAAGTGGCTTTGGAATGTAGAAAGGTAGAGAATTCCCTGTTTCTTTGAATGAGATTTTCATTGGTATGGTATATAACATTCTCAAATGGACTCTGTTGATTTTGGATGTCTGAATGTGTTGAATTCAATGCCTAAGCCAGACAAACAATTGATAGTTGCTTGGAGAAAAAACAGTACCCAAGAGTTTTTCATGTTTGTATTTTCAGCTTAAACATTTAAAATTATGTGCCAAATCCGTTTTAAGTAGGCCAACCAAATGGCTATAGTTGGATCCTCACGGTCATGTAAGTGACTGAATCTCTATATTCCAGGTACTTATGTCAGACTCAGTCAACGGATTTGGGATAGTAGTGTAAGTTCAATAGATTTGGGTATCTCCTCGATCCCCATGGTTTTGACCATAAGTTCAATACTAGTGTTGAGGTCTAAAAATAGCCCCCCGTTTAAAACTTGATGAATTTTGAATGTGGGAAAGATCACGGGATTTTGGGTATTTAAAAAAAAAAGATCATATTCCTCCGTGATCTTACTGTAATCAGTTGGAACTCAATACCTCAATCTTTTTGTCAAGATACCTCAGATTGCGTGAGGACAAACTGTTTTGTGATAATTTAATAAACAATAATTTGTCCAAAACACATTTACCAACAACAGAAGAGAACATTTGAATTGAAACTCCCTTCACTCAAGCGCATACATGCAAGGTTTTTCTCTGATTGATTTCTGCATCAGTTAATGGGCAAGGGCCACTATTACATGCTTCTTTGCGTGTGTGTATGGATGTATACTGTTGGGGCAAAATTACCATTCTCTTGAATCCTTGAGACTACTTAATCAGACCTCAAGTGTTTCTAAACAACAAACCTCCACTTGATGGTGACCTGGTGCCCACAGATATTCTCTCACGACAAACTTGGCAATCAGCAGAACGGAGCTAATTCTGGCACATATGGTACCGCTTAGTCCCACCTCATGAATGAAATCAAATTAAAAGCAAGTAAAATTAAATTAGTCAGTTGGCTACCTGATTGTGGTGAAACTCCATATCATGGATGTGGATTATTGTGATTTGAATCATTTATCTGAATACGCAGCTTATTTGGTTCCAGTGTTATATATTACAATGCTTACCAGCTGGATGAAGTAGAAAAGTGTCCCACCTGAATCTAGGAATGTACCGTAAGGTTGCCATGGATTGACTATAATTTTGCATTGCAGTTGCATTTGTTTGATACACATGCATTTTATGCTGACATAGCACGCTTTCTTCTACACTACTGACGATAAGCTACTGTGACATGGAGAAAGGATAAAAATCCTGCTCCTACAAGGTCTTAGAAATGTTTTCACTGTTGTGACCATCTTATCCTTGACGATATTTGTCTTGATGTTTATATTGTTTTCCTTACATCAAATTATTGATGTTCTATAGAGCTCTTCCCTTTATGCATAACGGTTGTGGTTGTATAGTGTTTATATTTCTTCATTTATCCAAGCAGGATAAGCACTCTTCACTTTTCAGCTACTCAGGTTCAGTTCATCTGCCAAATTCAATTTTCACTGTTTGGAATGTTATTCCAGCTTATCTTCAAATACCCCTTGGGACGTTTTTTGAGTTTCCTTTTTTGGCATGAGAGAAATGAAATGAAACGATTTCTATTTCTGTAAAAAGCAATTTCAAACTTTGCTTCTTAGAACTTCTCCTTTCCAATATACAGCAGTGTGTTATTATTTGTTATTCATGTATCTATCCTGTTGCAATAGACCAATAGAGAAATCTTTTAGCTACAGACAAGAGGGGCCTCTTTTTTTTCTTTCACATATGACATATGCTCTCGTCATCTTGATAATGTTGTTTGTTATTCATTTGAATATAACTTAATGTTAATATTAGATTTAACAAAAAATATATTAAATAATAATTTAATGTTAATATTAGATTTAACAAAAAATGTATTAAATAATAACTTAATTACTTTCGCTAATTTAATGTTAATATTAGATTTAACAAACGAAGGGTTTAATTTGAGGGATAATTCTAATTTGCTTCTTGAGGTTAGGCTTAAAAAAAATTGAGGACCTCAGTTTTCTGAAATCTAAGATTGCCCTTTGAGGTTACTGTATCACCGTTAGATTTAACAGAAAATATATTAAACCATTAGATTTAACGGAAAATGTATTAAATAATAACTTAATGTTAATATTAGATTTAACAAAAAATGTATTAAATAATAATTTAACGTTAATAAACAGTAAAATAGACTATAATATACTTTTTTAAATAATTTGTAAAGCGTTAAGTTACTATTTAATACATTTTCTGTTATATTTAACGGTGCTACAGTAATCTCAGGGGACAAATTTAGATTTCAGAAAACTGAGGTCTTCAATTTTTTTTAAACCTAACTTCAAGAGACAAATTAGAATTATCCTTCAAATTAAACCCTTCGTTTGTTAACCAATGGTTGGCACGTTTATCTAGTAGCCAACTATTTCTTGCCCATTGTAGTATACAGATTCCATACGGCTCGCCTCATATCATGCTTTTGAATTCATGTTCATCTGTCAAAATCTTGAATTTGACCCAATATTTTATCATGTTGTTAACAAGTTCATTAACTCTCATCATTTTGCCGGCATCTGCCGAGCCTTTGTTTAATCTCTATTATTAATGTTTGGGTCTCACTACAGTTACATTATTATTAATATTGCTACTTAATGATGTTTTATGTTTTTATTAATTACTCTCTGTGAACTTTAATTTTTACTCAAATACCAATTAGAAAACTATATTGAGAATTTAAGTACCTAGACTGCATGATTTGAATCATGCCCAAGGTACGACAAAGATTATACAACATATTGGTTGCATAAAACAAAAGAAGTTAAATGAAATCCAGTTCAACACCTTGAACGATATTCAAATTACGAAACGGTAACGTTTTATGAATATTCAAAGAGATGTTGAATCCGCTAACTTTAAAAAAAAAAAAGTTTTTTTTTTTTATTGGTGTGTATATATATATTTTGAAAAAAGGTTACTTGACTGAGACCTTGCTTCACGTAGAAAGCAAGAAAAATAGGCTGCCAATGAGGCCTCCTATATGAACACGTGGAGAATCTTAAATATTTTTTTATTATTAATTTCCAAGGACTTATTATTATTTTAGTTTTTGATTGCCGTTTGGTGAAAGAATTTTGGGTCATGCATTGCGGTGCAGGCGCACGTGTTGGCGGTTGCCGCATGGGTGAAGGGAAATCTAGAAATGTTGCTAATAATGGAAGTGGATAGGAGAATGGTTCTTGGTCAAAGTCAAATTTGACCTTGATGGTCAAGGTTTTCCGATGTGTCATATTTTTTCCCGTATGATGTTTCAATCTTAGTATTGCTTATAATAATAGAAAAATGAATTTTGTGTCAAATTTAGATGGTACAAACTTATATATGAAGCTAACAAAAAAATATATATATATATCAAATCGATCATATAGATAGATGGTGTGAAATCAAGTAGTAATATTTTTGTTTCTATAATCAATTTTTAGTGTTAGATCTTTAATAAAGATCATTTGTAACAAAATTTTAAGTAATATATGTAATTTGTTTAAATAAAGTAGTAAAGCGTAATAACAAGTTTATATTATTTAATTTATGCAACCTAATATGATATAATATTGTAGCTAAAAAGATTGAATTAATATAATAGGTCTTACTAGTGATATTGTACATCAAGTTGTTAAAAGAGTTGTTAGTTGTACAGACAATATTCTTGACTAACAATGTGCTAATAGAACTTGAGGGAAGTCAAGGCTTTGCATATATATATGTATAATGTTAATATAAATAAAGGAACGTGGGTGAGCGGATATTTAAGAGCAATAATGATAACAAAATCAAGAATCTGCATTCAAAGATGTGTTCATTCGTCCACAACATTATTTTAAGGCCGCAAGTTTTGCAAATGGTTGGATCACCTAATCCTCTCAGGAGAAACGTTAATATATACAATAAAATATGATAAAAAGAAGCAATTAGATCTTGTATGGGGTGGGGAGATGAGATGAGATGTGGTGAGAGTAAAGTTAAATCTAATCTCACTTTCCTTGAAGGTGATATAAAAGAGCTGTTCCCGAAGAGAAGAGAAGAGAAGAAAGAGCAGACAAGCACTTGCAAGTTGATTTTGGTGGGTCACGGTTCAGCACTATTTATGATAACTAAGTTGAAGGATTGACTTTGTGGGAAATCCTTCAGCCTTATCCGTAGAAAATTGTTTTAAAATCTAAAATGTCTAGAAACATTGTATTGTGTTGGCCCCATTAAATCTGTCCCTTTCTTGTTTTCTTTCTCATGACGATTCATACATCCACGATGCTTCCCTCAAATTTTCTATTTCTATTATCAACACTTTTAATTATTATTCATATCTTTCAAATTGATAATGTGCTCAAGAGCGCATCATGATTACAATGTGTGCCAAGGATCTCAACAAAAGTCTTTCTTTTTATTTTCTCAGGGATTTATTATATGTATTTAATTACATAAGTTATTGAAAATGGGTTTTTAGACAGTACTTGTTAAATGTGGTAACAAAAAGTTGAGTATTTATATAAACATTAGAAACTTGCATAAAAAATCAACTAATTAATTAATAAATTGTTTTGATATTTTATTGGCCGTAGATACTTTTAAGATCTATTATATTAGAATGTTTGTCAATAATAAAAACGGTCATTCTTTAATAGCTAGTGTCAAAATAAAATAATAAATATCAAGCTGAAGCAGCATGGGATTGTGTTGTGGCTTGAATAACTATACAATATTGATCAACAAAAATTAAAAAAAAAGCGTTAAATACTAAAATCTTCAATAATGTACAAAACAACTAGCTGGATGGACAGGTGGACACATAAAGCAACAAAAACAACAATGTTAGATTGCTGCCATAACGCTGATGACATCATCATCCCTTTTATTAATATTTAACATTATAAATCACGTGTCAAATTAATCTCCCACTTCACAGCGGAGAAGTTTCATAGAAGCTTAGTAAGTGCCATTTAAAAAAAAATAAAAAATAAAAAACAAAGAAATTCAATTGGCCAGAATTATAATATAATTTCTGTGAAATTTTCTCGCCTCATTCATGAACCAAAACGCCTTATATAAACTCTTCTTCTCTTCGACCCTTAAAAATTCCACACTTCACAACAACGATAACAATCTCTTCTCTTCTCTCTCAAAACCCAAATCACCAAAAACATTCACAGCAACAAAAACAAAAACAACTCCCAGGTTCTTTTTTTGAGTTTGAGACTTCAGAATGTACGAGCCGAGTATGACACAGTCTGATTACACAATATTGGAGTCAATTCGCCTACAGTTACTCGGTGAATCGGAGAGCGGACCCAGTGATGTTTCAACTACGAGTTCCAATAATAGCAGTGCTGCTACTTGCAGTACCGGCACCACCGGTGGTGTTTATTGCAGGAGCTCCAGCTTCGGCCGGTTGTACCCTTGCTTGACAGACAACTGGGGGGAGCTGCCTCTGAAGGAGAACGATTCGGAGGACATGCTTGTGTTTGGCTACTTGCGGGATGCGCTCACTGTTGGCTGGGTCCCGCAGGAGGCGACGGCTGAGAGCTTTCCGATCAAGGAGGAGGCGGTGACGTTGCCTGTGCAGGAGATTAGAGGTGTTTCGGTTGCGACGGCTCCGGCGGCGGCGCCAGCTGTGGTCCCTCCTAAGGGGAAGCACTACAGGGGAGTGAGGCAGAGGCCTTGGGGGAAGTTCGCGGCGGAAATCCGAGACCCTGCGAAAAACGGGGCCCGGGTTTGGTTGGGTACGTTTGAGACGGCTGAGGATGCGGCTCTGGCTTATGATCGAGCCGCTTACAGGATGAGGGGCTCGAGGGCTTTGTTGAATTTTCCGTTGAGGATCAATTCTGGGGAGCCCGAGCCTGTTAGGATTACGTCTAAGCGGTCCTCGCCGGAGCCGACATCTTCGTCAGAGAGCAAGTCGCCGAAGAGGAGGAGAAAGGTGGGTGGCTCAGGGCTGGGAGCCGGGGCAGCTGCAGCTCAAGCCGGGTTGGACATGAGGAGGGGAGTTGGACAAGTGGCATCATGTGCACGTGCTGAAGAACTGTTGGTTGTTTAATGCTGACGTGGAAGATATTTTTGAGAGAAATGTAGAGTCGCTCGAGAAAACATATACGTTGGTGGGGATGTGTACGTAGAAGGGATTGGGTTGGGTGATGCAGCAAATTTTGAAAGTTTGTTTGAGGAGAAAAAATAATAATAATGAAAATCAGAAAATGTCCAAGGCTTTGGTTTGTGAATAGAACGACGTTGTTTCATTACTTTTTTTTTTTTCTTTTTAATTGTTTGATGAAAACTGAATCTCTTGCTATGATAACGTTTTGGGTACATTCTGACTAAGAAAAAAATGGCTTTGCAAGTTGTTGTTGAAAACCAGCTTTTGTGTTTTGATTGGAAGGAAGTTCAATTACGGTACACAAGGTTTAGTCGATAATGATAAGAAAATCACAAATGGCCTGCACATGAAATGGGCCAATTCAAATGTGTATGAATGACAATTGGAAAGCGAAATGAAAATTGTCATCTTAATGTAAATTGACAGAATTTAGGATGTGTCAGGACCTTTTCATTCAGGACTGTCATATGATACTTATATTTCCATGGTTGTTCTAAATAAAGGCTTCTAAAATATGATGGACCTAAAACGACACCGTACTATATTTATCATCTTTAGAAAAAAGTACATTAATTAAATCTCGATTTTATATAGATTTACATCATTATAAACAGGAAATAGGTATATACAGTCGTACTTCTGCAAACTTTCTCTCTGTCATCTATACAATTTTTATTAATTCATTTACAAAATTTACAAATTTTATTTCAAAAAATTTGCTACACTGTAGAATGACTCTATAATTAGAGATGGCATCTATAGAAAGATATAGATTAAAACTATGAGCAGGGCCCCACTTTGTCCAATTTATAATTTTACATCCCTATTATATATTTTGAGAGTTTTTTTTTGTTTTGAAGACTTCAATTCATATTCGTAATTAAAAAAAAAAAAAAAAACAAGAGAGACAAGAAAGATCACCTCATCCGCTGAACTAAGCATTGAGCTAACTCTAATCAATATTTTCTGTAAATACGTTGAAAACAACTAAAGACACCAAAAAAAAAAAACCTTTGACTGTGAGGGAATATAATATATTTTTACATCACTTGAAAATGAAAGAATCTAATTTAGTTGATGAACAAAATTTGGAGATCAAAAGTGACCTGATAAATAATATATCACATGTTGATTTAAGGGCATTAGGTAAAGCCCCCCTTGCAAGTGCACTCCTATAACTCATTGAAGCTGACATTTTCGTTAAGATGATGGAGACATCTAGCAGACTAGCGCCTCAACTTAATATTGACACATTTCAAAATATTTGGTTTTAATTAAATTATATTGGAACAAGTTGACTAAAAAAAATCTATCATATATAGATATATATAAAAATTGTAACATTTATGAGTAAATATAAACTTAATAAATGAAAAATAAGATAAAATTAAGCGGTACCACTATAAGGAGAGGATGCGGGAAATGTAGACCAATGAATTACTTTTCTATGCCATAAATTATTATCTATAGTCAAAATGATGGAATATATTCAGCAGCTATATCCCATTATCATTATTATTTTATACCTAAATCATTGAGAAATGAACCAAAAATTATAATATTTTTGAATTTAGGCCGTTACTTTAATGTTACTCAAAATGGAGAATCAAGGGGGCCAGTCAGTGTTCAACAGATACTCAGAATTGATAGCAAGAAGACAACAATAGCCCGCAAGGTGGGTTGTGTCAAATGTCAACCACAAGCCACACACAAAGCTCAGGGAGGGACGCACGTGAATTAGAGGTAGAAGACTGCCGCTTATGGTCCAAAAAACAAATAGAATAGTTTATCGTATCCCATTGAAAATTTGACTTGACTGCCCAGTTTCAGGTTGATTTTTCAGCAATATCAAAGAGATTCAAATGCATTAACTATCTCTCATTCAGATTGTATATGAAAAGCTTGCAATTTATCTTTTCTGACTTTTCCACTGTTGTCGTTGTTAATGGTTGACGTGCAGGTTGGTGATTTGGAAAATGGTTGATGAGATGACAAAAGAATGATCAATCGTCTATGACTATAAACATGAACAACAAATATATGCTCAAAAATATCATTCAAAACTGCATAAAGTCACTTTCTAAACCAAATTGCATAATGGCCACTACATTCTTCAATTTGACTTCCAAAGATCTTTTATCTTGTAACTTAAAAGATATTTTCAGCTTTTTGTCAACGTTAGGGCCGCCTACGGAGAAAATATGACATGCAAATAATAAATTTCCACTTTCTCAACAATTTTGTGCCAATTTCTTGATGTATGTAACAGCATATGTTGCTAGAGCATTGGAGGAAAAATCATAACTACAGAAGACCATGAGCCATTGAGCTGAATATTTCAGGATACCAACAGCAAGATCACGAAGACTAAAATTTAACAAAGCAGAAGGAATAGAGGAAAGCTATTGTCATAATCGCTAAACAATGAATAAATGGCATCTCATATTGAAGTATAACAATCTTGTAGAGTTGCAACTTGCAATATCATCATACTGCAATTCTATCATCATTAAAGAATAGTTTAATCATAAATGTGAATCAAGGTGAACTAATTTTTGCAGTAAAAAACACCCTGACTTTGATCTCAACCAGGACTTGATTTAGACCAATAATAATTTCAGAAGTCCCTCTATGTTATTAAAACACTTAGCTAATATCTCAAGAAAATTGGTCAAGCCACTTGAAAGGGCTTTAGAACTCATCTTTGCTTTCATAAGACTAATATCTTGGTGACCATCTCCTGCAATTGGAAAACTGATGAGATTATAATTGCAGAATTAGAAAGCAAGGGAAGGAACAAACGCCTAACTGCCAACCTAATTAATCACTCTCATATCCCCCTAGTCAACTGCTCAGGCCAACCTTTCTTTCCTTTTTTTTTTTTTTTTTAAATAATGTAAATAGAGGTAATTTTACTCCGTAGCTCAATTAAAATATTCAGATAATATCAAGAAATGCTAAACATATGAACTGGAATACCTCTTTGATCGGCTTAGATCATCTTCGTAGTCCATATCTCCATCAAAGTCAGAGTAGAAGGAGCCCTGTTGCGCTCGATACTGTTTACCACCCTGCATATAGGAAAACTTCTGTCAGCATGTTAGTCAAAGTGACCAATGTATTGTGGTGGGTGGAAATTACATCTCTACATGTGCACATAATACGAGAAAACACATCTAAAAAGTATAGGGAATTGATCATGAAAAGTTGGAGAGATATAAAATCCAGGAGAGATGACAGAGAATCCTCTGTCTAAAATTCATAGAAAAAAGAAGTATTTGTGGAGCTCAGAGAAAATGATTTCATAAAATTGCAACTGTTTTTGTATCTTTTGAAACGGATCTCTTTTACATATTAAAAAAATTTGTAGTCGAGAATCGGATATAAAAAAGTTTCAATTCCTTCCAATCATTCATCAGCAGAGCACCACTCTTGAGAGTTTTGCACCTTCAAATGCCATCTACTCTGAAGCTACTCCACTTATATACTGTGATAACCATAGCGGCATTAATCGATTAGTTAGGAAAAATATAGGGGAAATTGAGAAAATAGACAAAATTAGGGGGTCTCTTTGAAAAATAGACACATCATAAAAAATTTTCATGCCATAGACACTTTCTTGACAAAAAGACCCAATTACCCTTATGTATTCAATTTTTTCCCAAATGCTTATTTCTCTCTTCGAATGACCGAAACCCATCTCCCTCTTTACAGATTTGATTTAATTTCTAGAGAATTTGAATTTGAGATTTGAGTTTCTGAAGGATTTGTGAACTTATTTAAGGAAATCGAGTGTTATTTTTTCTCAAAGGCTTATTTCTCTCTCTTCGGACGATCGAAACCCATCTCCCTCCTTACAGATTTAATTTAATTTCTAGAGAATTTGAATTCAAGATTTGAGTTTCTGAAGGATTTGTGAACTTATTTAAGAAAATCGAGTGTTATAATGTGATTTTTGTACGTTAATACGTGTGAAAACCAATGAAATAAGTGAATGCAGTGTTATATCGCAAAGAAGAAGACACTCGACACTCGAAAACAACATGTCGAGTTGTGTCGAGTTATGTAATGTCGAGTATCGAGTTTTGTCGAGTGGTGAAATGTTGAGTGTCGAGTTTTGTCGAGTGGCGAAATATCGAGTGTCGAGTGTTTGTCGAGTGGTGAAATGTCGAGTGTCGAGTGGTGAAATGTGTAGTTTCGAGTGTCGTGTATAGTGTTATCGAGAATCCGACACGACTCGACATGACTCGATACATACGTGTCGAGTGTCGAGATGTGTCGGATGCAAATAATGTCGAGTGTCGAGTGTCGAGTTATGTCGAGTGTCTTCGTGCGATATATAGCTATACTTTTAATTTTTTTTAGTCCCTATAGTTTGTAATTTGATAATTTCATCCCCGAAAAGAGTTGTGCTTGATACAAGTATACTTTCAAAGGGTATTTGAGTTTTTTTGTCAAGAAAGTGTCTATGGCATGAAAATTTTTCAGGATGTATCTATTTTTCAACGAGACCTCCTAATTTTGTCTATTTTCTCAATTTTTCTAAAAATATATGCATTCAAGTATGCGTGTAGTACAGCATCATTACTTTGACAAATCGCAATTTGGCAAATCTATTACACTCATTTAAAGATGAGACTTCCTAATGATAATTGCTAAGACATCTCATATTTTACTTAAGCAGATTATATGAAGACAAATAAGTTCAAAATAGAAATCTTGCACAGAAGTGCGTGCCAAAATTAATCCCTCTGTAATAAAGAAGACTTATACAACCAACTTTAGCACTAGGAGAAATAACTTATAAAACCTCTTTATAGATGGGTGGTTTGCTGCATACCTCAAATCCATGAAACATACATTACAAGTAGCAGAGGTCAAAAAAAAAAATAAAAAATAAAAAATAAAACACTTGTACTCACCTTGAAATGAAGAGATTTCTTTGCTTCTTGCAGTCGACTTTTGAGTTCATTCTTGTGATTTTTCCGCGCTTCACACATTGTTTCAGCCCATTTAATCCTCTCTTGAATCTTGGAAAGCAGATTGTCTGAAGAATCCAACCTAAAATTCATATTTAGTAGCTCTTTTAGACCTCCTAATTAGATCTCAATAAACCTTCAACATCTTTGCACGATATTGCTAATTCATAGGCTAAACAAGCACACATCTACTTCACATTATGGGAAGAATATTGCATATGTTAAAACATCCCCTTACACTTCGGCATAAGTCTAGCTCAATACTTCTTCACTAATTTATCATTTCTATCAGCTTTATTGATTTAAAAAATAAAAATAAAAATCTAATTTCCACTCCCTAGTCATCGCTGACAATTTTGATTTAGAAGATGATGACAATAGCCATAAAGATATATGAGCAAAGGAGTTCCATAGCAGTCAATGGTGTGTCCGCACATATCTGGAAGCTTAAAATTCTTAATCAATTAAAGTGGATAATTATCAGTTGATAAATTTTAAAATGGAGTAACCATCACTCTATACTAATAAGGGTATTTATTAGCTAAGCAGGCTATGAAGTAAAAATCAATGCTGTCACTCGCAATAAAAATCACAGAGCTATAATGACATTTTATGATATTTGTGGGGTGTCAAAAGCTATTAGGAATCAACACTACACGGTTTATAAACAAATCTGCAATCATAACCAAAGTTGTTACCCATTTTTCAACTTGATTCTGGTACTTGAAATGAAATTTCATTATTTTATATTCTGCCATATCAAATTAGTTGCATACTTTACTATGCACAAGTTATGGCCATATTAAGCAAAGAATACTAAATGTAGCCCATCACTGGTCAAAAGGAAGCACTGCACTAATAAGCAGATAGAAATGTGCTTGTCCGTGAATTGTTAATGCTTTGCAAAGCCAAATCAGATTTGGAGTGAACAATTACAAAATTAAACTTCAATAGTTCAAGAGAACACGTATAGAGCAACAACAATCAAAAAGTCTGATTCTAAGTTTCTAACTATCAAAAAGATGAAGACAAAACAAAAGACAAAAAAAAAAAAAAAAAGATAATGGTTGTTGAATGGAGTTTGTGAAAAAGGAAGCTTGATGCTTGAAGTAGATACTTCAGTATACACCCTCTCCATTTTTTCTATTGCGGGCAGTTTAGATCATATCTAGGGGCATATAGCACCGCTCTAGAATAGTAATAATAATGTCTCAAAAAATAAACTAACTCAAATATAATCCAAAATTAAAATGAACATAGCCCAACAAAAAAATAAGTGACATCTAGGCCTAGACCCTATAACCCCCTACACCCACATTACATCATCATCGATATCTCTCATGAGGCAAAACCCACTTTTAAAATCAAATTTGTATTGCAGAGCCCATTTACAAAAGGCTGGGGCTTCAAAGGTAAATAAGCATGTTCACATGCAACAAGCTCTTTGGACACGGGAGAAAGATGTTCTTGAGAGTTACCTTATGCACCATAAAAACTAAAAAAAATCCCGTAGGCAACTTGAACATGGACAGATGATATTCATAAATGAGTAAATTGAGACCTACCAATTTGTTAACCCCTGCATCATGGTTTCAAGTTGTCCTTGTCTTAAATCCCTCCCTGCTGCAAATTGCACCTGCAGATATTATAAGCTCATTATTGAGGAATGAGATTTTAGTATGAATAATCAACTAAAAAAAATAACCAAGGTGAAGAATTCAACCTCAAAACATCTTCTCAAATGATCCAACTTCCCTCTGACTATGCCCTATAGAGGCCATTCAAGATAATCAGAATATTCTCTATGAAGTGAAGAAGTGGTCAGCATACCAAAGAAATTAACAGAAATCTACCCATTTTCTAAGGTGAAAATGAAAACATATCGAGTCTTAATCATAAGAATATAATTGGGTCTGATAAATTGTATCAAAGTAAATAAAAATTCTTGATGATTTTGAAATTGTATATTCCTTACACACTTTATGTCGATGGAAATTTCGTATTCTCATTTTCAAATAGGGCAATCTCTAAAATTAAAATTTTTAAATTATGGGTTTGTGAATCTTTCAAAAATGATTCAAAAGAAACAATTTTGCCCACTAACTTGTTAGCATCACGGCATGATGGCTTTACAATTAAGCAAATCTTGGCAAGAAGTTAAAAGAAGACCTACCACATACATGCATTCATTGATAAGGAAGTCTTCAAGTTCACGTACATTAGCAACCTCAAGTTCCTCTAGAAGTTGATCATATGACAGAACCTAGAGGAGAGTTTAATCAAGTAATAAAGTCCTAGCTTTCATAAAAAATTACCCATAACAAATAATTTCAGACGGTGGTAAAAGAAATCCAACAGATCATCGGTACATCTTGACATTGTAGTGTAGAGATTTCCCTAGGCAAAGATGCTGTCATACTCAATAGTCAGGTAAATGAACAATTCTATTCGTCATGGAAAGCACATTAGGCAACCGGAGATAGAGAACTCAACAAAGTAAAGCTGGATACCTTATTGACTTCAGCAAGAGTAAGGACACTAAGCTGCTTAAGCTTGACCACTTGCTCCGGCACCAGCTGTGGCAGAGTGGCTGCGTTACCTATGTAAACATTCAAACAATTTAAAACCTGTCAAGACACATCTGTGCGCATCAAATATCAACAGACTGAGAAAGAAGGAAAATCAGACATCTGAAAAGCTAATTACATATATAAAAACACATAGAATTTTCCAATACGATCTGTTCTTAATAACGTGTTTCCTAAATTTACAGATTAAGAAAGACTCATCACTTTGACAATTTGATGGCTGTTCGGCATTAACGGACCTTCACTCTTAGGACACGTGTCAACACATCCATAAGATGTAAATAAACAGCACTAGATTCATTTCTTCTGACGCAAGCAACGAGCATTCGACTTTTTTTTTTTTTTTTTAATAAAAAGTGTGTTTAATAAAATTTTACAACAAACAAGGGAAACGATTCTTACTCTTGTAGTCTCTCCATGTTCCATGAGCAAACAAACGAAGCAAATCAATGTACTTAGAATTCTCCGTTTCTTGAAGCTGCATTTGACTTAATTATTGTTTAACAATATACATAATACAAAAATTAATTCATAAAAAAATATATATGTTACAAAGAAATAATGATTAGATTTAATAAACAAATAAAAGATGAGATGCCTTGATAAGGTTGGGAGCGGCTAGAATTTCGGAGAAGGCGAAGAGAGAAGGATGAGAGGTGGCTTCGGCTACGAGGTTGGGTAGAGCGGAGAAGTCATTGAGAGAGGAAGCTTGCTTCACAAAGTGTTCTATCAATTGCGCTTGCTTCAGTTCTATCTCCATTGAATTGAATCGTTTTTCTGTTAGACCAGATACGAACCTTTTGGCGATTGGGAACACGAGGACGAAAAGACCTTGTGTGCTTATATATGTACCGGTTATTCATTCACGATTGGCACATCAATTAATGCTAATGTGAACCAGGCGAATAATAAGCACACCCTTTCTTCAGTAATTATTTGGGCTTTGGCTCGCTTTTCATGGACGGAAGCCCAATCAATACCATTTGAAGGCCCACTTTGCACCGGAAACCGAATTATCTTTTCTTTTTCCTTTAATTTAACCCGCTCCTCTAACAGCAGCCATGGGATGAGATCAACGGTGCAGATTGTTTCAGTGGGTGAAACAAAATTTATAATGCATTAATAACACTTTCTCTAATTCCCTTTTCACCCCTCTTCCTCGGTCTCTCTCCTTCCCTCTTCCTGCGCGATTCTTTCATCTTCTCTTTCTTCTCCTCTTCGCCTGCAACCACACCCTGCTAGTTGTAGTTCGTTCTCCAGCCTCCAGACATCATCTGCGAATGCTCTTGACCTACCGAAACAAATCTTCGTATCCCTGAAAGAACCCATCGATGAAGCCTCCAAGAAGCTCAAAACCGAGTGCAAGTCTGGTGCAGTTCTAATTTTGGTCTTGTCTTCTCCAGCCGCATGTTCAAGGACAGGCTGAGTTTGGTGTTCTGTCCTTTGTCTCCTAAATTCCCATCTGGTTTCTTTCCCCTCCCAAATCAGAGAAGTAAAGCAAAATATTGAATAATGCGAGCTAGGATGGTTGTGGCAAACCTGTGGTGCAGTGTTGTGGTGGTTTAATGGCAGATGTTTTGGGTGACTTGATCTGATTTTAGCGAACTTGGATTCAAAAATTTGTCCCTTTTTATTTGATCTCAGTAACTAATGTTGTAATTTAATTTGATTTTCATCTTATTGATGGAATTACTTATGTTGTAATTTTAATTTATTTTTCATTTTCTTGATGGAATGGAATAAACACTGGTTGCTTTTCGTTCATGGAATAGAAAAGAGAAATTAAGAGATAAGAGGAGAGGAATGGATCGTGTGACGGAAGAGGGAAGCAGAAAGAGAGGGAAAGGGGTGAAATAGGAAAACAAAAATAGTTGTTACACTATCGAATTTCTTTTTTCTCAAATCTGCACCGTTGATCTCATCCAAGGGTTGCTGTTAGAGGACTGGAGAAAATGACAATCCGACGTGCGGATGGGAGAATCACTATTTATATTAATTATTCTACAGTACTGCTGTTTGCCCGCACTGCTAAATTAAGTTAACAAAAATCAAAGAATTCGACCGACGTCCAAGCCACTCCCCCTCTTTACAATCAATTCCACCAATTGGGGGTAGATTCTGTGAGACCCCAAACTTTTGTGATCATTTTGACATCCGTGAACAAAGCTTTTATGCAGATGAGTAACGCAACACTTATTAAACAAATTTGTATACGAAGATTATACAAATCATATGAATATAAAAAAGTCAATATAAAAAATATTGATTAGTATTATGACATTAAGTAAATAATGTTACATCAGCCTTATATATATACAGATTTTATAAGTATAATATTATTATATGTAACTTTTTTTATTTCTTATTATTGTATTTTCACAATAATTGTTAGTCACAGATATTTTGATTAAAGTAAACATCAATAACATGCAAAAGTCATCTATATAAACTGATGTGACATCTTCGTATGATCATCGTATTATCTATCTTAATTATTAATATATATTTATCTAATTAATATATTTATTTATTATTATTATATAAATAATTTGTAAGAGACCGATGATTTGAGACGCCACGGAAGAACTTCAGTTTCAGTTGAGAACGTCTATCCGCGAGGACGTCGCACTTTTCATCCGATAACAATATTATTGAAGGTATAGTGGTTGGTTATTCAAACATTATTACCAAAAAAATTAAATTATATAAAGATCCATATATATTTCCAATCCAACCAAAGAAATATTGATGCTCTCGAATACGGCTTCAGAAAAAAGTTGGTTTGTTTGCTTTGACTTGACTTCACATGATAGTGATTGGATCAATGATTACGTACATAAAATTCAAGGGCAGGTGGTCACTAACAGTAAGCTGAATCTGAACTGATCAAATATCCTATTTGACAAGAATTGTTTGTCCAATTCAAGTTGGAAACATGCCACATTCCTAATCTGATATATATGATCAGTCTTCTTCGTTTCGAGTGTCATTTCCAGCAAACGTCTTTGACTACAAGTTGGATTCCAATTAATCACTTATTCGTTCTCCAATATTAAACGTTAACTACTTTCTTTAATTTAATCACCATCTATGTTAAATTAAATGATGTAGAGTTCACCAGTTAGGTTCCTTATACGTAGACTTACTCATTAAAATTATGAAGTTGAGTTCCAAAAGAAGCTCATGTAAAAGCTCTTTTCCACAAGTTAATTGTATCTGCTTCATATACGCCCGGCTATTGGCCAGACAGGTTACGAATCGTAATCCAAACAAGAATCACCAATTTACCAATCAAGTTAGTCTTCAATTATTTCGTCCATCTTTTTTGAATTATAAAATAAAGTCATGGCGAGATCCGTGTATTGATATTTCATTAATAAACCAAGATTTCCTATCACCGGAATTCAAATCATCGAGAAATTCTCTTGCCTTACTCTACTAAAAAAAAAAAAAAAAAAGAAATCACAGTACAAATCTATTAAAAACTTGAATATAATAATATTAAATTCCTAAGAAAATTCAACGATCAAAAGCAAGCGCGTGCTACATATAAAAGTGTTTGCCTCAGTAAAATGACAACTCTTTCAACATCTGTCAGCACATAATAATCAAACACATTATTTCAATTTAGCGCTCTTTAACTTTCTTGACAAAATAATTTTATTAATCTTATCTGAGTTGATTTTGTTATCAATTGATTGAAAAAATATATTTAACTTGCGAACAATTAGGTAAAGAGTGTTAAGACTTTCTAATTTCAGTGGGTCCAAGCGTAAGTTAACTTCTGTGCCTGGAAGACTCGTTCTTATCTTTTCTTTCTAAATAAAGTCACAAAACTGATTGCTTTTAGACGAGCGAAAATTCAATTTTGACCCAAACAAAAGGGTCTTATTAAAAAGCAACCCATTCCCTAAAAATTTAGATCCAGTGACACCTTTGGTTTTGGTTTTAAAATTACTTGAGTTTCTCGTTTTAATTTTCATCAAATAAGAGCAACAACCATCCTTTTCTTTATTTTCTACTTCTTTCTTCTTCAACTCTTCTATACAACACTAAATCAGTTGCAAAATAAGCTAGAAAAGTGAATTTGAGATGGGTTGGAGTGGTTCTGCAAGATATATATTGTGCATATAATGAAAGAAAATTGATGAAATATGAGTTTTTGCAAAGAACATAAGCACTTGACAAAGATTGCTTGAAACCATCGAGTATCAAGCATCACATCAGACATTGTTTGGCGAAAAACAAAAAAATGTTGGCCATTGTTTGGACATTGTGCCTGACAAAAACTCGATCGATATATCGAGTGTTGGACATTCGAAACTGATACTCAGCAACTGATAGTTATATGATGTCGAACCATTTCAAGTGTTGGTTTCATTCCTCTAACAAGTGATGAGCGTTGAATTTCGACATGTCTAGTGACAGTTGCGACACTCAACAATGCTTCATTTTTATGTCAAGTGTCAAGCTCAACACCGGATGCGTCAAAATCTGACACTCGTCATTTTCAATCTCTATCATCCAAGACCACAAACTCCATATTTACACTTCTCAAGCTTCCAATCATTCATCAACACTCCAAAAAACTAGTTTTCAACACCAAATAACATTGAAAGCACAAGATTGAATCCGTAAATCCATTTAAAAACCTTAGATTTTAAGTTAAAAAAAATCTAAAAGCAACATGGGTTTTATTTCTTTAAATCAAAGGACTCTAATCTACTTTTCATCGTTCTAACATAGGGTTGATAGACAAAATGGTGAAGTTTTGATCGTGAGAAATAATGTTTTGCTTGATTGGGAAGATTAGGGAATAAACTGTAAGGGAATGAAAGGAAGGAATTAATAAGGGATTAATTAAATTGTTAAGTGTATGCAAGTAATTTCACAAGTAAAATAGTCATTGGATTTAGAGGGAGTTAGTTATTTTTCAACGAGACCCTTAGGTCAAAATTTGAATTTCCCCTAGACGAAGCTAAATTACTTGACAATGTATGAAATTGACCTTGTACTGTTTAAGAGCATTTTCTGCAATTGCAGCAACATCTTCTAATGGCCTCTTTCCTTCTCTCTGCTCTAATCTTCCTTTGTTTTCTGGTACTAGTACCTTATTTGTCCACGGCTAACATAACTTTGGGCTCATCTTTGTCCACCTCCAGTGGCAACTCTTCCTGGCTTTCACCTTCAGAGGACTTCGCTTTCGGATTTCACCAACTCAACAATAATTCAGACCTTTTCTTGCTTGCAATTTGGTTCAACAAAATACCTGAGAAAACTATTGCTTGGTATGCAAATGGAAACAACCCAGCTCCAAGAGGATCAAAACTTGAGCTTTCAGCATCCGGGCTTGAGCTGAAAGATCCTAGAGGCAAGACAATATGAGATGAAAAACCTGCAGCAAGAGTGTCCAAGGCTGCCATGCTTGACACAGGCAACTTTGTGCTCACAGGTAATGGTTCTGATGACTATGTTTGGCAGAGCTTCAAGAATCCTACAGACACCTTTTTGCCTACCCAGAGACTTGATTTGGGTAGCATGTTGTTTTCTAAGCTGTCCGAAACAAACTTCTCCAAGGGCAGGTTTGAGCTCCATTTTGATAATGGAAGCCTAACGCTCAATCCTATAGCCTGGCCAAGTCAATTCGTTTATAAGCCTTACTATTCTAGTGATACCTTCAGTTTAAATTCATCCGAGTCTGCTCGTCAGCTGGTTTTCAACGAATCAGGGGACATTTATATTGAAAAAAATAATGGTCAAATTGTTCAGTTGCCTACATGGGATACAATTAATCCCAGAACTGATCACTATCTGCGAGCCACATTAGACTTTGATGGAATTTTTACAGAATATGCTTATGCAAAGAATTCTGATGCTAATAAGACTTGGTGGCCGCTGCGAATCATTCCTCTTGACATGTGTACTATGTTTCGTGACATTGGTAGGGGTACCTGCGGCTTCAATAGCTACTGCTCACTTCAAAATGGGAGGCCTAATTGTACCTGCCCACCTGGCTATATGTTTGAAGATCCAAACGACAGATATAGTAATTGCAAGCCAAATTTCTGGCAAGGCTGTGGAGGAGATGATGGATATGGATCAAGAAATCCTGAAGACTTGTACGAATTAAGGGAGTTAAGTAATGTAGATTGGCCATTTGGTGATTATGAAAGGTTGTCACCTTATAATCGAACACAGTGTGAAAAATCTTGCTTGAATGATTGCTCTTGCGCTGTTGCAATATATGGCAGCGGAACGTGTTGGAAGAAGAAATTGCCACTCTCCAATGGGTGGTCCAGAACCACTGGATTCTCATTGGTTCTCTTTAAAGTAAGGAAAGGAGATTCTACAGCGTTTGGTGACAATCCTCCTGGCAGTGGCAGCAGAAAGAAAGATCGATCAACTTTGTTAGGATCTTTTCTATTAGGTGGTTCGGTATTCTTCAACG
Source organism: Boswellia sacra (assembly GCA_013180625.2). Taxonomy (NCBI): domain Eukaryota; kingdom Viridiplantae; phylum Streptophyta; class Magnoliopsida; order Sapindales; family Burseraceae; genus Boswellia; species Boswellia sacra. The sequence goes on along the minus strand of SNVD02010405.1, from coordinate 90,991 downwards.
TCATTTTGCTTGTGGCTATATTTGTGATTGTCTATATTTGGTATAAGAAAAAATATGGAAATAATGGACAAGACACGAGCTTTTCTGAAACAAATTTGCGTTTCTTTACTTATGACGAACTCAGTGAAGCTACAGATGGGTTTAAGGAAGAACTGGGCAGGGGTTCTTTCGGAATTGTGTACAAAGGTGCTCTGAGAAGTGGTGGATCAAGAAATGCCATAGCAGTCAAGAAATTGGACAAATTGGCTCAAGAAAGGGAGAGAGAATTCAGAACTGAAGTGAATGCGATTGGAAGAATTCATCACAGAAATCTGGTCCAGTTGCTTGGATTCTGTGATCAAGGTGTTAATCGTCTTTTGGTGTATGAATATATGGGCAATGGAACTTTGGCAAACATCCTTTTTGCACTTCCAAGGCCTGACTGGAATCTGAGAGTCAGGATTTCCCTGGAGATTGCAAGAGGGCTTGTCTACTTGCATGAAGAGTGCAATGTCCCTATCATCCACTGTGATATAAAGCCTCAAAATATCCTTCTAGATGAGTATTTCAACGCGAAGATTTCTGATTTTGGATTGTCAAAACTGCTACTCTCTGATCAGTCTCGAACTCGCACCATGATCCGAGGAACTCGAGGATATGTGGCTCCTGAATGGTTCAAGAACGTGCCTGTGTCAGCAAAAGTGGATGTTTATAGTTATGGGGTTATGCTGCTAGAGATAATTTGCTGCAGAAGAAGTGTGGAGATGGAGTTAGAGGAGGAAAGAAGAGCAATACTAACAGATTGGGCTTATGATTGCTACTCTGAAGGAAGATTAGATGTTCTGGTAAATGAAGACGAGGTGGTGAAGGAGGACAAATTGAGGCTGCACAAGTGGTTGATGGTAGCACTTTGGTGCATACAAGATGAGCCTTCAAAAAGACCTACAATGAAGATGGTGTTGCAAATGCTAGAAGGGTTCTTGGAAGTCCCTGAGCCCCCATGCCCCTCTTCATTTAGCGTAACAGTTGAGAATTGAAGCCAACCTAGAAGTGCATCTCATTGTAGCGCATGGTTATGGAAATAACTATAATTCAATTATATATCATCAATGTAATACAGGAGAGAGAGGTTAGCTAAAGAGCAGTTATGAAAAGTGCTCTGAGGGGGAGATTTGTTATTTGTTATTTTTTATTTTTTTTGAAATTTGAACGAGTCTCAATTAACTTAAACTCAAAAGGTTTAAATATTTAAATCTGAATAATTTGTTTATTTTTTTAATTTTAACATCTGAATTAAATGTCTAAAATTAATATTTTTACATGTATATCCTTATTATTTGATGTCGTTTACTTGTATTTTTTGACATATTGATAATAATTTGTAAATTAATATTGAAGTTTTTAAATATTTAAATATTGAAGTTTTTAAATATTTAAATATTTTGTTATTATAATATAAATTGTTTGTAAATATGTAATTATCTATGTAATTATTTAAATATGTATTGTTATATAAAAGTCATATATAAAAGATAATAAATGAATTAAACAAGGGTATTTTTTAGAATTAAGAAAGATATAAACCATTCAAACATTTGCATTAAGATAAAAACTAAATATTTTTAGGTTAGCTTTTTCCATTCAGATGAAAATATTTTAAATTAAGTCTTAAGTGAAAAAAACAAACATCACAAAAAGATTCTGAAATTAAACTCAGATTTCAAACCAAAAAACATTAAGTTCTAACAATTGTGCTTATATATACTACTTTTATATTCAGCTCCTACGTCACGTACTGTGCCAATCTATCGCAATTTTCCTTTATCATGAATAAAATATATCCAGAATAACATTATGTATCGTAATTTCATTCTCAAATTTTACATCTACAGTAGTATGGTTGGGTGTGTATTTATCAAATAGATATTACGTTAGCATAATAAGTGCCATGAAGTATTTTTAAACTAATATCACATAACTTGAAATGTAAAATTAAATCCCAAATTGAGAAAAATGGAACTAAGCTTTTGCTTCATGGTCTAAAAGACAAACTTAGCGAATTCATCCTTGACGTCATCATGGTATAATAACAAAATATTTTTATTTTATTTACTGTTTAATATTAAGTAAAAATAAATTCATAACTGATGTGATTACAATTTAATCACATTGGAATAGGTGGATATCATTAAAATCAAATAGTATGTGTCATCAGTAATGACATGTATCAGCCTTGGCCAGGACCTCGTTCAGAAGAAGAGCAACAGCAACGATGACTTGAGACTTCGTGCAGGTACTTTTAGCTTGGTGAATAAATAAAACATAAGAAATTGTAGATTTAGAGATAATTAGTGAACATATCATCTTGCACTCTTACTCTGATGTTTACAAGATGAACTGCGATTCAAGTGTTAAAAAGTTTTATAATTTATAACACCATGTTCTACCATCACCATTGCCCGATAAATTTTGACAAAAACTATGGAGATTGAATCTAGCCTAGCAAATTTTACAGCACTTCAGGACCATTGTCAAAGTAGCCAATTCCAAATATACAAAAGATTCTATCACTTAATCTGATCACAAGTCTGCAAAAAACTTTTGACTGCAGCAGATTTGAAGCTAACAAGTAAGCACTGCATCCAAATCCTGAAAAACAAAATGAATCAGCATTAATAATATTACTCTTCCACGCAAGTCTTACGCTATCACCTGTACCTAATATTTCATTCAAGAAAATGTTACAAGGAAAATCTTAACCTTCAGCATTCCCTCAAAAAGCAAATCCAAATCAATAATAAGCGCCAAAACATGGATCCCAAATTGAAGGGTCCAATAAGAGAAAACTGACTAAGACGTCCCAAACTTTGAAAGTTCTAAGTTTCAGCAAATAATCTGAATCTGTATATCCTTTGCATTAATGTTCTATGATGTAAGACTATAGAGCATACCATCACCTTCAGTTTCTCTTTCGTTTATTCCCTCCGTACTGCCTCCACAGCCTCAGTATATGCGATACTCCTTCTTGCAATGTTGCCTTCCTATTTTCCCTAAAATTCCATAGCATTGGTACTGTATAACGACCACTTGGATTGTACTCATTCATCTCAGTCAAGGCTGTGATCACAGCTCTGAGAACTTCTTCACCATATTCCTTCTCCAAGTGTTTCAATTTTTCATCCTCCACATTGACAAATTCCTTCACACCACAACACGTAGATTAAAAACATCAATATGAGAACCAGAAAAACAAAAAGAAATCACATACATGTCATTCAGAATTGCAAAAGAAAGTATTACAGAAATAACGTGAATCATTTATGAAGGCGAATAAAACAAAATAAAGAAAAAAATTACAAACCATTAAATACTAAAAAAACAAAAACAAAAATGAGCCATGAGAAATAGAGGTAATCTTAAAACAGGTAAGTTTGAGTGCATAGCATCCATTGCAGTCGACAACCACGCACATTATTAATTGACACCAAGTCAATGACCAGACAAAAATTGATGAAGTGCCAGTAATCTCCTAAGAATTTGCTCTTTTGCAATACAACCAATTTATTACGTATATATGCAGATATTCCTGACCAATGATTTTTTTTAATATTATAATGGATATTAAAAAGAAAAGGATTTTTCTTTATTGTTTCTCATGATCTCACGAATAGAAATGTGGTATGGATAGCTAAGATAAAATTTGAAAATAAAAATAAAAAAAAGGAAGGGGGATGCATACCTTACAGTTTCCTTCCTCATCCTCACTTATTTTAAAAGGATGCCAACCAGGATCTCTTAGATAATCCTCCCATAAGGAACACAGTTCTATTGCTTTCTCGCTTGCTTCTTCACCAGGAAATTTTGTCTCTGCAGCATTTTGGAATGGTCTAGTGTCCAGCTCTCCCATTCTCTTCACACCAATAATGGAACGGCTTGGCCCCTCCTTCAAACTCTGAAACAACAAACTTAGAACTAAATCATGCAAGCATTTCAACATTAGTAAACCACGACTGAAACATAATACAATTTAAGAATTAAATAGCTGACAGATTCAAAGCCACAACAACACAATCATATTGCCAATATTCTAATCCGAAAGTATACAGACACAACACAGGTTCAGATCCAAAAGTGTATAAACCACATGACAATTCACGCACAATCAACAAAAATTACTTCATAGATTCCCGAATTCATATTAAATTTGAACATTTGAACTCATCTAATCACAAAGACAACCATGGATTACATGGCATTCTTTTAGCATATGAATTGAACTTAACCGAACATCACTATTTTCTTAGCTGAAAACATGGGGTAAATAACTTACATTGATTAACACCTTGAGAGCATCCTGCAATTCATCATTGCTTTTGCGCTCCTTGACAATAAGAGCTTGATTAAGATCTTCCATTTGTTCCATTTTTTCTTCCTTCTCCTTTATTTCTTGCAGGAGTGTATCCATCTTTTTCTGGAACTGCATATCTTCCTCTCCCATGTGTTTCATCACTTCATAAGTTCCTCTCTTTTGCTCTATCTCCAATTCCAATGCTTGTTTGTCATCAAGTGTCTTTTGTAGCTCAATAATTTTTCTATCCAGCTCTTCCTTTTCTTTCTGCCAGTTAGTCAGAAATTAAATGAAAAAACACCAGATAGTGATGCATAAGTAACCACTCCTTCAATTACAGCTCAAGATTAAAAAAAAAAAAAAAAAAAAAAAAACCTTATGATCTTCAGCCAGCCTTAACATGTTTTCATCAGCCTTCTTTTGCTCCAGGGTTGCCATCTCATTCTACAAAATAAATTAAAATAGAATACAAAGAAGCAATGATCTTAACAAACAATAAATCAATAGCCAAACTGAAATTGCCATTTAAGCATACAAACAAGGTCTTCGTTGATTCATGCCAAATAAACTGATCAACTCAATTCAGGAATCGACAAACTTAAGGATAAGGGTCCAATACCATCATCTTTTCCTGATGAAGTTTCTTCCTCTCAGTTTCATTTTTGGCTTCTCGGTGCTGCAGTTCCTTCTCATGCCTCTGTAATTCTTGTTTCTGGGCCTCCAATTGCAATTTAGCCTTTTGATGGTCGGATAATATCTTCTCAAAATGATCACGTGCATTCTGCTGCATCTTTCTTATTTCTAGTTGACATGATATTAACATCAGTTATGGTAGAGAATGTACTAGAAGAAAAACAATCGCAAATTAGCTTCAAGGGAACTTAGTAAACTTTAAGCACACCTTCATTATGAGCTTGGTTCATCTCATCTATTTGCGCCACCACTGTGTTATGATAAGTGTCAGTCTCAAAACATTTCTTCTCCATCTCTTTAAGGTGCTTATTTTTAATCTCCAAGGTATGTGTCAACTTCGTCACCAGTGTTGAGGTGTTCCTTTGATCATCAGCTTGTTTCCCTGAAACAGTTTTCAAATCCCGATTCTTACGGAGATGTTCACCAACAAGGCTTTTCGAGTAGAAATCATCATCTCGAGCCACCCATCCATACAGCTCATCTCCTAGATTCTTTGCCACACTGAAATCCTTCTTCCCATGTTTAACATCTTGAAAACTCCTCTCAAATGACATTGCATCCGCAAAACCAACCCAATCCTTGTTAAACTCCACAATTGCGAAACCTGAATGACCGCAGTGGTTCCATAAAGGATGAACCTTCAAGGTATTAAATCCTTTAGTTTTGAATTCCTCCCTAAGCTTTGAACCACTCTCTCCAACAAAACGTCCATCTTTCTTCTCAGTTTTCATATTGGCCACAATACCCACCCAAGGATAGACAAAAAACTGATCTTGCTCATTGTTAAATGTCTTAGAACACTCAGATTTACTGGCAGGTTCTAATCTTTCCTTGGCCGTAAAGTACTTATTCATATATTTCTCTAGAGCTAAGTGTTGAGCTTTTTCTCTCAAACTCCTGCTTTTTGAGCTTCCAACATCAGAAGCATGTCTGAGAAGCTCTTTGTACAGATAATCATACTTCTCCTTTCCCGAGCAGAATGGGCATCTATATGAAGAATTCGTGACTTTAACCTTCAGAATTCCACTCTTCAATTCCTCATACTTCCTATTTTTATACTCTTCCAACTCAGATTTACTAAAATTTTTCTTTGCTTCTGAACTGTAAGGCATTGCAAACCTGCATCCCACAGAAAGATCAAAAAGTAATATCAGCTCAGTCAGTTGAGGCTAAAATTTGCAGGTTGTAAAGATTTCAAACTCTTTTACCAGCAACCAAATTAAGCAACACATTTCATAAATCATCGCTACAGAAAATATGATAAAAACAATGATACAGAGATTACTGGAAAGAGCAATGTTGATTCATGGTCTTGGCCTAACAACCTGTTTGCTAAATTAATCTTATAAGTTATTTCTTCAGGAGCCCTCTGTTACGTGTGGACGTAACAGACCTGGTTACTGGTCTTTTGGTGGGAGAAAATCCGTGTCTATTCTTACCTATTGTTGCAAGGAAAGAAAATTAATAGATAAAGAAATGGATGCAGTTGGTCTAATTCGAGGAAGACCGTGACTTCCGAAATAAGCTTTTGCTTTTAGTCTAAATTCCCTACCCTTCATTCCATTCAGGAGAGTTATTTATACATTTAATTACAACAAATAAAAACAAAAAAGTAGGAACAACCCAACAGAAAAGTTGGAACAACCCCTGAAAATCTTGCCCCACTTGTAGATAAGGCTAACTTTATTTGACTTAGTTATCATACCACTAAGACTAGGTCCACCGAAACTTGGACTCTTATAAATTTATTATTATTATTATTTGAGCACATAACACTCCCCCCCACCTTAAAAAGCTTCCTTGTCCTCAAGGATTAAATTCTGGATATCTCATTTTTAATTGCACCGAATCTTCCCAAGTTGCTTCAGCTGGTGACAATCCCTCCCAATACACTAAAACCTCTTCTTCACCTTTTCTTGTCCGCCTATCTAGGATTGCTAGAGGCATAGGCATAATTGAATCATTGTCTTGAGGTAGCGTTGGCAGATTTGTTTGCACCAATACACTTTCTGCAATACGTTTCTTCAATAAGGACACATGAAAAATAGGATGTATTTTGGAGCTATCTGGTAACTTCAACTTGTATGCCACTGGTCCCACCTTTTGAATTATTTCAAATGGCCCGCAAAACCTTGGTGATAGCTTGATATTTCTTTTCATGGCTGCTGACACCTGACGATAAGGTTGTAGACGCAGATACACAAAGTCTCCAATTTCAAAGCTTTTTTCAATATGTCTGGTATCATATGTCTTCTTCATTCAGTTTTGGGCATTCATCAATTGTTCTCTCAGTTCTTTCATCACTTCATCTCTATTTCTCAGTGCTAGATCAACAGCTTCCACTTGACTAGTTCCAGGAACATAAGACAATAGTGTAGGTGGCAGTTTACCATAGACTATCTCATATGGAGTCTTCTTGGTTGATGAGTGGATGCTGGTGTTGTAACAGTATGCTGCCCAAGGAATCCATTTCACCCATTCTTTTGGTCTATGGCTAGTGAAGGATCTTAAGTACATCTCTATTGTCCTATTAACTACCTCCGTTTGCCATCAGTTTGGGGGTGATATGAGGAGCTAAAATTGAAACTGGTTCCCTGCAACTTGAATAATTCCTTCCAAAATAAACTCGTAAATGTAACATCTCTATCACAAACAATACTTCCAGGCATGCCATATAATTTGAAAATCTGATCAAAGAACACTTGGGCAATACTTATGGCCGTATACGGATGTGAAATTGGGATAAAGTGAGCAAATTTTGACAATCTATCAACAACCACAAAAATAGTTGTCTTCCCTTGAGAACTTGGGAGACCTTCAATGAAGTCCATTGAGATATCAGTCCATACCTGCAAAGGAATTGGCAATGGATGGAGGAGCCCTACAGGAACTGTATTATCTGCCTTGTGTCTTTGAAAAACATCACATTGCTTGACAAAATCTTTTATTGTTTTTCCCATTCCATTCCAATAAAAAACAGATCTTACCCTTTGCAAAGTCTTGTGATAGCCCTCATGTGTACTCGAATGCATTTCACTCACAATTGGCTGTACTAATGGAGAGTCTTCCAACAAGTAAATTCGGCTTTTGAAATAAAGGACTTTATTTTTATACTCCCATGGTCCTATAGCTTCCCCTTGTTTACACAATCTCACTATTTGCTGCAAAGTTGAACTATTTTGCACTTCATCTTGAATAGATTCCAACCATTGCGGTATTGGAGTGGAAATAACGGCAATTACTCCACTATCGTTCTACCTTGAGAGAGCATCTGCCACCACATTTTCTTTTCCTTTTTTATATTCTATGGAGAAATCATACCTCACTAACTTTGCAAGCCATTTTTCTTGGGCTGTTGTCGTTATCCTTTGTTCCCACAAATGCTTCAAGCTTTTCTGATCAGTCCTTACAATGAATTTTCTACCAAGCAAGTATGGCCTCCACTTTTGTACCGCAAGCACTAAAGCCAACATCTCTTTTTCATAAGTAACAAATTTTTACCTTGTAAGGCTTGGCTGAAAAAAGCTATTGGCCTTTTATTTTGCTGGAGAACTCCACCAATTCCAAACCCAGATGCATCACATTCTACAATAAAGGGTTCTTCAAAATTCGGTAAGGCTAAAACAGGGGCCTGTGTCATCACCATCTTGAGTTGCTCAAAGGAATCTTCAGCCATATGACTCCACTTGAAATTTCCTTTCTTAAGCATCTGCGTCAATGGCCTAGCAATTTTTCCATAATCCTTAATAAATTTTTTGTAATACCCTGTCAAGCCTAGAAACCCTCGTAGGCCCTTAACAGTGTTAGGTTTAGGCCATTCTAACATTGCAGTAATTTTTTCAGGATCTACAGCAACCCCTTTACTGGAAATTACATGCCCCAAGTATTTCACCTCCTCCTGTCCAAATAAACATTTTTCTCTTTTCACAAATAACTTGTTAGTTCTTAAAATAGACAACACAATACGCAAGTGTTCTAAGTGATCTTCCCATGTCTTACTGTGAATTAAAATATCATCAAGTAACACTAAAATGAACTTACGAAGAAATTTCTTGAAAATGTCGTTCATCAAAGACTGGAAAGTAGAGGGAGCATTGATGAGGCCAAATGGCATTACCATAAATTCATAATGCCCCTGATGAGTGCGAAATGCAGTCTTAGCGAGGTCATTAGGATTCATTCGGATTTGGTGATAGCCCGATCGCAAATCCAATTTGGTGAAATATTTAGCTCCGTGCAGTTCGTCAAGTAACTCATCTATAATTGGGATTGGGAACTTGTCTTTGACTGTCATCTGATTCAAAGCTCTGTAGTCAATACAAAGCCTCCAAGATCCATCATGTTTCTTCACAAGTAATACTGGAGAGGAATATGGACTCTGACTAGGCCGAATTATCCATGCCTTTAGCATGTCTGAAACTAGCCTCTCAATTTCATTCTTTTGAAAGTGTGGGTACCTATAAGGTCTTACACACACGGGACCACTTTCCTTTTTTAAAGGAATCTTATGATCATGTTCCCTTAGGTGGTGGGAGCCCACGGGGTTCTTGAAACACATCTTTGAAATCTTGCAACACATATTCAATTTGTGAATTGAACGAGGACAATTGAAAATTGGAAGGAAAAGTACCTTATGGGGCCATCAAAGAGAGAGAACATAGTTGTACCACAACTCCATCTTTTCTTTTCTTTAATTCCTTCTCAATTTCTTGTTCATCCACGTACTTATCCTCTGGAGGTGTCAAGCCTTTAAAAATCACTTCTTTCCCATCAATATTAAACTTCATGCATAATTTGGAAAAGTCCCAAATAATGGGCCCCAATGTTCTCAACCATTGTGCTCCAAGCACAACATCACATCCCTCCAAAGGAAGTAACTAAAGGTCAGCAACAATTGAAATTCCTTGAATCACCATACAAACCCCTTTACACAATCCCGCACTGGAAAGTTTTTCTCCATTTGCTACTGCCACCTCAAAATTTTCAACCCCAGTAGGATTAATCCCTACCTTTTTAGCAGCTTTATTGCTAAAAAAATGATGGGTACTTCCCGAATCTACAAGAAAGGTACAAGACTGATTTCCTACCTTTCCTTGGATCTTCATGGTTTGAGGGGCCTGAGCACCATAAATTGCATTGAGAGAAACTTCTGGTACTTCCACAATTTCTTCATTTACGTTCTCCTCTTCTCCATCATTGCTCTCTTGTTCCTCTGGCCATATTCTTTCAAGCAAGAACAATTTTTTACATCTGTGTCCTGGACTAAACTTTTCATTGCAGTTGAAGCAAAGCCACTTTTCTCTTCTTTCCTTAAGCTCTGTGGGAGTCAACCTCTTCACTGGTATTTGATTCTGATTTTTATTCAGTAGAGCAGCTCTGTTAAATGTTGGTTTCTTTACTTCAAAGTTGTTTAACCTCCTATTACTTTGAATACGAGACTCATACAGCCTTGCCAAACCAATTGCAGCAGAAAGAGTTGATGGACGGCATGCTTGAACGTCTGTTTTGATATTATCTTTTAGGCCACTTACAAAACAGCCAACTTGTTGTGCTGGGCTCAATCCTCCTGCTCTGATTAGCAATCTTTCAAATTGGGTTTGGTAATCTCTTACCGATCCAATTTGTTGCAATTTTGTTAGATCACCGAAAAAATCTTGAAATTGTGTTGAACCATACCTATTATGTAATCCTCCTTTGAAAACTTCCCATGTGACATTTGGGGATTCTTTTTTTATCAGCTGGAACCACAATTGTGCATCCCCTTCTAAGTTAAATGAAGCTAACGCCACCATTTCTTCTTCAAGGGTAAGGTGAAAATCAAAAAATTGCTCAGCCCGACAAATCCAACTAGTAGGATCGCCTTCCCCATCGTAACGAGGAAAATCAAGTTTGACTGCTTTAGGATGATAAGTGTTGAAAGAAGTTTCTCTGCTGGCTCCTCCTTTACGGGCTGCACTATGAGAATTCTCATCTTGTTCATGAGCTTTGGAGAATTGATCAAAACGAGCATTCATAGCTGCAAACATTTCTTGCATTTCTTTGAGCAGTCGTTCTTGACCTGTTGCAAGAGAACCCACTTCAACTTCTAAACTTTTCAGCTTTTGCTCCTCCATGTCTGGCTCTGATACCAAAATGTTACGTGTGGACGTAACAGACCTGGTTATTGGTCTTTTGGTGGGAGAAAATCTGTGTCTATTCTTATCTATTGTTGCAAGGAAAGAAAATTAATAGATAAAGAAATGGATGCAATTGATCTAATTCGAGGAAGACCGTGACCTCCGAAATAAGCTTTTGCTTTTATTCTAAATTCCCTGCCCTTCATTCCATTCAGGAGAGTTATTTATACATTTAATTGCAACGAATAAAAACAAAAAAGTAGAAACAACCCAACAGAAAAGTTGGAACAACCCCTGAAAATCTTGCCCCACTTGTAGATAAGGCTAACTTTATTTGACTTAGTTATCATACCACTAAGATTAGGTCCACCGAAACTTGGACTCTTATAAATTTATTATTATTATTATTTGAGCACATAACACCTTCTTAACAGATTATCCCTAAATATTAAAAATATATCATGTAACACGTTGTTTAACTTCATAAAATAAATATCAGTAAAAAGATAAGTGATTAAAAATCATTAAACGTAAGTCATAGTAAGAATGAATCCCTTTTTAATCAAGCCAAATCAACAGCACCAACAGCCATCCACCATGATCTGTATGCTCCTTACAGCTAGCCTAAACTGAAGTTAATTACTGATTTATACCTCTATATCTGTTTTCTTAATATATAATTATAAGAACAAAACAAAAGTACAATTTTAATCAAATAACTGAAAAAGTATAATCTATTTCAACCATTGCTGGTCCATACTTTATTAGTCAAAGGATAAGTACATCAATTTCAAATGAAAAGAGGTTTTTGCTTATAAGCTCATAGAAATATATCTTTCTTTACCCAAAATTTTTCTAAAAAACCAAACATAGCAAAACTTTGTTTTAGCCAGAACATAATCAAACATTCCCATTTCCAAGCCGCATGCAATGAGCATCGAACAAATTCCGAAAACAAAGAATAAAAACTAACAGAGAACATTGCATTATCAATTTTCAGATTGAATTCTAGAACCTAATTTAAAGATCAGATAAACAAGGTCAATATTTCAAAAGGATAAAATCCAGCCATAAGTTAGAACATTATACGTTTACTACTAAATATAAACTTAAAAAAAATTAAATACTAAACTATGAATAATTTGAGTCATAGCATTCTAATATCAATTGAACATTATTGGTTTTTACCTAAATCATTAAAGTTATATCCTCAATTTGAGACCTAAAGACAATAAATGTTGTTTAAATTATCTTCAATATAAACTTCAAGGTCTAACTTATTTTTCTAAAAATGCTTTCAAATTGCAATCAAAAGCCCCTGAATAGCTGTAACCTTCTTATAAAATAGGGCAACAACATAATACTAGGAAAACTTTTAAAAAATAAAATTAAAAATGATAAATGAAAACATAAACACTCACTATACAGAAACACACTCAATCAACAACAAAGCAAAAACAAAAATAAAATTTTAAACAAAAAACACCAAATTCACAAACCTAATTTGTTTTTTTAACTCCTAAACAATTGCCGTCGGCAGCTACTTTTTGCTTTTAGAAAACATGATAGTGCTTTTTTATGAAACTACATTCATTTTATTTCAGTTTCAAAGAAAAAAAAATCATTTAAAATGCATTTTAGTACGGCAACAAATTACAAACAAAAACAAAAATGCCTCTTGTGTACAACACTACTACACTTTTTTGAGCAACCAAACGTCACTTATCCATATTCCAACAGAAAAACACACCTACGAAAACGTATATACATGTCCATACCTTGTAAAAGTTCAGAAAAAGAGACGTATTGAAATTAAAGAGGCAAAAACGAAATATGAAACACACCAAAGTGTTGAGAAGAGAACCAGAAAGAACTGGAATGTGAGAGAGATCGATGGAGATGGAAATTTTGGGAGACAAAAAGGAAGAAAAACCTCTCCTTCCTCTGGAAGCAACTGAAATAAAAATTAAAAAAAAAAAACTAAAATCAGCACAAACCAAAAATACTAAAATAAAAAACATAGCAAAAATAAAAGAAAATAAAATAAAACACAAAAATACACAAATTTATTATCATTTACTCCTTAACCGATTGCCATTGGTATCAACCTTTTGCCCACAGAAAACATGAAATAACCGATTGCTACTCGTATCAACAATTACAAGTTAAGCATTCATCAGGGAAAAAGAGAATTCAAATCGCAACGGATTCTGGGTTTAACGTGATGAACCATTTAAACGGATGCAAGTAATGTGTTGTCCAAGCACAGAAACAGAAAGGGCAGGGCACCAACAATAAGCTTTTCAAAGAAAAGCTTAAAAAAGAATAACAGTGAAGTTAAAGTATTTCTTACCAAGATTATACTATGAAAAAACATAGAATTGGAAATTTGAATACATGTACAATGCAGCACAACACAGAAGAAATCTAGAAATAGAAAAACAATTCCAAAAAAAAAAAACCTAAGAAATGATGAAATGAAAGCAGAATACAAGTGAAAAATAAACGAACACCTTGAGACCAAAGTAATCTAATGGGTTCAATTTTGCCAGGCACAACACAATCAGGACCAGCTGCTTCTACTGTAGCTTCTCTAGCCAACCCAGTTTCTACCAGATTCCAGTCCTCCGACAAATATAAAAAAATTACTATATGGATTCGGCGAACTAATAAGAATTTAACTTTATGGTTCCTGCCTCACTGTTACTTGTGTGAGGTTATTCCGACGACCCCCCTATATTTGTCAGACTTACCAGACCACCAACTTTTCAGAAACCTCACTGACCCCCCCAAACGTTAGTCGCCGTTATTTCAAGCAAAGAAAAGCAAGGGCAACAAGGTAACTTACGGTTGTCAGTAAAATATCTCCACTTACATAGAAGAAGGAAAATAAATCGCTAGAAACAAGGCAATGAATAATTTGGGGAAAAAAAAAATCAATCTCCAAGTAATTTACATCGCCGACGGTTCTTCAAAGGCCTTACCCACCGTGGACCCCAAAAAAAAAAAAAGAACCCATGTTTTGAGAAGATCGTTCATGGATTATGCTGCTATGTGGAAATCTACATCGCCGACGATTCTTCAGTGGGTAAACCTGGTTCATGCTCCATGGATTATGCGGCTATAGCTGAGGATTATTCGTGGTATTGGCTGCTTAGGAGATCTGATTGAAAGGGTTTTTTAACATCATTGGTGGAAGTTAAAGATCTGTCGCACTAGCACAACCGTAACAGAGGCGCACATGAAAGCTAGCTCCATGGATTCGTATGATGTGCAAATAGGTGCGTGGTTGACAAGCCATAAGGTGTTGGGTGGTGGCATCTTTTACTCCAGATGGCGGCAACTTCACTGTAAACCCCTATACCAAGTGGAGAAGGATAAAGAGACTACTGTTCTGCTACAAGTAAAACTAGACAAGCCTTTGAAGTTCAGTTGCATTGGTGCTTGAGATAGAGTGGTTATAGTTCAAGCCTTTGTAGTGTAGTTGAGATAACAGATGGTGGGAAGGTGATGGAAACTGATGGATGGGTCAATGGCAGAGACGAATCGTACAAACTAGGAGGTAGAGGCAATTTCGAAAGGAGCTGGAGATACAATGGCAAGGGCGAAGGAATCGGAATAGTGAGTGATTTTTCCGATTTCTATCGTCGGAACGAGATGGCTTTACCCGGAGGACAGGAAAATTGGGAGAATATTTAGTTAAGGGTAATATAGTAGCTTTACATTCTGAGATGAAAGACTGATAACTTAACTGAAGGGAGACTAACGTCGTGAGGGTTACGGACGTTACTGAAAAGTTAGGGAGCCACTGAGTCTTTTGACAAATATAGGAGGGTCGTCCAATACGGTGAGTGAAAAAATTTAATATGAAAGCATTTTAATGTTACATGTTTTATATGTATTATTAAAGTAATATCCCCAATTCAAGATCGGAAAAAAGCAAAACGTTGTTTTAAGTTATTCTCACTATGAACTTCAGAGTTTTCTATAAATGCTTCGGAGCACCTTAACAGCTACTGTAGCTGTAAGCTTCTTCTACGAAATATAGCACCAACATAATTCCCAGAAAAGTCAAAAATTAAACGTAGACACTCACTAAAGCAGGAAGAGCACTTATGTCAACGACATAATAGTAATAAATAAATAACAAAATAATATAAAACACGGAATACGCTTTTTTTTTTTTTTTCGCGGCTTGATTGATGCGTCGCATTAGATAGCATGTAGGTGGGTAAATTGCATAAAAAAAAATGAGCCGAAATTATGCAGCTTACCGTCATATGTTAAGGTCGCATAAGTGAGTAAACGCATCATAACGATGGTCTTTTGAGGTGAGACTTAACATGGTCAAAGTAATTATATTATATATATTATTAAAATATTTAATTATATAATTTTATTTTTTTAAATATAAATAAATAAATATTTAAAATATATAATTTACTAAATATTTATATTGAATCAATTATTTTAATATAATTTATTAAATAGATTAATAAAAATTTAATTATTTAAATAATTGATTTATTATAAATAATTTTTAAAATTATTATAATTTAAAATATTTTATTATTTTTAAATTATTTTAAAATTTTAATATAATTTATACAATCTTTTATCAAATATTAATATTATTTATGATTTATATAATATAATAACAAATCAAATATAATATAAAATTTATTCAATTTTATACAACATAATTTAAAATAATACTACCCAATATAATCGATATTATATTATTCCATACAAGATAGATCAAACATATCCCTACTTCTTAACCGATAGGCATTGGCAACAACCTTTTGTTTTTAGAAAACATTGAAGTACCTTTTGCTTTTAGAAAACATCAAAGTGCTTTTTTATTTAAAAAGAAAACTGATTTTACTTCAGTTTTAAAAAAAAAAATAATAATGCGAAATCCGTTTTGATACTGCAACAAAAACAAAACAAAACAGAAAAATAAAAAACCTCTCTGTACACTATTTCTTCCACTTTTGAAGCAGGCAAGCATTTAATAGACATGTTCATAAATATACCTTGTAGAAGTTGAGAAAAAGAGAATTGATGGAAAGGATGTAGTGAAACGAAAGACGAAACGACGCCGGAGTGTAGAGAAACTAAGCAGAATGAGTGACATTGGTGGAAACTGGAAAGATGGAAAATAAAAAGCCTCTCCCTGCTGTGCAAGCCAACTCTCAAGAGCGTCAGCCTGTCACTTCTTCTACCCTTTTTACGGTAGGTTTATGACTGATATTTTGTGGGGCTAGGATACACGTGGAGGCTACAGAGTGGATTTGTCAGTCCTGCCAGAGGGGTGATCCAGTAGTGGAAAAGTAAGAGTTGCATCGGTCCAACCACTGTCTCCTTATATAAAAATCATAAATATATTATAAAAATAATAAATAAATAAATAAAAATTATATATAAAAATTATAAATAAAAATTATAAATATAATTTTTTTAATTAAATTATAAATTTTAAATATATATTTATATTTTTTATATATTATAATAAAATTGATATACGGTATAATAATAACAATATCATAGCAGAACCCGAAATAGTAATATCACAGTCAAAGATTGTTGATTTAACTTTGCATCCTGAGGGTGAGAGAGAATGAGAATAATAATGTGATCGCTAATCATTAATTAATTAATTAAGCATTACTCCCCTAATCAGCTTGAATTAAGCTTCACCTGCCTTAGTCAGCAGTCGCGTTGAATGTGATTTTTATTCTATAGACGAATGACAAAGAATTTAACGTTAAGAAGAAAAAAACTATAAGAAAGCACACTCCATGATCAATTTTCAGATCCAATTTTAGAAGCTAATTTAAATATTGTAGAAAGATTTAATAATAAACATAAAACTTGTAATATTAAATACAAAACTAGGAACAATACGAGTTACAAGAAGAATTTTATGTCAATCAAAGCATTTAGCGAATATATTTTACATAAATTTGTTCAGCTCTTGTTCAATAATTCACTTCTCTAACATTTCCTTCCTTTCCTAATATTAAAGAATGCGCAAAGGTTTGAATTTTACAGCGAATTTTGATATTAATACAATATACTGATTAATCCTAAAAGGAAGTAAATCCATCTCCGAATCAAATATTAATTAATTTTAATAATGCTATGCGTATAAATCTGTATATAACTTTATATATAAAGTTAGACGTGGAATAAAGTGAATATAAAGATTAATATGAGTTATTAATGTAATAAATACGATGAGTTATATGATATTAAATGAGCAATATCACATCAATTTTGTATATAAATTTTGTAGAAAGACTTCGTAAATATAGCATTACTCAATGAGTAATGCTACTCATACAAACTATTTATACAAACTCACACATACAAACTGATATGACATCCATATATGATCATCACATCACTCACATTAATTAATGTCATTTATTATTAATATATATTTATCAAATCACTGCATTTATTTATCAAATCACATTCTGCCACGTCAATTTATATGTGTGAGTTTGTATAAGTAGTTTGTAAGAGTAGCATTACTCTTACTCAATTAATTTTTCTTTCCTGTGATGACAGCTCCACTTTCTCGTCTTGCTTATGGCAAAGCTTATGCTTTTCTTGCTTCTCTCATGTTTGTTTGTGTGAAAAGATGGAAATAATGTCCAGGACTCGAGCTTTTCTGAGACAAATAAAACTCTAAACACTAGACACTAAACACTTAATCCCACGAGAATTTTTATGAAAGCCTTTTATTTGCTTCTCTTTGATGAAAGTTTGATTTTCTTATAATGTATCCTAATTTTTGACATAATTCTTCTTCTGATGATCGATTCAACCTCTGATCAAAAAGATATATTTTCGTTTCTTTACTTACGACGAGTTCAAGGAAGAACTAGGAGGGGTTCTTTTGGCATTGTGTACAAAGGTGCTCTTAGAACTGGTTCAAGAAATGTCATAGTTGTGAAGAAGTTGGACAAGTGGCTCAAGAAAGGGAAAGGGAATTCAGAATCCAAGTGAAGTGAATGCAATTGGAAGCCCACATCACAGAATCTAGTAAGTTGCTTGGATTCTATTATCAAGGTATTATTCGGCTTTTGGTATACGAATTCATGAGCAATAGAACTTTGGTAGATTTCATTTTTGGTCCTGATTGGAACCTAAGGGACTGTTTGATTCCACCACTTAAATCTAAATCTGAATCTGAATAGATTAAGTGATGTAAATTTTTTTTGTTTACTATTCTAATCACTTATTTTTAGACATAACTATCTGAATTGAAAAAAATGAAAAAAAATCACTTTTTTTCTTCAAAACATCTGAAAAGTTTAAAATGTTTTTAATACCCCTATCTCATATTATATAAAAACAAATCAAATTTATTTGTCGGCAACTCATCTCTCCTCTCCTTTCCTCTCCTTTAGACGATCACCGAGTAAAGCCGCGACTGATAGCAAACTCCGGCGACATTCCGACGAACTCTTTTGAAAAAATGGGTACCAAAATCCTCATAGTGCCGACGGTGTTGCCGGATGCGCGATTCCGATGGCGGCAGAGGATGTGGTGGCTCCAGCAACCAAATTTTCAAAAAAAAAAAATCGTTTTAAATAAAATAATTAACTGATATAATATTATTTAACCGTATTTAAATTTCAAATTTTAATTTTAAAAAAATTAAATTATTTTTTATATATGATATTAGTATCTAAATAGAATAACCACTATAATATAATCTATTTAATGTGTGTGTGTGTAGATATATGTATTTGAAATTTTCAAATTTAATTCCTTTCATATGCATTATTTAATAAAATTAAAAAAATAAAAATTTAATGTCGTAATTTAATTAAGAAATAATTAAAGTATGTAATTATTGATACTATTGACATATATCAAACAAGCTATAAATATATTGCATTTCTTTAATAGGTAAGCCTATTATTTATTTCTATTGATATTTCAATTTAATTTTGTAAACTATTTAATTTTATGGTGTTTAACATATTTAAAGCAATAAATTTTAATTTCCATAATAAAAATAAATATGTCACATTCAAATTAATTGGACAACTTAAGACTTTAAAACATCTAATTAATTAATTAAAATGCCTTTTTGAGAACAAATTATATGATTTAATTTAACATATTATATGTGTGTGCATAATATTAAATCTTAAATACTTGAGAAATGATTATAATAACCTTGAATTTGTCAATTTTAAATTTCTAATAAAAGAATCAAATTTTTATAGGATTCTAATAAATATAATATAACTATTTGGAAAAAGCATTTTAGTTTAATTTTATTAACTATTTAATTTTTAAAAAGGGTTATAACAAATATAATAATTATTATTTGAATAAAAAAAATTTGATATAAATTTATTAACTATTTGATATTTAAAGACTTGTAATAAATATAATATTAAATATTTGGATAAAAATTATTTTGATTTATTTTATTAAATTTTTAATTTTTAAAAGATTGTAACAAATATAATATATAAAATATATATTTCCTATTATAAGAGTAAAAATATCACATCAAAAATAAGATATCCTTGTACCACTTTGTTTAAGAGGTTTGTATCAGAGTAAATAAATATAATTTTAAATGATATAAATTAAATTTAAAAAATATTTAAATCTAAAAAATATAAGTGATGTAAACAAACATTCACTAAGGGTCAGGATTTCCTGGAGATTGCAAGAGGGCTTGTGTGCTTACATGAAGAGAGGAACGTCCCAATCATCCAGTGTGATATAAAGCCTTAAAATTATACTACTAGATGAGTATTTCGTCGCAAAGATTTCTGACTTCGAATTTTCAAAATTATTACCCTCAAATCAGTCCCGAACCCATACCATGATCTGAGGAACCCTGTGGCTCCTGAATGGTGCAAGACCATACCGGTTTCTACCAAAGTGGATGTTTATATTTACAGGTAATGTTATTAGAGATAATTTATTGTAGAAGAAGTGCGGAGACGGACTTGAGACGAGGAAAGAAGAGAGATACTAACGGACTGGGCTTATGACTGTTACGTTGAAGAAGTGTGTAGATGTTCTGGTAAACAGAGACGAGGTGGCCATGGTGGACAGATGCAAGCTGCACAAGCGCTTGTGCAAACAAGATCCTTCAGAGAGACCTACGACGAAGATGGTCTTGCAAATGTTGGATGGCATTTCGGGGTTTCCGAGCCGCCATGCCCTTCAGCATAGCAGTGAGACTTAAAGCCACTAGTGAGAGTATGCTACATGGTGAATAGTATTGTAATATACTAATTTTATACCCTAATTTTTCCATTAAAAAAGGAAATTATCTTGCTTACTGTCCTCTTTAAAAATAGGTTTACGCCAAAATAGAAGATTTTCTGCCCTCAATTTATAGATTATGTTCTTTTTAAATTCAATTTAATTACGTCTTGAGAGGTATGATACGCGCATCATGTGATTTTGGTTGGCTGCGCATGACAATTACAATGACAATATTTTATGTGGGAAGCAAGGCTTCAGACACAGAGAGTATCAAAACAAAGAGTTAAAATGAATCAAAGGATAATCAGAATTAACTCCAAACATAGCATAGAATGAATATTTTATCAGAGAGAGTGAAAGTCGTGTCTGCAAACTCCCAATTTCTACATCTATTGTTGAGATCAGCCCAAAATAAGTAGCGTAATCGTTTTGGGCAAAGCAGGGCTAACAACAAGCCACTGAATCAGTTTGCTTGCCCTGTCATATCGTAAACTGAAAAAGGCACCATACAAGGATGCCCGTTAATTTTATCAATAACAACCAAAATTTCCAACAAGGAACTTAGATAAGCTCAAATTGCCAACCTCAAGAGGCAGCTCAAGCCTTTTTTGAGAGGGCAATGACATTGAAGTTGTTTGAGTCAGGATTTTTCTGGATCATGCCCTGAATGACTTTAGCCGCATCCTGTTATGCAAGAAAAGCTACAATCAATATATGGTGACACATTATGGAGCACTATGCAATAAAGAAAAACATGCCAGGAAAAGAGATGCAACTTCGGGCGTGCTCCCTTGGCTTGGTTTACAGCAGGGGTGAAGCATTCTGCTTGAGGCTGACAAGCAACACAGGTTGCTAGGTTGGATCTCTTGATTGGATTTTTCAAACAACGTGAGATGAATATCCCAAAAATATCATAACCCAAAACCAAGCCAGTGTACCAACTCGGAGCCAAGCAACACAAAGTGGTGGTGATAGGCCAAACATGCTAAATTGTAGCCAATGTTTCTTCTTCGAACAAATAAGTAAAGCATTAACCTCTATAGACATTGAAACCCTTATGTTCTACAATTTTTTCCCCTTAAGATCAAAAACAGAAGTACTAACATATTTTCAAATGCTTGGGAACTAAGATGCAAGGCTGAAGAGCACAGAAATGAGTTTTTGTGACCCAAATTGCTATACCTGCAATAAGCTACTTGGTGACGAAGCACCATGAGATATTGGTACTGACTTCCTTCCATCTAATTCATAAAGTTGCCCTACATATAACATGTTGAGATTTAATAGAAAAATAGTAGCATAGAATCAACAGCTGAATTGAAAACGCAGAATAAAACAGTTTGCTTAAAAAATTAAATATATTGGAGAAAGTATTTACCATCCACACAAGTGAAGCAGATAAAATGAGTATCCACGTTATCTGATGCCTGTAAATTAAAATAGTAAGGGGAAAATTATGAACCATTTCAAATTTAAAGATTTCTTTCTCAAAGATTATCATAACTGCAAGACAGGCAATTTGCACCGACAACCAAACATCAGCAATTTTCACTTCCTGTAGCTAGCTTTATGAGAAGGTCTTGCCTAATATTGAAGCCTCCATTTCTTCAGAAAAAAGGAAATATTTAAAACCAGTTTTATAGAGAGAGAGAGAGAGATAGAAGAGAGAGAGAGAGAGAGAGAGAGAGAGAGGGTAAATCAACAAAGAAAAGGTTTTGCTATTTGTTCGGATAACAATTAAAGAATTATTACGGATGTAACAAGTAGCTCCATGTTGACCAAATTTACATAATACTCCCAAGTAGAACTAGTAACATCCATATTCACTTGTGATGCTGACACCATAACAACATACCTCTGTATCGCCTGCACTAGCAGCAACTGAATGAGCAACTTCCATTTCTGTGTCATTCTCTAGAAATTTTGCACGCTACACAAGCATATAAAACCATTAGAAATGTAAAAAGAGAACACATTATTCCAACGTCAACAGACAAGACTGTGGGCACGAGGGCATGGAAGAAGGAAGAGCAGAAATAGAACCTCTTCTGGATTCAAGCTTGCTGTGGATTTGAAAAACTTATCCAAGAATGATCCATCATCTAAAATAACAAGGAAATTCCAAAAGGTAGCAAGGTGCAAGTTACAAACAAGCCACTCCTATCATTTAGTGGAACCATGAATGCAAGAGAAAACTGTATGCATTACCAAGCACTCATATGCCCAGTATACCAAACCTACATCATATGTGACTGGGACAGTCAAGTTTCAGGACCGGACAGCAAAGACCTACGCTTTTTTTGGCGCTCAAAATCAACAATTACCCAGACAGTTGCTCAAGTAGAAAATAATAAGGCCAACTCCCATGTGCAATATCCATAGGAGGTCACTTTGCCTTTTTATTCTCCCTCTATATTTTTCTTTGTTTTATAAAATCACATTAAATATGTAGAATTGAGCATCTGATAATTGGCCTCTGCATATAATGCTCTTTAGAAGCCACCCTTTCTTATTTGAGTACTTCAGCTGTTTCTGAAAATATGCCTCACCATACAATCTGCATTATCTTTCTTTTTTAACTACTATTATTATTTGTCTTTTCCGATCAGTTGTAACGTTAAATGGATGCCTAACAGATTCTAAGGCTATGTGGTCCAGTCTAAAAAATTCCAAACTCAAAAACACATGTAAATGCACTCACACAGAGTTTCTAAATTCATTCACAACTTTATCTCAATCTATCTGCTTACATGCTACCTTTTAATACATTTCATAAGATAATTAGCAGCAAGTAATCCCAACCAGGGGTGAAAAAACCACAAAGTAGAATTGTCTCTCCAATTGTTAGTCCTTTTATTGCCTCTCCTCACAAAAAATATTACACTTAAACAGTACCATGCACTTTTAAGTTGCGACTTGTTAATGAGACAAAAAGTTGGAACTACTTACTAAGCTTGATTTCCGAAGTGACGTTCCCAACAGCATGAAGAAGTCCAACTGTTCCACAAGCATTTCCAACAGTTTGTTTCATAAAATAAACCTTACTGCTGTATTCCTAGGAGAAAATTTTGAAGATTTTAGTAAAATCTTGCTTCAAAAAGCAAAGTGAATGGTAATAACAATTACTCTAGTTTGGAAGCACATTATAAAAACATGGAAATTCAATTCAATTAAAAATATGCACATCATAAAACAACGAACCATACTTTACTTAGAAATATTCATAAAAGATACAGTACGAAGGCGAAATTCTGCAGTACTCACCTTTTTCTCTTTTTCCTGCAAGAGTCTTTCTTCTTCACTCTATTTAAAAAAGAATAAATAAATTAATTAATTAATTAAATTTTTTAAAAAATTCAAAAATAAAATGCACCATAAATCAGCAAACCATTATATCCTCATAATTCACATTAGAGCACAATTTGACAAGGTAACATAATATATATATACATACATATACATATATATATATATATATATATATATATATGTATGTATATATAGACACCTTTGCAGTAAGAGGATAAAGAAACAGAACAGCAAGAACAGGCTGTGGAACCATAGCTAAGAGTTCATCATCCAATCCATACACATCAACGCACTCAGCCTCTCCCTCTGGAAGACCCAGACCCCAAAGGAACTGCACAAAGGAACAACTCGTCAATCTTCTCTGCAACAACTCATACTCCAATTCTACTCAAACTTCAAATAAATAAATTTTTAAAAATATATATATAAGATCCTATTGTACTCTCGACGTGATTTTGCGAAAAATAGACAATTCACTTAACAAAGCGGTTGTAATCGTAGCATGTGCCGTTAAGGGATTCCGTGTCAAGGATCTCCATAGAATAAAATTAAAAAAAGTAAGAAAAGAAATTAATATCTTCTGGCATGATTTAGTAAAAAGAGAAATCAGAGTTGATGGAAACCTGGTTCATGACATCAGGATTAGCTTCAAGAGGAAGCCACCTCTTACTTGAAGGAGCTTCGTCTGGAGTTGCCATTTTGCTTTCTTACTTGAGAGTTTTCGATTGAGTGGGAAATCGGAAACGATAGATTCTTCCTCTTTTCCGCTCTTCTTCTTAGCTTTAGTTTTATGTATAGGTTTCGACTTTCGTGAGAAGTTGAAACTCCTTTTAAGCTCAGTAAAATGTTAATGAATAAATCATAAATAAATCTGAGGTTTTTTTTTTCCAAAAAAAAATTTATCCTTAATTTTGAATTAAAATGGCTTGTTTGTCCCTTGATGGCCCGAAATGTTATTCGTAATTTTGGCCCAATAAAACAGCATAATTTTGCATAGGGATTGTGCTTAAGTTGGTGCCTTGCTAATATTCATTGATCAGATAATTTTAATAAGTATTATCAAATTTGGATTTAATTTTAATTCAAAAATAACTATATATTTTTAATTAATCATATCTTTAAATTTATATAAAAATCATCATTTTCATCCTTCAAACCATCATTTTCAAGGGTTTAATTAATGAAAAAAACAACTTCAAATATGTAATTAATAAGAAATGCATAATTATTATTAAGTTAAAATTAAACCAAAACTCAAAGTGCTTATTAAAATTATGTCATTCATTGGTCGATACAGAAGAGTTAGGGATTAACATTTGAAAACAATGGCTTTATGTTACTGCTTCTTAAACAGAACAAGGATCCGACTTTCTCAGTCTTATCGTCATTCTTCGATCAAATGAAAAAGCTACGGGAAATTGTGTTGAGCATTATTTGGCTCATATGCAAGGATCCAACATCGGTAAGGAGAAAAACATGGGTTTCATGTGACCCTTATAAAAGAAGCCATGTGGGAGAGTTTTATGTGTCCCATTTGAAATATCATTCCACCCCCTATATTTGTAAGGTCTCACTAATAAGACCTCATAGTTTAAGGGCCTTTCAGTATGGACCTTAAAGTTTGTAATATTTGTTTTTTTCCCCTTTGATTTTGGGTATTTGTAGTATTGCCCAATTGTTTGGGTAACTACAGTTTGGCCCAACTATTTGGGTAATTACAGTTTGACCCAATAGTTGTGGTATTTGTATTGTGACCCAAAGTTTGTAATTCTCTTTGAAGATAGTGGAAAGTTTCTTCATCGGCGTCCGAGGACGTAGGTATTTATACCGAACCTCGTTAAATCCTGGTGTGTTTTCTATTTCTGCATTATGATTGATTGGTTGCCTCTTTAGTTGCTATTATATTCAATTATCTAGCATATAGTTGTGGTTGTGCATTTTGGGTTGTTCTGTTGGTTATCGCTTCCGTTGTGCATAACAATTGGTATCAGAGCCGAAGGTTTTGGGTAGTTAGTGACTATTTCATTAAAGCACTTGCTACTGTTCTGGGCTGTTGATTTTGGATTGCTAGTTATTGAATATAATAGTTTGTTTGGAGCTTGGTTGTTGGTGATTTGTGTATCGAGCTTATTTGTGAGAGGTAGTTATGGCATCATCGTCGACTGTATCAGAGAAGATAGTGACAGTGACAAATACAAAAATAGATGTTGAAAAATTTGATGGTCGAAATAATTTCGGCTTATGGCAGAGTGAGGTGTTGGACGGGTTGTATCAGCAAGATTTGGATATTGTTCTGGAAGAAACAAAACCAGAAGATATCAGTGCCAGAGATTGGGACAGGCTGAATATAAAAGCTTGTGGGTTAATTCGCTCTTGCTTGTGTAGAGAACAAAAGTATTCGTTCACTAAGGAGACATCTGCAAGCAAATTGTGGAAGGCACTGGAGAACAAATATATGAAGAAAAGCAATGAGAATCGGCTGTACCTATTGAAGAGATTGTTCCGTCTCCAGTTAAAACCAGGTACGAGCATCAGTTCTCATATTGATGAGTTTAATAAGTTAATTGCTGATTTGTTAAACTTAGATGAAACCTTCAAAGATGAAATTAAGGCTATGCTATTGATTGGCTCACTTCCGGATGAATTAGATCATTTGTGCATTACTCTTATCCATGGGAAAGATAAACTGTCTTTTGAAGAAGTTTGTTCTGCTTTGTTGAATTATGAAATTCGTAAGAAAGATCAAAGGGAACATAGGGATGAGGCAGTAGATGCATTGACAGTGAGAGGGCATAGTCAAAGTAGGAAACCAGGAAAAAAGGGAAAATCTTGGTCGAGGGGTAGATTAGGAAAAGATGAGTGTGCCTTTTGTCGTGAGAAAGGGCATTGGAAGAAAGATTTTCCTAAGTTGAAAAAGAAAGATAAGGACAAGACTGTTTCTGATGCATGTGTTGTTGAGCGTGAGGATGATAGTGATTCAGATATATGTCTAGTTGGTCATCCATCCACTTCTGTTTCTGATGAGTGGATTATGGATTCAAGTTGTACTTATCATATGTATCCACATCGGGATTGGTTCTTTCAGTTTAAAGAGCTTGATTGTGGAGTTGTGTATATGGGCAATGATGATATTTGCCATACTGCTGGGATATGTTCGATCCGATTGAGGAATCATGATGGACTGACTAGAGTTCTGACATATGTTCGGTATGTACCGAAGTTGAAGAAGAATCTCATCTCTTTGGGAGCCTTAGAATCTAAAGGCTGTGGTATATCTATTCGAGATAGTATTCTGAGGGTCACTTTAGACGCTCTTGTGGTATTGAAAGGCACTAGGAGGAACAACTTGTATTACTATAATGGTAGTACGTTTATTGGATCAGCGGCTATGGTTTCTGATAATAATACAGATTCAAAGATCACGAGACTATGGCATATGCGTTTGGGACATGCAGGTGAGAAAGCCTTATTCAGTTTGGTGAAGCGAGGCTTATTGAAAGGTGCAAAGACCTGCAAGCTGGATTTTTGTGAACATTGTGTTCTGGAAAAGCAGAAGAGAGTGAAATTTGGCACCGCTATTCATAATACCAAGGGTATTCTTGATTATGTTCACTCAGATGTGTGGGGACCTACTAAAACCGCATCTATGGGAGGTAGGCACTACTTTGTTACTTTTGTTGATGACTTTTTCAAAAGAACTTGGGTGTACTGTTTGAAATCAAAAGATGATGTACTTGATGTTTTCCTTAAATGGAAAAAGATGATTGAGACACAAACTGGTAAGAAGATCAAGCATATCAGAACAGATAATGGTAGTGAGTATTGCAGTGATTAGTTTTTGAAATTGTGTTGAGATGAAGGTATTGTACGTCATTTTACTGTTAGAGGTACACTGCAGCAGAATGGGGTGGCAGAACGCATGAACCGGACATTGCTGGAGAAAGTTCGGTGTATGTTGTCCAATGCTGGGTTGGGCAAGGAGTTTTTGGCTGAGGCTGTGACTTATGCATGTCATCTCATTAATCGTCTACCTTCAGCTGCTATTGGTGATAGAACTCCATTGGAGGTATGGTCTGGACAACCTGTTTCTGATTATGATTCTTTACATGTTTTTGGTTCCACTGCATATTATCATGTGAAAGAATCTAAGCTGGATCCTAGAGCCAAAAAAGCGATTTTCTTGGGATTTGCTTCAGGAGTGAAATGATATCGTCTATGGTGTCCTAGTTCGAGGAAGATTGTATCCAGTAGAGATGTGACATTTGATGAGTCTTCAATGTTGAAGAAATCAGAAAACCAGACAAAGGTGAATGGTACTCCACAGCAGGTGGAGCATACTCAGCAACAGGTAGAGTTTGAAACGACGACATTGAACCCAGTTAGATCTGTTGAGACAGATGATGGTACTCCTATGACAGAGGAGGATTTGGGAGATGATGGAGAGGGTTCTACTCAGGAACCTCAACAGCAACAAGAATCTATTGCAGTTGATAGGCCAAGACGTGAGATTCGCAGACCTGCTCGATTTGCTGATATGGTGGTCTATGCACTTCCAATTGTAGATGTTGATGTTCCTTCCACTTATAGAGAGGCAGTCAGATGTTCTGAAGTTGATGAGTGGAAGACAGCTATGAGCGAAGAGATGCAGTCTCTTCAGAAGAATGAAACTTGGGAGCTAGCTCAACTACCAAAGGGTAAAAAGGTAATTGGGTGTAAATGGGTATATGCAAAGAAAGATGGATTTCCTGACAAGAATGACGTCCGCTACAAGACAAGGTTGGTAGCTAAAGGCTACGCTCAGAGGGAAGGAATTGACTACAATGAGGTATTTTCTCCAGTTGTAAAACATTCTTCCATTAGAATTTTGTTGGCCTTGTAGCTCAGATGAATATGGAACTAGTTCAACTTGATGTAAAAACTGCATTTTTACATGGTGACTTGGAAGAGGAAATCTATATGACTCAGCCAGAGGGATTCAAAGTTGCTGGTAAGGAAAATTTGGTTTGTAAACTGAAAAGATCGCTTTATGGTTTGAAGCAATCTCCCAGACAGTGGTATAAGCGATTTGATCGGTTTATGATGGGTCAAAGGTACACAAGAAGCAAATTTGATAATTGTGTGTATTTTCGGAGGCTACATGATGGTTCTTTCATTTATCTACTCTTGTATGTTGATGACATGTTGATAGCTTCGACGAATGTTGAAGAAATCGTAAAGTTGAAGACTCAGTTGAATCGAGAGTTTGAGATGAAAGATTTGGGTGAAGCTAAGAAGATACTAGACATGGAGATTAGCAGAGATAGAGGGAGAGGCAAGATTTGTTTGACTCAGAAGCAGTATCTGAAGAAGGTATTACAGCGGTTTGGCATTACAAAGCAGTCAAAACCTGTAAGTACCCAACTTGCTCCTCATATGAAGCTCAGTGCATCTTTATCTCCTAGTACAGATGAGGAACGAGAGTATATGTCTCGAGTTTCGTATGCTAATGCAATTGGTAGCCTGATGTATGCTATGGTGTGTACAAAACCCGACATTTCACATGCAGTTGGAGTTGTGAGCAGGTACATGCATGATCCTGGTAAAGGACATTGGCAAGCAGTGAAATGGGTTCTACGGTATTTGCTGAAAATCATAGATGTTGGCTTAGTCTTTGAGAGAGATGATACATGTGGTCAGTATGTTATTGGTTATGTTGATTCAGATTATGTTGGTGATTTGGATAAACGTCGGTCGACAACCGGTTATGTGTTTACTTTTGCAAGAGCACCAGTGAGTTGGAAGTCTACTTTACAGTCAACAGTGGCTTTGTCTACTACAGAGGCAGAGTATATGGCAATAACAGAGGCTGTGAAGGAAGCTATTTGGTTACAAGGATTGCTGGATGAATTGGGAATTGGGCAGAAGAAGATCAGTCTTTATTCTGACAGTCAGAGTGCTATCCACTTAGCGAAGAATCCAGTGTTCCATGTTCGTACGAAGCATATTGATGTTCGGTATCATTTTGTGCGGGAGATTATTGATGAAGGCAGAATCTTACTTCAGAAGATTGAGACTGCCGAGAATCCCGCAGATATGTTGACTAAGGTTGTGACAGCGATCAAGTTCAGTCATTATTTGGACTTGATCAACATTGTACGAGTTTAACTGCGTCATTGGGCGCATTTGGAGGCGTTGCAGTTGTGATAGAGAATATGGAAAAAAGAAAAGTCTTGTGGTGGATTGGTATATTCGCCAAGGTGGAGATTTGTTGAGCATTATTTGGCTCATATGCAAGGATCCCACATCGGTAAGGAGAAAAACATGGGTCTCATGTGGCCCTTATAAAAGAAGCCATGTGGGAGAGTTTTATGTGTCCCATTTGAAATATCATTCCACACCCTATATTTGTAAGGTTTCACTAATAAGACCTCATAGTTTAAGGGCCTTTCAGTATGGACCTTAAAGTTTGTAATATTTGTTTTTTCCTCCTTTGATTTTGGGTATTTGTAGTATTGCCCAATTGTTTGGGTAATTACAGTTTGACCCAACTATTTGAGTAATTACAGTTTGGCCCAATATTGTATTTGTATTGTGGCCCAAAAGTTTATAATTCTCTTTGAAGATAGTGGAAAGTTTCTTCAGCGGCGCCCGAGGACGTAGGTATTTATACCGAACCTCGTTAAATTCTAGTGTGTTTTCTATTTCTGCATTATAATTGATTGGTTGCCTTTTTAATTGCTATTATATTCAATTATCTAGCATATAGTTGTGGTTATACATTTTGGGTTGCTCTGTTGGTTATCGCTTCCGTTGTGCATAACAAATTGAGCATACAAAAATTAGTAGTGAGAGAGATGGAAAGAGTTAAGAGAGAACCATTACTTGAAAATTTATCCAAGGACAATTCATCCATATGTGATTTTTATTAGGTGGTTTAGGAGTTACAGATTAACTCAATCGCCTGAATCTTCTCCTTCCATCGCATAATTAGAGATACTACGGATCAGATGATGTTCCCCCCACCACCAGTAACCCTGCGACAAAGGACAACAGATGTTTATAGTGATTGTTCATTCACCAATTATAAAAACTTGTTCACCTCAGAATTATACAGCTTCAAAAGAACCAAGCAGTCTTTAGAAACATTGCAACCACCATAGATTATTGTTGCACAAAGGTCACATGGGTCGTTTATTATTATTATTATTCAGTAATATCATCAACTAAACTATTGATTTTGATATTTTTATTACATCGGAAGCCTCCATTGCTTGCGTGCTGCTTATGGACCAAGATTTAAACAAGAGTAATAATAATCATGCCAAGGAAACTTGTCCTGATAGCTGAGATTGGTTTTTGAGAACTCTCTTTGTTTCTATGAGCCACTGTATCTAGGTTTCCGTTTCTCAGCAAAAGCAGCCAATCCTTCCAACCGATCCTTAGTATGCAAGGTTTGTATGTAGCACTCTTCTTCCAACTCCAAAGCTGAAGCCTTATCGATCTCGATTCCCTCACTAATAGCCTTTTTCGCCATTCTAATTGCTATTGGACCCTGCAATCATAGTTTGTGTTAGCTTGAATTTGAAAAATCAGATATTTTCCCCATAAAATAGCGCTTCTAAGTTGGACCTACTTTTCCCAGCAAACTTTACAGCACAAGTCTTACATCTGCACCTAATAAAAGACACATGCAAAAGCTTACATACATATGCATAACATATCAGTCATGATGCCAAAAGGTCTCGCAAGTGTGCTAAATTCTGGCTGCCAAGATATTTTTCACATAATTGCATTTTGATTCCACACTACATAATTTTTCCTTCTAAAAAATTTTAAAGGCATACATTTTACCTTCTGATTGATATCCCGGGCAATCTTAAGTGCCTTCGACTGAGCTTCACCAGCAGGGACACAGTAATTGGCAAGACCTGCAAGCATGACATCCTGTTATTGTTAAATATGATACACATATTTATGTGTCAACTGCAATATGGCATACCTATAGACACTGCATCTCCGGCAGCAAATCTACGACCAGTAATTATAATATCCTTTGCTACTGATTTTCCAACCAATCGAGGTAGCCGCTGTGTCCCACCTGCTCTGTTAAAAGCCAGGATAAATAAGAGAGTAATCTATCACTGCAGTATATAAAAAGAAAAAGTCTTTACACAGAGATAAAGCCATCTGAAATAGTCAAACTATAATAAGAAAGCCATCTTAAAAACACTGATCTAATTAGGTCTGACAAATGTCCGTCTGTGCTTGCAAGCAAAAGTTAGAATATAACTCTTCCAAACCCTAACCATCAATCAAAATAAAGAAAAGTTACTACCAATGAGAAATGTAACTAAAAAGTTACCAGATTTAGACAAGATTTCTTACATACCCAGGTATTATGGCAAGTCCTGTTTCTGGCAAGCCCAACACTGAATCTTCTCCTGAGTTATTGGAAAAGAAAATCCATTACTAGTTTTTTCTTTTGAGAACAATAGTGAATAAATAAAATTGAAAGTACCACAGACGCGAAGATCACATGCTAGTGCCAATTCAAGTCCACCACCCAATGCTGCTCCTTCAATGACAGCAATGGTAGGAACAGGAAGTTCCTGTACCATATAAATACAACTTGTATAAGCAAAATAAAACTCATCATTCTTGTACACCCACATGTACAGAGAAACCATATATAATGATGAGTTATCAGAGATCAAGTCTTACAAACCTCTAAGAATGTGAATGTAGATCTCAATGAGTTGACAAACGAATGAATCTCAGATGCACTCATTGCCCTGCGTTCCTGCCAATCCAACAAACAACAGAACCACTAAGTATGCTTAGTAGCCACCATAAAAGTACAGGCCCAAAGAGGAAAAACAATTATCGCAAACATGATTGTAATCAATACAAAACCGAAAATGAAATCAATTAAACAAGAAAGCACTAATGATTCTATCACAAGCCTCAAAAAAACCACTCAAAAATAAATTTAAATTATTTAAAAAAAAAAAAGAGACAACCTCCGCTTCCACTTGACACTTCAACTTTAAATTTAAATTCCCGCACGAAATCATTACAGAAACTCTATTTTCTTCTGATCTACCATCAAACTTCACAATTTAAAAAAATAAAATAAAATCTAGTCTCCCATTGTATATAGTGAAATTTTCAAAATTAAGATGGCACTAATAAGCAAATAATAATAATAATAATAATTCTTCATGTAATACCTTCAAGTCAGCACCAGCACAGAACACTTTAGGAACCGAACTTGTGATCATGACAACATTAGCAGAGGAATCCTCACTGATAGCTTCAAATGCATGTTTCAAGCCTCTCAAAAGTTCTGTTCCAATCGCATTTTTGGCTGCAGGTCTGTTCAAATTAACCTCAATTATTCCTGTTAATCAAAAATGGGTTAGTATATAAATAATTACGAACCAAATCCAAACACCAAGTAAAGAACTAGTAGCACGTGCGGAATTACCAGAATCAGAGTCGGAGAGTCGGTGAAGCTTGACCGTCTCCGATGCAGCGGACTCCAAAATGAGAGTCCTACGGCTCTGATAGT
Organism: Boswellia sacra; assembly: GCA_013180625.2. Classification (NCBI taxonomy): domain Eukaryota; kingdom Viridiplantae; phylum Streptophyta; class Magnoliopsida; order Sapindales; family Burseraceae; genus Boswellia; species Boswellia sacra. The sequence continues at coordinate 57,738 of SNVD02010405.1, read as the reverse complement.
GATGAAATGGAGAATTGTTGGTGATAGAATTTTCTGAAATTAGCAAGTTTAGCAGTGGCTGAGAAGGTTTGCACCAGTAGCTCTTGGATTTTTTCATGCACTGCTGTGCCAGCGATTTTGTTAAGATTTTCATATATGCCATCTTTGGCTTTAATCAATGGGAGTGGGAGCTGCGAGGGAGAGGGATAGGGATAGGGAGAAGGGAGACTTATTTAGGCTGCAGAATTTGGATATTGATTATTATACTCTTCGTTGTTTTCCAAATCTTTTTGATCTGGACCGTGTAAAACCAAACGTTTTGCGTGCTTATAAGAGTTGGCCTTGGAAACAACAGTAACAGGCTTTGGTCATTGACTCGCCTTTTGTTGTTATTAGTGAGTGGTAATGCTGCACTGCCCACTTTCTGTACAAACTGAATCGGTATTTTTAGATAATTTTTTATTTCATTTGTCTTAATTAATATAATTAATTTTGAAATTTATTTACCCATTAAGTCATTCATTTTATACAGAAGTTTATAAAAATAGTATTTATTATTAAATCTACATGTTTATCATTTAAAAAAAGATAATTTGAATTAAAATTAAATAATCAAATCCCAATATTGAATTTAAAAGTGAGATTTTTCCTTTTGCTTTGTCTCATCTCTGTCTTTGAATTCATTTTTGAATTTATATCCCTCACTTTCATCACCGGTTAAATTAAATGATACCACAACATAATTGGACCTGCCTACATGGATACGCTGAATGCCCATTTCAGTCCATAAAAGATTACAACATAACACGAAATGACAATAAATTTAATAAAGAGTAACGAAACATTTGTAAAAATTTACACAAATGATATGACACATTCATTATATTATCAAAATATTTGTTTATCAATTATTAATTAAATACATGTTATTATATCTAATAAAAATAATTGGGATATAATGGCCAAACATGACAATGATAGTTTAGTACTCAGTGGGCAATCAGTTGAGTCATTGTTCAACCAACAATTAACATATATCTTTTATTAATTCTGATATTACTGACCGTCATGGTAACTTCTAAAATTAGGTTAAAGTTAAAATTATGGACAGCACAAGCCCTTAATGGAAATTAATATATCGAACTTTAATTAGTCTTAATCAATCGGGTCATACTACATACTACAGTGTGACAGCTTTATTGATACAATCATTTTTTAAACGTGTATAAAAATTATAAATATATAAATAAAAATTATAAAATTATAAAAAAATAAAAATTATATAAAAATTATAACATAAATTTTATTTATTTATTCATATCTTTTATATACTATTTATCATTTTTATACGCATTAAAAAATGGCTGCATCAGTGCAGCCGTGCACTCTAATTTTTTTTCCAATCATATCAAACAACTGAAATAAATACTACTGAACTAGTCAACTGCAAAACATGATTGATTTTCATATCTGTAAGTTACAGTCTCTATGCAAACAAATTATTGCTTTTAATTGGATAAGTACAAGTATGTGAGGTCATATGATTTAAATTCTTTAGTTGTAAGAGAACCAGCTAAGGAAAATGCCAAAAGCGAAAAGAAGGAAAAAGACTACCAACCAACGTAAAATCTAAGGTGTAGATAGCACTATTTAATAAACTCTTTTAATAGAGTACTAAAAATGGAAAAATACAACTCAACGAGGCCGAGAAATGATAAGGACAATAACCTTACATAATGCAAGGACCAAATGGCGATAAAGATGATAATATTATAACATTTATTTATATAGGAGACCTTAAAAAGCTCAATGACAACTGGTTTTTGGCCAGAATTACGCATGACTTTGTACATGCATCTAAACCATAATACAGTATTACGCATCTTTATGCTATTTTTATGGGAGTATTAAACAAGTCTTCAAAAAATTTGGCTTTCAATATCATTATATATATATATATATATATATATACTAAAGCATAATACAGTATTACGCATCTTTATGCTATTTTTATGGGAGTATTAAACAAGTCTTCAAAAAATTTGGCTTTCGATATCATTATATATATTGTTGATTTTTACAACGTACGGTAGTTACGAATAATATAACTGAAAATAGTAATGTAAATCAGAACAGAATTTTTACGTGATTCAGTTATAACCAACCTACATCCATGGATAACAAGAGTTGTAATCCACTATATTGTGTGTGTTTACACTCGACTTAGGACTCTTTATAGTGATAGACACCTGCTCACTCACTAACCTAATCTATGTAAACTTGATCAACCTCGATCACAACCATAGTCCTTCACACACTTTTCTGATGCTGCTCTTTTTCTGTTACGATTATCTTAACTACACACAGTTAAGAATAACATAACACCCGTAACGGGTACAGACACATGTGATTACTCAACTCCTTTAAGCTTACACGATCTATAACAATTAACCAAAACCTAAAGCTTTACACAAGACATAAAAATAAATAAAAGACGCACTCAAACTTGCTCTTGTTTGCTCTCTCTCAATTTTTCTTGAATGCGTTGAATGCCTTAATCCAAAAGCTATGAAGATAGCTTTATATAGTATTTGATATCAATTGCAATCCTTGTCAAGATCTTGTAGAATCTCAATAAAACTCATAGAACAAGTTTGGATAACAATCAAATACTATAAGAAGTGATAATATACTCTCATAAGTAAACTAGAATACTTAAATAATATCCTAATCTAATAAGAGATAATTAATACAAATATAAAACTTCCTATTCAACTAAGATACCAAATCCAAACTTATTCCTATTCAACTATGATACCATATCAAAACTTATCATATTCTAACTAAAATTCTCCTAATACAAACTATCTATGTAAAATAAATTAGATTAGAAAAATATTCACATCTAACGTTTTAATCACATGATGACAAAATACTCATATGCAATGCACATGCCATGTGTGTCACGTCTAGAACCAACAATCTCCCCCTTTGGCATCTTCTGATAAAAACATCTAAATGTTTCAAAAAAATACAAAAAAAAATGCATGAGTATATATAATGCACAACTAAAATGAAACACATAAACAAAGACTATAATGACAACATAAAAAAACAAAGAAACAACCAAATAACACCATAAACATCCATACTTCTTCCTCTTGCTTTCTAAACAAGTGCCAAAGTATGAAATAAAATCAAAATGATAAACAAAATCCCCCTGACTAAATGTTCACCTCTTCAAATTGTGACTAAATGTGAAAATAAAAATTTAAAAAACCAAGAAACTAATTAAATCAAGTACTCTTGCCACTGAACAAACTTTCCCTCAAATCAATTTCGCTGACCTGGAACTTTTGACACGTCAAAATACACTTAAGAAAATCAAACTGAGTCAGACATAAAGCACTAATCATAAGTTATGCAAAACGTAACTGAAAATAGTCGAAATTCATATAACAAAAATATATGGATATCATATAATCTTTTTATAACCAAGCATGTATCAGAGCTGTGGATAAACATTAAACATAAATAATTTTTCATTATTTTTTCACTTAATCCAATTGAGTGCTCAACTTGAACATGTTTCTTACACACACAAAAGTCAATCTCGATGTGAATTTTTTGAATCAATACAGTAGCTTTCACACATGTATAAAGGTAGCTTTTTCCATTTAAGTGGATGACCTCAACATATTTCCAAGATACATTGAAGTTACTCTCAATGGATAGCTTTCACACATCATATACTGGTAGCCCTCTCTGTATTTGACATGAAATTACCTACAAAATTATACCAATAAAACAGCTCAAGTATGCTTTAAATATAAATAGACTAATGATGCTACAGATATAAACAACATAACTAAACACTGTTATAATTCAAGTAACTAACAAGTGTCAATATCCTTTCTCAGTTTTTCAAATCTCAGTGCATCTTAGTGCTTATAGGAACAAGTCAACTGGATGATTCTCAGATGAAACATACTCAATACAGATAATCTTTGATTCAATAAGTTTCAAAACAATACTTTTTGTCATCACTTGTCTAACTGAAAATTTTCAAACACTTTTCATTTCCTGTCACATGTTTAGAACGAGCACAATCATCATTTGAAGAAACATCAAGTGCAGCAACTTTGCTGTGAGTTTCATGTTTCTTAACCCAAACCTGTTGTGTCTTATGTGATTGTCTAAACTGACTTGCCTTTTTCTTTAAAAAATTTTACAATTTATAGCACCTAGGTCTAATGTGACATTTAACACCACAAAAATAGCAAGTAGGAACAAATTTTCTTACCTTTTCTTGATTTGAAATGAAAGAACTCATTGGGGAAGCAAAATCAGTCATATCTTTAAAACTTGAGTTAGAAGTGTTACCAGAATTTGAAGCTTTAACAAACACTGTCTTTGATTTTGAAGCACCATTCTTTTCATCATACCTCAGACCATGTTTAATGGAGTTATCACAGCCTAAACTCAGAATTTGATCAGCTTTGCTGAGCCTATCTTGAGTTGATCAATGCACTTGTTTACCTCATCCAATTCAATAGTAATTTTCTGGATACATTCTATCTTGTTTATCACAGCAGCTTTCAGTTTTATGATTTTTTTCATCTACAGATGCTATTTCACTTTTGAGCAATTCTTGTTCATTCTGAAGAGTTTTGATCTGTACTTTCTGCTTCTCCCACATCTCATAAAGTGCATTATACGCCTCCTGAAGTTCTCCATAGTATTCGACATCCTTCTCAGCATCTAACTCATCAATATCTGATCTGTTTTATTTTGTTATGTTAGACACAATATCTTCAAGTATGTCAAACATAACTACTTGCTCTTTATCTGAAATAGTCCCATTGAATGCTAAAAAATTGTTGGAGTCGTCTTTATTTGCTTCTGAGTCATCATCACTCCATGTTGCACACAAACTCTTTTTCTTCTTGTAACTATGACATTCAGCTTGAATGTGCCCAAATCTCTTGCATTCATAACATTAAATTTGACCTTTTTGCTCAATCTTCTCTTGATTTTTCTTTGTAGGCCTTTTAAGAAATTTTCTAACATTAAAGTTCTCTGAATTTTTCTTCTTGAGATTTTTCTTCATATATTTGATAAAATTCTTTGTCAGATGAGCAAGTTCATCATCGGAATCATCAAGATTTCTGTCATCTTTTTCTCCTTTTTCTAAAGAGGAAATAAAGGCAATACTCTTTTCCCTCCTTCTTGACTTTAAACCCATCTTATATGCTTGAAGAGACCTAATCAATTCATCAACTCACAACGATTTTATATTATTGCTTTCTTCGATAGCTGTGACCTTAGGCTAAAATTTTTCTGGTAAAGATCTAAGTATCTTGCCAACAATTTTAGCCTCAGTATATTCCTCACCAAGCATATACGCAGAGTTTGTAATTTCACAAAGTCTAGTATGAAATTTACTAATGGTTTCTTCTTCATGCATAACTAAGTTTTCAAATTTTGAAGTCAAAGTAAGCAACTTAGATTCTTTACCTCAAGGATATCCCAAGCTTCTTTTACAATTGTGCACTTTGAAATTAATCCGAACTGTTGAAGGTTGACAGCATTAAAAATTGTATTGATGCCTTTAGAATTCCATCCAGCTAATCGATATTCATCTTTGCTCCACTTATTCTGTGGTTTCTCAATCTGCTCTCAGCGTTATTGGTTTTTGTTGGGGGTGTCCAGCCATAAACAATGCTCATCCACACTCTTTAATCAATTGATTTAACAAAAGCTCTCATCTTGACTTTCCAATAAGCATAGTTTGCATCTTCAAGTAACGGTGATTGAGTGACTGATCCTCCTGTCTGAAATCCTTCCATACCTATAAAAAAAATCCGATCTACAATAGTATGTCGATGTACCTGCTCTGATACCAATTATTGGTTTTTGCAGAATATGGTAGTTACGAATAATATAACTGAAAACAATAATGTAAATCGAAAAATGATTTTTACATGGTTCGGTTATAACCAACCTACATCCACAGCAATAAGAGTTGCAATCCACTATGTTGTATATGTTTACACTCGACTTAGGACTCTTTACAGTGGTAGACACCCGCTCACTCACTAACCTAATCTATGTAAACTTGATCAATCTCAATCACAACCATAGTCCTTCACACACTCTTCTGATGCTGCTCTTTTTCTGTCACGATTATCTTAACTACACACAGTTAAGAATAACATAACACCCGTAACTGGTACAGACACATGTGATTACTTAACTCTCTTAAGCTCACACGATCTATAATAATTAACCAAAGCCTAAAGCTTTACACAAAGACATAAAAACAAATAAAAAACGCACTCAAACTTGCTCTTGCTTGCTCTCTCTCAATTTTTTTTGAATGCGTTGAATGCCTTAATCCAAAAGCTATAAACATAGCTTTATATAGTATTTGATATCAATTGCAATCATTGTCAAGATCTTGTAAAATCTCAATAAAACTCACGAGAAAAATTTGGATAACAATCAAACATTATAGGAAGTAATAATATACTCTCCTAAGTAAACTAGAATACTTAAATAATATCCTAATCTAATAAGAGATAATTAATACAAATATAGAACTTTCTATTCAACTAGGATAGCCAATCCAAACTTATTCCTATTCAACTAGGATACCATATCAAAACTTATCCTATTCTAATTAAAGTTCTCCTAATACCAAATATCTATGTAAAATAAATGAGATTAGAAAAATATCCACATTTAATATTTTTATCACATGATGACAAAATACTCATGTGCAATGCACATGTCATGTGTGCCACGTCTAGAACCAACATATATATATAGATATATATATATATATATATATATAGACAAATTCATGTAACAAGAATTTTAGATAGTATTTGTTTGTATATTTTTTAGTTTTGTTTTCAAAATTTAGTAAGAATATATTATTAGTTTTATATTTTTTTATTTTATAAATGGTATATGATTGATACTGATTTAAATATTTTGATAAATATACGTTTTATGGAAACACTTTTAGAATACACAAACAAATAAGGCCTGATGTGTTCCAAAGTTTACAAGAGGAATAATCGGGCAATTAAAACGAAATTAAAAGATCTAGGAATGGCGAACTTATTTTGCTAAGCATAATCAACGTGTACATCAGTATAACATCAAGAAAAACTTTTCAAACAAGGATAACTAATATCGTTATTTTGATCTATACTGCAAATAGTATTCAATAATATTGTTAATACTTATCTAATGCTCAATAATGTGAGAAAATTATAAACTGACCTACTTTTGAAAAAATTTAGATATCATAACTATTTTATTCTAGAAATTAATACTTCACTCTCCTTTTTCAAATACAGTAACAATAGACAAAAATTTTGATGCTCGACATCCAACATCCAACATTTGATGTCCGAGACTTGATAATGAACATCTGACATTCAACTACAAACATCTAACACTCGACAACAGATATCCAACACTCAATAAAATTGTGGCTCTTTATCTTCAATCTTCATCATTCTCAACGAAAACGAATCATATTTTAAACATCTTCACTCATTTTTTCAAGCTATCTCACCCATTACAAACACTTTTAACAAATTAAAAAAAAAAATTACAAACCTAAGACTTAAGTCTTAAGTGTCTCAAACACCAAAAATCAAATTAAAAATCATAAACAAACTAAAAAAATTTTCTGTATTTATTAAGGATGTTAGGGTAATTTCTCAAGCAAAAATGACAAGGCATCTAAATTTTTGAAGACAGGTCATCTTTTAATCTTTTAACTGACCCCCTGATTTGGGTACATTTTCATAATTATCTCTAATAATAGTACAAATGCATACTCCTACAAACATACGGGATATCGTTTCTATTTCAATTCAATTACAGGCTTTTAACAACACAAAAAACACTTCAATCTTCCCTTCTGCCATTGACTTGCTTAGTTGGAACTCTTCGATAGATAGCCTAGGTCGCGTCCGAAACATATAACATCTCTAGAGGAACTTTTACACTCTATGAATCCATCGCTCAAGCCGAAGCTGTTTCAAAGGAGGACCACGATCTGGTTTAGTCTTCTGAGGACATCGCCATTTTCCGGTGACCTCCCTGGCATCAGAGTGTTGAAAATTGGTTGTTTCCATCAACGCCTTTCTTTTAACATCATCGTTCTCACCATGACAAACCGTTCCTTTATTTCTTGGACATTCTAATATAACCCCTTGTGGCCTTCTCAAAGAATTTTCATTTTCTGTTCTTGTACATCCATTCTTCCTCTTGGAAACAAAACCATTTTCTTTGATTTCTTCTTGTTCATTTTCTTTGTCATTCCTTCCACGAGTTTGTTTTCTCAATGAAGCTGCAACAAGTGGAGCAAATTTTGAATTGCATGATGATACAAGATAAACATCTTCCATTCGGGCATTAGCTTCCAAGTTCTCTTTTGCATTGTCTGTCCTATGAAGTAACCATGTCGGGGATTTCTTTGTGTTACTGCTTGAACATCTGTTTACATCCAGTGCCACAGAACAGGTTTCTTGCACCAGTTTAGACATGGAACCATCATTGTTGAGGCTTGAATGTTCAATATGTTTACTTGGACTCATGCCATTGCTTTGAACTGTTCTACCTTCTAAGTTTTCTTCAAAAATCTTATCGAAACGCAAGTTATTCTGAGAAGATGGGCTTTCCCTCTCTCCAATCCTATCAACGTCCTGCAACATCCAAACTTGGAAATAAATATTGACTTCCATAAATTCTATGAAGTACTTTCTCATCTTAAGAACAACTTAAATTAATTCCCTATAGAATTATAACCATCCCATCTTCTAACTCTTTTAAATGTAATCTTCAATTCAAAAGCCTAGTTTGCTAAGAACCCAAGTCATAATAATGACACCAATTTAATAGGCAAATCATAATTATCGAAATTCATAGATAAGAAAAGAAACCAACGAGAGAGAAATGTAGAAAGATTACCTTACTTATGGACTCATTCTCCCTCTCATCAACTTCAAAAGTGCTGTTATGTTGTGCCCCATCTGAATGGGCTTTCTGGTCATCAACCTCTTCATTTCTACTTTTAACTTTTCGAATTATCACCAATCTCTCTTCTGTCTCTCCATCGCTATCTTCAACAACGAACATAGTTTGCTCTGATTCTCTTTCCAAGCGTAGAGAATCTCCAATTTGACCACTTGTATCCAATACAGGAGATTCATAGGCATAGCTTGAGAACCAGTTTTTGACATCAGGAGGCTCTAATAAAACAATAAATACAAACAAAAGTTACTTTAATTTTATTCACACAGATGAAATTTTGCATCCTCTCTTCTACTGGGATAAAATCCGAAGGAAAGACGAAAGGCTTAAAATTTCCAACTTCTCCTTTGTTTTTGGAAATATCAAACAACCAATATAGTCTTAGGATTTTGTCTCTACATGAATCGCAAAGCAATTGATACTAACCGGTAAAGTCAGAGAGTGAATCCAGAGAATTCGAAATCTGCAGCAACAAAAGAAAAAGAAAAATTACATATGATATACTGAGCCCCTTTTTGCAGTTTGCTTCGGTTGAGTAATCACTCTTCAAAGAGTAATATCAGATACACCCTCAAGTTATTTTCTAGAACACAGAAAACAATGCTAAAAGGTGAAGAAAAAATATCAACAAATAATACCTTACTTAAGGACTTGTCCTCCTTGTCACGTTGCTCATCATCTCCAAAAAAAACATTATTCTTAGCAAACTCATTTGAGCATGTCTTCTGGGCAATGCCCATTTCATTACAGCGTCTGGCTTTTCTAAGTGCAGCCATATCTCCTTTTTCTTTCTGGCTCTCACCCATAACAAACTCTTCTTTCTCACATTCACTCTCTTGAGAAACATACTCTTTAACATCATCATATGTATCCAACACAAAAGATTCATAAACATAGCTTGAAAACCAGTTTCCAATATCGGGAGGCTCTGACAGAACAAACAAGAATCACAAACAAAAGTGACAATTTGTTGCAATCAATCAAAATTTGAAAAACTCCCAAATATCTATTAAATTAGCAACAATTAACACATACCAGAAACTTGCGAGGGTGTGTACGAAGAATCCAGAGCCTAATCAAACAAGTAAGTTAACCTCTTAATCTTATGCATTGGCTTGACTAAATTGCTGAGGAAAATACAGGAAAAATTATTAAAATTATACTCTAGAACAAGATTGTACCTGACGCAGAGACCATTTTTTGGGCTTATTAGCCAACACATTTGATTTTACTTCTTCAATAACAAAACCCAGTTCACGATCGTCTCCTCTTCTAGTTTTCCCAGATTCACCAAGATTCCTTTCATCTTCTTTGACTTTAACGCTTTCTTGGATAACAATCTCTTCACTTTTTCCAGAAGCAGAATCTCTAAAACAATCACTTGTGTTCAACAGAGGAGACTCGTATGCATAGCTCGCAAACCAGTTTCCAACATCAGTTGGCTCTATTTAATTTTTTTTAAACTTAATTAGTAAATATTTATTAATTTAATAAAAACGGAAAAAAAAAGAAAAGAAAAAGATAACGTACCGGAAGGAGGTGATGGCGAATACGTAGTTTCTGGAATCTAGAACAAGAAGACCAACATATAGGATCAGAAATCTTAGACGTGGATGAAAAGAAAGAAAATCGCGGATGGAGTGTTATTGCTTTTATTTTCTAGGTAACCAAACAGAAAATAACAAGATCCTTTCAGAAGAATTTAAGAATCGAAAATTATAAAAATCAAAAGATTCGTACCTGAAATCCTAGACGATTTGAGTTTTCCATTAATCGCTCTCCATCTCTCTGTGGAAGAAAGAGAGAGTTTTTTTTTTTTTTTTGAATTTCGCGGTCGAGGTCCAGCGGGTAAAAATTGGCGCCACTTTTTTCCTGAATTTTGCGTTAAGGAAAATATATACGAGCGTGTTTGGATACCGTTCAAATCATATTATGATTTTTTTAATTTCCAATTATAATTTTGTGCTCTTTAGAAAAAACTAGGTCGATGTTTACTTCATCAAGGGTTTTAATCCTCGTTTATTTATATATTATTTTCTAATATTATTTTGAAAATAATTTTAGAACTTAATAAATGAGCCAAATTCATATATGACGATCATCACTTCATTTTAAAAATTAAATTAATTTATTATAAAGTTTATAATTACAAATTACTAACAAAAATTTCATAGTAAAAAAATAAAAATTAAGAATAACATAAGATGACACTTAATTAATAGGCTTGAAGTTGAAATCACCTCTAATTTGTATTATCAAATTAAGCTGAACTATATACCTTACCTAAATATAAAAATTAATCTTGACCACCTATAAATATAACTATCTCATAAGTAGAAACACTGTATATATATGTAACTATTAATTTTAAATAAAAATAATAGATTTACAAAAAAATTTGAAGTTCTAATTAATTTGAACCTAAACGTGTTTTTTTTTTCTATGAGCCCTTAGATATTTATAATTAAGCTATGATAATTTTGCTCAATACTTGTTTTAAGACGTTTAAGTATAAATTCTTAACCAAAAAATTTTTATGGGGGTGTGCAAATTTTTTTTTTTGGGGGGGGGGGGGGGGGGGGTTGTGCAAATTTTTATGAACAGTATAATTTTTGTCATGTAAGTTTATGAACAGTAAAATTTCAAAATTTTCATATTAATAATAATATATTCAATTACTAGTAATTTCATGTCAAATTTCTAAGTTGATTATTTAATATTTTGATATAATATCTAATTTATCATATTATTAACTAAATTTTCATTTAACCATTTATCCTCATTTAGTTATGTAAATGAATTTTCAAAAAATAAAAAATAAAAACACTTTCTTAAAGAAGAATAATCAACTTAGTCATTTACTATCCAAATAAATAATAGTTGACTTTTGAGTAATAAATCTAAAATTTTCTAATATTGATAACTTTAAATAATTCAATATATCTAACAAAGTTTCAATTCTTAATTTACGATGCAAATAAATATTAAATGAGACATGTAACGTCCATGCTTATTTTATTTATATTATAACAAATATAAAATATTCAAAATCATAACCCTTAACACAGTCTAGAAAAATTATATATATATATATATAGACACACACATTAACAATGAAACAACTAGTGGGTCATTGGATAAAAAAATAAAGCAATTATATAGAACTATTATTTCATTTTCATAGATAATATAATGATAATAAGTAAATAGCCATAAATTATAAACCAATATGAAGAATAAAAAAAAAAGTGATCTTCAACAGTATTAAATTATAGTACATTTGCTTAATATGATAAAAACCGATAAATAAAAGACAATAAGAAAATTTTTACTTTTGCATATACTAACTTCCAATTCTTTTTATGTAAATAGACGAAACACACAAAATAGATATGTTTTTATTTGATGAAGGTGTCGAGTGAAGTGAAGAAGGAGAAGAAGAAATAATTTCTTATTTTATGTAAATAAATGGGAAAGAAGACATAATCCCTTATTTTATGTAAATAGATAGAATCACAAATGATAAAGTATGATTTTAAATTTGTTGAGGTAACAATAAAAAAAAGATCAACTTTAATTAAATTTATAATTTTTAAAAAAAGGAGGGCAAAATAAATAATATATTTTAAAAAATTTTCAAATCTAAAAAAGTTTTCAAATCTAGGAGGGGCAATTGCCCCTCCTTGCCCCTTCTTGGCTCCGTCTATGCATACAACTTTCTTACATGAGAACACATACAAAAATATAATTTTATCTCGTAAATATGAATTACTAAGTGTAAACATATAACAATTGATTTTTCTTTTGAATTAAAAAAAAAAAAGAAGTTAGGTCCAAACTAAGCTGTAAGTTGAACTGAAACTTGTGTTTTTGGCTTGAGCTTGAGCATAGTATCACGAGTTTAGAGGTTTGCGCAGCTGCTTGTGCGGCACTTAGGCAACTTGACTCCGAAAGTTGCTAAGTAAGCCTTGATGCTAGTCTTCTCGCTCAAAGAGAAGAAAGGACCGTTGAGTCAAAGAGCCTGTAGGCAAAGAAGAGAAGAGATGGAGACAAGAATTGCTAAGCAAAAGAGCTTTGTATTATATGAAAAAGCTTTACAATGCTTGGATTCTTTGTGAATATTTGTGGATGATTTACAAATGAGCTTGGAGGGGTTTATATAGTGAACCACCTCTCAAATGAATGGCCTAGATCTAATGCATCTAAGAGTCCTAATCCATTCTTATCTACTACATTATCTAGATATGTACAAGAGAATATTATCTACTAAATAATCTAGATAAATATAAGAGATAATTATAGGAGTTTATCTTGCTAGAGAATTCTAGAAGATGGGCTTGGGCCTGGGCTTTCTAGAAGCTGGGCCAAGCCTCTAACATCTTTGGGCAATTCTAGCAAGTAAATTGGGCGGGTCGTGACAACAGGCATAAGATATTTATTAAGTTAGGATTACTTAAGGCTCATTTTAAGAGATTTATGCAGGAATAAAAGTAATTTTTTCTTTAAAAAAATTACATCTTAAAATTTTCTTTCTTGTAATGTCTTTGTTCTATCCAATTTTTCGCCCTCATTCAAACTAATTTTCATTCCTTCTAGCCATGCTAATGGGAAAAATATTACCACTCTTAACCCTCGCCAAACATTTGTTACTACAAGACATTATATCATTGTAATGGAAATTTGAGAAGATAATATGAATTATAACCACCTTTTAATGACAATTCGCATCGTTAATTAAGTATATGACTATCTGATAGGTCTAATTATCACTCTTATATACATAGGCGGACCTAGGAAGGGACCCGGCTGGGTTGGGTTCCTTCTAAAATTTATAATTTAATTTTCACCCCTTATTTCAATTAGTTAGCATTACGCCCCTTCTCAGAAATTAAATCTAATTTCTTAGTTTTATCTTTAATCTTTTTTTTTCTTTCTAATTATTAGCTCATCAAACTTTCAGCAACATTCCCCTTTCACTCTTTTGTAATGTACAGGTCACTCTTTAAACCATATAATATAATTAAAAAAATATTTTATAACTCACAATCACGTGAGTTTCTCTTTTATATTAGTTTTATTATTTTATTATATTTCATAAATTCTATTATTTTTTATTTAATCAATATAAATCGTATATTTCTATTTTTTATTCAAATTTTTTTATTTATCAATTAAACTTTAAAAAATAAATTCAAAGAATTTTAGTGAATGGTAATAACTAACCCATTTTATAAAAATATTTTTAGTAAAATTATATATTATATTTAAGCCGTGTAAGATGTAAATTTCACTATATCAGCCTTACCTAGGCATGCTCTTTTTATATTGTAATAAATTTTCTCATACTATTAAGGTTTATAAAAAAAAAAATTATAGACATTATAATATTCATGGTGCCTCTTCTCACATTAAATCCTAGGTCTGCATATATATTTTAAAATTAAATACATATACTAAATGAAGTTAGGTTTTGCAAATGATTTTTGTATTGTTATTTTTTTTAAAGCTCTACAAATATAAATAATATTTATCAATATTCCATATATATATAAAATCATATTACAATTGATTAAAATGGTTTCTATGATAAGTAAACTACAAATATAAATATAAAAAATGTTAACATAAAACGGCAAAAATCCAAATAAATTTGAGTTTGTATATAAATAGTAGGATTACAATTTAATATCCAAATAAATTTGGGTTTGTATATAAATAGTAGGACTACAATTTAATTTCTTACCATTGATGCCCATTTTTGAACCAAGCGTACGGACCCATAAAAAAGCTCAAACTGTATACAACATGCAGTGTACAACATAAAAATTTATAAAGGCACCATCTCCTAACCCTAGTCCCAAAAATTGCTAATATAAGATGTTGCCTCGTCGAAATCCAATTTGAATATATATATATATTACAATGATGATGATATCTTTGAATGACAAATGGGCATTATTTAAGTGTGACTACCTTTAATAGATCATTTGATTGTAACTGTTATATTTTAAAATTAAATGAAGCTAGATTTCGCAAATAATTTCTTTTATAATTTTTTAAAACCTCTTCAAATATGAATATTATCAGTTCATAATTCTATATATTAAAAATGATTATAGCTATGTTATGACTTAAATATAAATGTAATAAAAAATTTGTTTACACATAACACAACAAAAATCCAAATAAATTTTAGTTTATATAATATAGTATGATTATGATTACACTTTTCTTACAAGAGAAAACATAATAAAATGTAATTTTATCTTAAAACTTTCCTTTAAGAGTATAAAAAAATTTGAAAATCAAATTAAACTATTTCAAGATTGCTCAAATTTGCATACGTGCATATAACAAAACAAATATTGTTGCATGCAAACTGGCTAAGTTGTTTGCAAGCATCATTAAGATCAACCAAAATAGGTAAGTACAAATGACATATGCCCTTATCTTAGAAGCATACCAATTTATGATGCTGCTTCGTTGAAATCGAAATTTGAAAAAAATTATTAATTAATAATACTGTCATGGTCGAGACCGCTTAATGATATTTGGCATCATTGAGAGTATGAAGCTCTAATAGCGGGGTTTGACTACTGTCACTCCTCCAAAAGTAAATTCATGCATTAAATATAGTTGGATTCCGTATGACATATTTATCTATTTCTAATACTTAAAAGTTATGCAAATATATGGAATAAAATTTATCGGTAATTTTATTATATGGAAAAAAATTTGTTTTCAACTAACTAAAACAAGACATTGATGATGAGTTAATACAAATGTTATTAGAAAATAAACAACAAAAATAAAAATCAATTTAAGTTGACTCTCTAATAGAATTAGTTCGTAATTACTTGAGAAAATTTAGTGAAATGTACTAAAACCTTGTCTTGAGAAACTTTTGTTTGAGGGAGCAAAAGGTTTTGAAAATTATTTTCGAAATTTCAAAGATATTTCATAAACAGTACTATATAACAAACAGACTTGCATGCAATTTTAACCACATTGCCTCGTGTCTTTCTCCTTCGCTACCACTCCCCTAGCCTCCCATTTTTATGATCATTTATGCTCACTTTACTTATTGTACTCTTCTCCTCGTCCTCTCACTCACTCTTATTTCTCTCCACCAACCCCTTAGCCATCTTTAGTATAGAAAAGCAAATGTTCTCTTAATCTCTCCAATGGTACAAAGAAACTTCGCCTTCTATATACAACCAAACAACTCCATCATTTATTTTTTATTTTTTAATTTAACCTTATTTTTCTAGTCTCTTCATTGTCAACTGATCCTTATATAGGTTGTTTGTTTACCGTAACATATGATTCATTTAATGTTTTTATAATTTTAAAATCTAACAATTTCAAGTTTTGTAGGTCTATTAAGAATTTTGCCAATAATTGTTCATTCTCGACGATCGGTGACCGAAATGTGAAGAAAATTGTATGCATGTCGAGAATCTAAATCATCGGTGACATTCGTACAAATATCTTGGGTAATATCTCTTTTCGTATCCAGAATTTAAGATACATAGAAGATTATGTGTTATAGATTGTTATCAATTTTGTTTAACCTATTACGGTAGTAAATTTAAGTAGATTTCCCAAAAAAATTAATAGATCACATGAATGGCTATTGTAGTCTAAAAATAAATTTGTTTTTGTTGTTCAAAATGTCAATATTTGAGTGTTTCAATGGCCAGATAATTTTCATATTTTACTCTGTTTTAATATTTTAAATTATATATACTTGATCTATTTATTATGTCTCTAGTTCTCTTTAATTTGCTCTAATTGATGTATACAAAATCACTTTTCAGACTTACACTAGCTCGATCTCGGAGTGAGATCTATAAAAAAATTAGTTTTTAATACATAAATTTAACACACGTATTAAATTTGTTAATGATTGAAAGAATTTATTTTCTATATTATAATATTAAATATTTTATTCCAATTTTTTAAAGATATTTTCTTAAAATTTTTTGTCGTTTGACTAGCTATATAGTCTATTGAGTTGTAATTAAAAATTCACGTTTGATATAAATTAAAATCCAAATACTTGCTTCAAAATAATTGTGAGAATGTTAAAGATATAAAGTTTTCATACATAATATGATTTTGATTGAGAAAAAAAAATTTAATTGTGTGTGCATTATATATATATATATATATATATATATATATATTATTTTGCTTTTCTTTTGGTGGGCATGGTGAAAGTTGGTTTTGATTTGTGATCATGCCTTTTTTCTTAATTAAAATTTTACTTGAAGATAAATTTCACTTGTTTTCTGAAAAGTAATTAATTTTTATCCCAAAAAGAAAATTCCTACACGATATCATCATCAATTATCGAATTAAACATATAAAAATGATTTTAGGTTTCCTTTCTTAACTTTTTGAATTAAAAAAAGGAAAAAAATGCTTAAATGTTATGTCAAGTTTTCTTCAACAGTTATCAGATATTATTTCCAAAATTCACGTCAATTTATTGTACAATAGAAGAAAGAGAGAGAGAGAGAGAGAGGGAGAGTTTTCAGCTAATATAATGTATGATTTATTAAAATTTAGAAAACAAAAAATTTCCAATTATCAGTAATTTAATAAGTTTTTATTTAAAGAGAGATTTTTATTTTATTTTATTTTTTTAAAATGTTTTTTTTTCTTGTTCTCACTCCAAACAGTAGAGCTCACCACATATCAGCACACACAAACACAGAATATGTAACAGTAATGATTAATAGAGATAATAAGCTAGCTAGCTAGCTGTCTTATTCCAGATTTCAGATGAGCATTGCAAATCTGAACAAAGAAGGAAAAAAAAAACTAAGATTTGATCATGATACATATAGATACTTGCATGATTTTGATACTTTATTAGTATTCTATACTAGGGCATTTGCTCTTCATGCAAGGAGTTCATTTCTATGTTAATCAATTCTATTGCTTTCTTAATTTGATTCAGTTATTTGTGTCTACAGTTACAAGGAGAATCAGCTGGGAGAGCTCTTGGAATTCAAGAAGATGGCTTATAAGATGCGGACAAGGAAGCAGAAAAGGATTTACTTGACTAATTATTCAAGCAATTCATCATCAGAAGACGAGAGTTATGACTCTAGTTTCTCTGATCCTGACTACACAAGGACCGGGCCACAAAGAAGATCTCGAAGAAACAGCGACGTGAATTCATGCAATCCAATGCAAGCTGCTACTCGGGCTGCAGTGGAGGAAGCAGCTGCTACTGCTGGGAATAATATTGGAAGTTCCCGCAGATCAAATGGCGCTGTGGGGACCAGAAGGCGTGGACGTCCTCCAAGGGTTAATAATAATAACAATATTGCTGCACGAGAAAGGCAAACTGACCGATTCCAAGCAAGGCCAACGAGGAGAAGACGAAGCTCAAAACAGCTCCAAAGAAGGAGGATGAATTCCAACCTCAATGCTAGCGGAGACGGAGAAGCACCGGCGAGAGAGAAGAGTAGTATTGTGTCATGGCTAATGGACAAGGCAATAATCGAAGAGAATGAGCAAGTGTGGTACATGGAACCGCAGCAGCGTGCTGTGCTGCTAGAAGGAAAGATTACAAGGGCTGGTGTGCTGTGTTGCTGCTGCTACAAAGTGATTTCAGTGTATGAGTTTGAGGATCATGCTGAGAGAAGTGAGCTGAAGAAGCCATATGAGAACATTTATCTAGTGAGATTGCAGAGTTCTCTCTTGTCAAACATGATTAAAGCGTGGAATCGAGAGGATGAAGTGGCACGCCGTGGATTCAATCTCATTCAGCCTCAAAGAAATGCTAAGGACAGGAGTGACGATGCCTGTATGATTTGCGCAGATGGAGGAGACTTGATTTGCTGCGAGAGATGTCCCTCAACCTTCCATCCAAGCTGCGTGCACATTGAGGTAAAATATATATACAGATAGTTTCATATTTGTATTATATAATTATTGTTTTTAAATGATGATCTCATATAAATTGGTTTACTAACAATGACGAAACGCAGAATATACCTCAAGGAGATTGGTTGTGCTCTTTCTGCATTTGCAAATATTGTGGTGGAAGCAGCAGTGATTTATACCCACTATTAGGCATGTGCTTACTATGCGAGAAGAAATGTGCGTTATTCTCTTCCCTTCTATTCTCCTCATTTTCCTTTATTGGAAGCTATTTATCAGGTCGACGCCTTTGCTAATTAAAAATATAATTTTGAAGTCTAAAAATAGAAACACCCTGAGTGATTTTCATTTAGCAAAATACTGCAAAAACCCAAGAAAGATTTTTTTTTTTTTAATAGAGATGTGTTTTTGAAAAATGTGAAAACATACCCTTGCCTCCATAAGATTAATACAAAAATGGAAATACATAAACACTTATTGTTCACATAAGCTAAGACAAACACAGCGCTGTATGTATCTAGGTCATATTCATTGTATTTGGAAAGGACATTAATATTATTTACCTTTTGTGTCTGAGAATTTTATCTTGCCATCCACTTAGTGTCTGGCCAGCATTTTAGAACGGCACAATTTTTTTCTTAAAAATAAAAAATCAAACAACAGAATTATATCGTTAAATTATATTTTATTTTTTTGGTTCTTCCCTTGATTTTTTTTTATTTTCTTTTTGTTTTACAAATGCACGCTGAATGTGCAACGATAAGCTTTTAATTTTGAAAGATAAAAAGGGAAAATGTAAATGAGTGTTAACAAGTATAAAAATTTATTTAATAGAGCTTTCATATTTGAAGATTTAAAATCATTAACACTTGAACCTATTCAGGCCATTTATATTTAGAATGGAAATTATTTGAATTTATATTGAAATTGTTTGAATGTTTTTGGAAAAAAAAAATAGTAAAGCCAAAACTGAAAAAAAAAAAATGAAGACAGTAATATATTTTTTGTCTAAATATTTCCTGGGTTTGAGGAGTCGTGAGAAATACAAAAAAGTCCTGGCGGTTTTGAAAAAAAAAAAAAATTGTTTAAGAAAACTATGCTATGCTTCCATTAAGTTTGTTTGTTATCGAAGCTCTAATCAACTTTGTACCTGCTATACAGATCACTGGGAATGTGTTGTTGGAAGCAACGAGTTAGATCTGAATTGCTCAAATGTATTTTGTGGCTCTAGCTGTGGAGAGGTACATGCTTCTTTCCGCAAATATATCATGCATACATATTTCCATTCTCTTTTGCAAGTTATTTTAATTAATATAATTTGCAAAAAATTGATGTCCCTTACTTGTTTGATCATTAATTCGTGAATTCATAACTAATCTTTGATGATCGTAATTGTTTAATTGCGACTTCCATCATTGCAAGTTATTCTTATATATGAGAGTTAGGACTGACATGAAAGTTGTGTAAATTAAAGACATTCAAGAAGCTTCAGAAGATGGTTGGAGTGAGAAATGAGCTAGGCAATGGATATTCTTGGACTCTCCTCCGCCGGTCGACGTCGCAATCAGTTCCTTCCGGGCCAAATGCAGTACTTAAAAGTACTACTTCTGATGTGCATAAGATGGTAGAAAACAACTGCAAAATTGCTGTTGCATGGACTGTCATGGATGAATTTTTCTTGCCAAACTTTGACCGCCATACAAAAATTAATGTGCTCCAGAGTGTCGTCTACAATCGCGGGTACGCATGCGCTTAATATCACGCATTAATTTAGTTGACAAGTGTTTCTGGAGAAAGTAATTTGAAGTAACTGTATATTTTAGTTGAAAAACCTTTCTACAATGCCGATCATTCTACATCAGTTTCCTTTAATCCTCCTGCTACAAAATTCTTGGTTGAACGCGCACCAATCACTTTTTGCTTATCATTTGGTGCTTGCGGTGGCAGAAATTCAAAGAAAGAGTCATTAATGCCTACCCATTTTGAGGTTGCAGTGGCTTATTTTGTAAATTCTGTGTTTCAGGTCTAACCTAAAGAGGATTAACTTTAGGTATTTTTTCACTGCTGTTCTGGAGAAGAATGATGAAATCATTTCTGCCGCATCCATAAGGTATTATTTGATCAATGCCCAAGTGAAGGTTTTTGTTTTTGAGCGCCAAGGGTAACTCTACTTTACTGTTATCTGTTCATGGTTGGTTGTATATAGAGTGCATGGAAACAAAGTAGCAGAGATGCCATTTGTGGGAACCCGTGAAAAGTACAGGGGCAAAGGAATGTTGCAGAAACTACTTACTGCTATCGAGTCTGTAAGCACCGTTTTGTTTAATTGTATTTCTTTCTTACAATGAACAATAGTTCTTAATATGCATATTTAAGTATACATATTTCTCTTCTAGAACATTTCATCTGTCACGTTACTACTTGCTTAATCTGTTCATGTTTGACATTAACGTGACAAGTTCTAATGTTGGTGGGTTTAATTTCCAGGCTCTCTGCTTTCTTAAGGTAGAAAATCTTGTCATTCCATCTGTTCCTGAGCTTGTTCCAATGTGGACTCAAAAATATCGATTTTTCCCCATTGAGAATACCTTGATGAAGGATTTAGCCTCTTTCAACACATTGATGTTTCCAACTGCTGTCAGGCTACAGAAGTCCTTGGTGGCACAAGCCATAGAGCCAGCCGCTGCGGTGATTGCTCCAGGTTGTTTTCTTGCTTCCATTTTTTTTCAGAGCCCATGTATTCATTTATCATCTCTCATTGTCACATTTCTTACTACTAATTTTCCCTTTTTCTACAACCCAGCAAAGCTAGCGCTTCCTGACTTGAACGTTGAACCCTCTGAAGAATGAAGATGATAAATGTTGCAACATGTTTGCCATGCCATCTCCAGGTTCGTTTCAGTAAGTCTGGGAAAGATAGCTAGATTTCAAGTCTCTTTTATGCTCTACGGTTTAGACCGTTGTGTTTTGCTAGAGAGAATCTGTAAGACTTTGTTTATGAGTGTTGTATTTTGATGTTATGATAACCTAAAGTCTTGGCCGCAAGTACTTTAAATTTGGAAGATGGACAGACAGGAGTAGAAGGATACAGAAGTGAAATAAGCGCGGCATCATATATTTTGAGTTTTATGCAGACTTCATGTATGGATGTT
Organism: Boswellia sacra; assembly: GCA_013180625.2. Classification (NCBI taxonomy): domain Eukaryota; kingdom Viridiplantae; phylum Streptophyta; class Magnoliopsida; order Sapindales; family Burseraceae; genus Boswellia; species Boswellia sacra. The sequence continues at coordinate 35,650 of SNVD02010405.1, read as the reverse complement.
TCCTTTCTCTGAGTATCTGGCATAAAATATTTGAGACAATCGTGTTGAATTTCTCTCTTTTTGTAGTTTAAATCTTTTAATTTCTTTTAAATTAGGATCAATGGAACCGCATGACGATGGTAAATCTTTAGATTATGTTTAATTTTTCAACATTACTTGCTTTTTTTTTTCTTCCTATTACGAAATAGTAGTATTTTTTATACTTTTAGCTCTAAAAGATCAATTTTACAGCTGAAAAACCAATTTTTAGAGTGAGGTTTGGTTTTTTGGAGACTTCTCTTAAAAGGTTACTACTTTGTAGCAAAAACTACTATTTCTTTCATCCTTTCTTTCATCCTCTGATAATTTCAATAACTCTTCTTTAATTTTGACTCATTGGTCACAAAATTTATAATTACGGACGAAAATAGGTTCACTGTTTAGGGATCAATGCGTCAAAAGTGCGAAAAATATAAATACTAGTGGTTTATTCTATAGAGTGGAGCAGTGCGCTTTAGTCTGTTAAAAAAAAAAAATTATGTAATCGATTGGAGTCTCAAGTTTACTCGAGTTTTCTTTCTTCGTTCTTTTTCAGGATATGGAAGGTACAAATACGATACCTTTTTTTTTTTTTTTCTTTTCATAGTGGGAAACCAAGCTGTGATTTTTCAAGGAGTCCCCAAGCTAGCTTTTGAGTGGTGGCCTGCAATCAGTGACAAGTGCTCTCAGGTTCCAACCATTCAGAAAACTGCTGCAACTTGATGACGAAAAGGTAAGACGAACTTGCGAGGAACAAAAGTCCCTACCAGGAGGACTTACATCAAATGAACAGTCGCTTTACATTGCACAGAGCTTAGCTCGATTGGTGGCAAGTTTTACACCTAATGGTCTTGGAAGTGTAAATGGCAGAATTGTGTCAATAATACTATCACTGGGAGACTCGTAATGAATAAGAGATTACAACAACGAGAAGACAGCCTCCTCGTCCCTTCTTTTGCAGGGGAAAGAATACAAATAAGGACATTATAAAAAGGAAAACAAAGAATGGGGTTACACGAGACTTCTAGCAGCATTCTCCTTTTTCTACTTTTTTGAGCCGAAGGAGTTACCCATCTCCTCTTCAGCTTTTAACGACATCTGATCCCTCATCTTGACATCTTTCAAGAATCAGATTACAGTTGTTCATCGTGGAGCCATCAAGAAGGCCATGATTCCAGAGTTTTATCATGAATAGCCTCCAACACCTAGGCCCATCAACAATTGATAGTTTAAATGCCAGATAACAGAGAATGATAAAAGTTTACAAATTATAAAGCTTTTTACTTTGGAACTAACACAACACTGTGACTGAGAAGCACTATACGATTAAGCAAAATCCAAGATTCAAAATGAACATGCAAGACAGTCATACCTAAAGAAGTTTTTATCATATGACTGTTGTATATTGATTCAGTTATGCACAGGGAGATATGATTCCACCAATCCATAGAATTATCATGAATAGTATGAGTAAACTATAGTTTTTCATTAGTCGCATGTTGACCAGTAAACTTGATCAAAAGCAAGAGAAAAGCAACAGAGAAAAAAAAAAAAAAAAAAAACTGCGAGGACACTACCAAAATAGTGCTGGAGAAAGGACCAGCTCCCGTCCATGGAGTTTAGAAAATGCTTCGCATGCCCAAGGAACATGACCATCTGCCAAGACCCTGCCACAAAGGATATATTGCCTTTTCAGCTCAAAATAAAAAAGACCAGACCAAATAGAAACGGCATTAAAAGTACACCTCAGATGCCATTGACTTCTCCCAAATCTTGTCATAGAAAGACTTAACAAAATGATCAAAGAATAGAAAAGAACAAAAGATACAATTAAACAACAAATAAATAACAGAAAGCTTGATGTGGTAAGTGATAACTACCTTTGCTTTCTCACGAAAGAGTTCCAAAGATGCATGAGCTGCTTCTCATCTTTGCTGACATCAACAAAATCATCAAGCATCTGCAATACGTCAATTTCATATTATTTCCAAGTTACTAACAGAACAAATTGAAATCATCTCATTCAAGATTGAAACTCAGGCTTGGTAAAGTCACATATCTAGATATGATAATTATTTTATTTGCAAAAACAAAGAATTTTGGTTCATTTGGACGACAGAACCTTCAAATCAATTGTTCAGGAGCTGACAGAAAGAGCAACTGATTATGAAGGGGAGTGAGGAGTGGGGGGGAAAAAAACAATGGTAAAGCAAAGGTGAATTCCAATACAACTAAGCATAGGCTTAGGAAGGAAATGTGTTATCAATAAGATAAACTTGCCATGTTCTCTTGGTAACTCGTAGATGATCCTTGAAGGGTTGATGGCCATGCCAAATGCAGTTAGGGACTATAACCTGTCCAAGTTCTCGCCTTACAGAAAATTTCATTTGCAGTGAACAAGCATGTAAAGGAGTGGAGCAAAAAACTCTTGACAAAGTATTATATTTCTTTAATTTTTTAACTGGTTCCACATAATTTGGAAGAAAAGAGCTAGTTCTTATTAAGTAGCAACTTTCAACTCAGCAAATAAATGAAGATGAAGGCAGAATCATCAAGCATACCCGTCGATCTTCAAAATCTGCAATGTCATCATCAACTTCATCTTCGCTATCTTGATCTGACATCACTTGTTCAATTGCCATAGGCTTCAAACAAAAAAGAATCTTTTAATTGTTGCAAATAGTCAAGAGAAAAGAAAATTATCTAGAAAACTTGGTATAACCTTCTACCAGGCACTGGCAAAAAAAAAAAAAATCAATATACTATTTAGGATCCCTTTGCCAAAGCTGCAAATGAGAGTATGCAATAACAAGAATTCAACATGTATGGGAGAATTGAAACAAGATTTCCCAGTAACATGCCAATTAAAAAAATAATAAGAAACACAACTAACCTAGACAACGAAGGAAAATACTCCTTTCTCTAACAAAATTACAGAATGCAATAAAATCATCTTTGCTGTTCATAAGCTCCCATAGACTGGATAGAAAATAAGCAACCCTGATTTCAATCAGGTCTAGTAAATAGCAATCTCCGGTTTTGGGCATTAATACCTAAAAGTTGAGTTGACAATGAGCTTCTAACAAAATATTTTATTTCCAGTAGAATATGCTTAAGAAGACTGAATTAAGGAGCGGTAGTACAGATATGTGCGACAAGAGTAATAGGTCAAACAAATGGACAGATAAATGAAGAGACAAAATTATCAAGCAGGTCCAATATTGCTAGTCACCTGAACTCGGTGAGAATGATAGAACAGGCGTTTGTGTAGAAGCACACGGCTGCAAGAATTTTAAAAAGGTAAAATGAATAAGCATGCACATTTAATGGAAATTTTCATCCCTAGCTTATCTTAGGTAAACTAGATAGAAATTCACAGTTTCCACAATGCAAAATATGTCCCATCAATTCAAGTGGGTTGGTATACATACTTTCTAGGGTCTGACCGGTCTGCAGTTAACTTTCTAGATTTTGCTACATGTAACATAGTAGGGACTGCAGCATCACTTCCAGATAATGATTTAACACATTCAGGATCCACAGACGATTGAGCCATGGCAATGGAAACACCTGGAACACTGAAACTGGATGCAACACGTTCAATACATTCTGCTGCATCAAAACCAGGGCTTTTTGCTCCATCCCTTCCATTCAGTAACTTTTTCTCTTCAGGAATTGACTTGGAAACACTCTCACCTTCACATCAATAAACATCAAAAAGAATATGTTCGATTTCAACCTCCCACAAGCAATCATTTAAAACAAGTGTCTGAGGCATCAAGAAAATAATTGTTTACCGATGTCCTTCTCCGAAATTTCAGTGTGTGCATCATCTGTGGGTAATTTAGGTGAATCTAACTCCAAGAACTGTATGTTGACATGCTTTTCATTTTGAAAATTCTTTGGCCTGCGTCTTCGTGGCTTTGAGCTGAGCGTACAATCAATTTCAGGTTCTCAATTCTCAGTATTAATGCTGAAAAACAAACATGATATCAACTCAAAACTATAACGTGTACAAAGAGGTATCAAACCTACCAAAAGAAGAATGTTTGCAGTTGTGGTTCCACTCCACTTGCCACCATCTGAACAAGAACATGTTGAACAAATAATATTTATTTGTGCTTGTTGGAGAAATTGCTTCTGCCAAGCTAAAATATCTAAATATTTATGGTGATTTTCATGCAGTTAACAGCATAAATTTTCAATTCTATCCACATCACACTAATGGTGAAAAGTACTTGTAAAAGCATTGGCAAGGTACCAGCAATCTAGTGTACTTTAAGTTGATTTTGCTCAACATATTTATTAAAAAGAAGGCAATATAACTTCCAACTCAAAGAAGAAAAAAGGTCTTCAATGATACATTTAGAATGGAGAAAAAAACCTAACCTCAGATTTTAGTGTATCAATTTTCACAGAGACATTCACTGCTTGATATTCTTCAGTTACCTACAAAATAATTTATTCTTGACAACTTTCCAGAAGTGCTCAATAAGCTGCAGGTGACTTGAAACAATAAATTACCAACCCAAAAGTCGAAGTCAAATAAGTCATGTGACGAGCACAAGTGATAACGCACACCCTACAAACAAAAAGAAAAGCTCCATTTTTGGTGTCAAACTAATTTATTGACTAAAAGTTTCTTATAAAAAGATTTAGAATTCGTTTATATCTAACATAACCATTGCTACATATACAAATAACAATATTATGATTGTTACAACCTAATAATGATAAGCAAACCCAAACCTAATTGTCACATCTCAGATTTTGCCCCATTGTCAGATATTATCTGCTTTGGATACATAGTCTGTCACAGTTTTATTTTTGAACTTTGTAACCCAAAAGACCTCAAACAGTTTGAGGAGCTCACAAGATATGTAAATCAGTCACAATACTTATTACTAAGCGATGTAGAACTCAGAACAGAATCCACCCTCCCCACTCTGTGTGGGTCTTAGGCGTCACAATCTACCCCTTAGGGGCCCATACATCCTCATGTGGTCAATCAATAATCAGAACATTCATAGCCCACACTGCTAGGCAAGTCTAGCTCTGGTACCAATTGTCACATCCCAGCATACTATCGGATTGTCCGCTTTGGATACAATCTATTATGGTTTTGCTTTCGTGTTTTGCAATCCAAAAGGCTTTCAATAACTTAAGGAGCTCACAGGATATGTAAACCAGTTAGGATCCTTATTACCAAGCAATGTGAAACTCGGAACATAATTCACTATCACCACTTTGTGTAGGTCTTCGGTGTTACACTAATTGTTTTCTTGTAAAATGAAGTTGTGAATGGAATAAAAAAACATAATTGTAAATATTAGAGTAAGCTCTACCTCAAAGCTTGCACATTGCATCAAGCAAAACGGACAAGAGAAGTCTTCAGTTACTGCATAGCGAAAAAGGAAAAGATTATTATTACTACCACAATAAACATCAATTTCAATAAAGAGAGTGGATATATTGACTTTGGACAAAGAGAATGCATATACTGAATCATGTTATTCCATTTATCAAGCATATTCAAGACTATAAGATATGAACATCAATTATACATAAAACACAACTGTCAAATTGGTTACATTAGTTTCCTAGATAAATTCATACGCTTGTTGATCGTTAAAACAATAAGTGTCAAACTGGTTACATTGGTGTTAATAGGCAAATTCCATTGTTTACACCCAAGCAAATCCATTTCGTAGAGAAAAAAAAATTTAAAGAAAAAAGTCACATCTCTTTGTACTTAAAAAGTCGCTTGGTATGGGTTTTACTTTCACTGGGAATGGGGTTCAAATTCCTGAAAAAGTGAATATGGGAATCTAATCACTTGGAAACCAATATTACTGTGTTTGGTTGCTCACAAGAATCTTTTGTTTGATTCCTGTAGGAATCAGATCACTGTATTTGGTTGTACATTCTAATTTTGTTCAATATGCGAGTAAACTTTATAATAAAAGTTTTCCAATATATCAAAAATTATGTATTTTTCACCAACTCTTCCTCCCCACCTGGGCATTTTGGTAAAATAATGTCTGTGGAATCTTCCCCACCATCTCTCCGCCTCAATCTCCACACACCAGACCTCTATTTCCTTCTTGCACTCACCACGCCACCACCAACTTCCCCCCAACATTAGCCGTCATGACCCAATGCAAGAACTTCGGCAAACCCTTCTCTCCCGCCCCTCTTAACTCTCTCAATGCCCCTTTCTCCTCATCAATCCCTTTATCTTCCCCAACATCCAAAAACCTTCCCTCCCATCACGACACTTATCCAAAAACTCCATAAAACCAAAATCAATACAACAACGAAAAACCAAAAAAAATAAGCTCATTGTAATTCCACTTCTTGTAATTTCGTCCACCCATTGTTGAATCTTGGAGATCTTCTCAACCCACCACTTGATCAACATGGTTCGTTTGAAGATTTTGTTTTGGGACACTTTTTATTTGTTTTGGGATGAGAATTGGACTTTTTGGAGTTGAGAGGGAGAGAATTTGTGAAGCGTGCATGATTGTTTCTAAGTTCGGTTTCTAGGTTTTTCGTGGGCTTTGCTGGAGTGTGAAGAAGATCAGGGAGGGGCTGGTGTGAAAAAGATCAGCGTGCATGATTTTTTCCCTTTTCCTTTCTCTTTGCGTTTAGGTGTCCCGAGTATCCTAAACTCAAGTTTTCAAAGGGGTTAGTAGTACCCTATCAGACAGCAATTTAGAACCCATGGTAAAACAGCATGCCAGAGTTAAAAATGCCTAATATGCATATCAAACAAGGGTTGGGAATCAAATGCCCATTCCCAAGTCCACAACACCCTATACCAAACGGCCCTAAGGGTCACTCTTGAGCTCTGCAAACAGCCTAGATCTTTGACAAATAAATAAGAAACGAAGAATAGCGACTCATCACCAACCACAGCAAAACCAAAGTCTATCATTTCCAAATTAAGAAACTAATGAGAAGAAAATAATATGAACGAAGAAAATTTGATATTTTCTCGTTAATATGTTTTAGAAGTAACATATGATAGACAAAACCTCTAATAGCATGAAAAGTGTACTCAAGGGATTTATGGGCATCTCCAACACAAACAGAGTAATTGAGGAAAGGACATGATGATAAAAGAAGTTTAGCAAGATGACATCTAAATTTAATTACACGTCACAAACAATTTAGTAAAGCAAAAAAGTTATTAAAAAAATGAACAAAACACAAGGTACAATGAGACAAACAAAAAATTAATCATTTACCTTCAGTCTTTTGTAGCATGTTGCTATAGTCCTTATAGTTGAAAATTACAATCCCAGGTCTGAACCTAAACAAGATTATGCCAACTACATTAGACAAGATTATGCCATGTTACATGAAGATGGATTCATTAAATGTTGCACATACTCATATTTATATATGTAGTATCCAATATGCAGGTAGGGTTTATTGATTCAGTTTTCTATACTTAGTACTATGGAAAATAATAAACAAAATCAAAATAGACGTCAGTACCCCCTTTTGCGCTTTGCTCGTCTTTTGTAACCTAAGCATCTTTGAAGAAATGAGGGCTGCAATACAAAAAGCACCTTAATAGATAGCAGAGTCATTACTTCGTATGCCTGTCAAAAGAAGAGACCTATAGACTAAGAGCCTATATTATTCCTAAGTGTTAGATGCCAACATGTGATGGGCATATTCAATAATGAATATTAACAAAGAGCTCTAGACAAAGTTAATCTGTAAATAATTGACATCTAATATCAAATCATCAGAAAAATTAACACAGCCAAAGAATTGATTTCCTCTGAACAGTAAAAAATCTGTAGAGTCTGTACACAGCTCTGCCAAAATAAGGTTCAAACTAAGTAAACATACTTTATCACATGCTGAAGAGATGTTATTTGATAACTCTACGAAACGCAAAAACAAATCTTCCAAGTCAGTCATTCGAGTAGAACAAAGGCAAAGATAAATTAAAAACCATAACTAAAACAAGAAAATGTGCTACATTACATTATCTCGGGCACGACGAAGCAGAATATTATATAATTCGACAGGCTTGCAGTATATTAAGAGGTTCTCTTCACCAGTAGAAGCCTCTTCTGTGGACAAACAGCCACAAGAATTTTGACGACACATCTTAATCCAATCTGTACCAACAACAATGGCTCCGTCATCATAGATTGTTATCATCAAAAATTGTTGCACAAAAACACTTGCATGAGAACACAGGAATCCACGCTTTACATGATTCAAATGTTTTATAAAAACACCAAAAACATAAATCAAAGACAAGACAAGTGCAACTTCATTTCATTTCTAATCGTTTTGAAGTCCAAAAACGACATGATCAATATAGCTAAAACGGCAAGATAAATGATGCTTCAAGGCAACGTAGAATAGTTTCAGCTTTAACTATTGCATTAATTTAACTTTAGTTTAAGTAACCAAATTATTCTTGACAATCCTTCCGAGATAATTGGTAAACAATACGAAAGAGTCTCCGTAAACCTAGAAATTTGAAATATTTGAAGCGTACGTGATGAATAGGAGTTATGGAACAACTTACGAGGTGATTTGATTGGAAAATGATTGCAGAATGTATTGGGAGAAAGTTACCAGATCGATAATTGCGCCGGAGAAAGAGATACCGGAAATGGGGGTTAGGAGCAGGCCAGCTGAAGAAGAGCTTCCGTTACGTTGCTTAACGGAAATCAATCAGCTTTTCCACTTGGCAGATCTGCGGGCCATTATTTCATTTGACTGGGCCCAAAGCCCAGTCAAATTGGGTAGTACTGTTTAGGCCCACTTAAGATCGTGGATTTCATATCCATGCCAATGCTGGTTAATAATGCAAGAACAATCTCCAATTTATCACGTTAATGATACTTGACTTACAACTTACACATGACTCAAACTCTATAACTTATACAGTGTACATAACAAAAATTTATTGTAGGAGAAAGTAACAAAAAAATTAAAATTTAAAAGAAGTTATGTAATAAGACTTTGCTAAGTAAACTGACACACGATTCACGAAGTTGTAAAGTTTTGGTTGTATATAAGTGATAAGTCTAACACTACAATTTATCATATTATATATCCATTATTTACGACATATTGCATGCTTACGATAGTAAAATTTGTATTGAAAAAAAAAAATCACTTATCACATCATTGTACTATTTATATGTTATTGACTTATAACAGAGAGAGACAGTCCTACCTCAATGATGCAACCAATCAATAGGAGACTTTCAAAGTGTGATGAACAGTGATTCTTGTCGGATAAACAGTAACTTTTTAGTTACTATTCACTACAGTTTGGAAGCCTTTTATTAGTTGGCTGCACTATATCAGCATAGCACGTGATGTAATCGTTGTAGGATAAACTCTCTCATTATAATATTTTGTCAAATCTCAAGTTATGATATTTTATATGATCAAAAAGAGCATACATCATCTGATAGTAAATAATTTTTTTCCCTAAATAGAAAACTTGTACTCAACAGGAATACATTTTTTAAATGTTCTACTGACAATTAATGGTATCATTATTTGTATTTTATTTTCTATAGTCTTATATAATTTAATTGCAAATATACATTCACCGTATATATGAACAAAGTGGTATGAGGTATGTTAGTTGCATCTATAACTTTTTTTTTTTTTAATATTCAAAGAAAGTCGAATACTTGAAGGAAAAGCAAAATATGGAAAATTTCGTCGCTTAGCAAGGCATGTATACCAAAGCTAGGAGTCGGAATAAAGTGTACGTATGACGATGACGACAACATGAAAATCGTCAACTAATGGATATACGGGTACACCTAACAGGAAAAGTCCTTGAATAGTAGTCAACTTTAAAGGGAGCTTGAAGCCATTAAACCAAAGCGAGACACACCCAAGAACTGTGTTATATTACCAATTTTCAATATCAACCTTACGTTAAGCGAATGAAAACATTAAACTCGATCCGGCAACATTGACCGCACACCAAAGATACAGGCGAAGAGAATGATATAGATATATACAGGTTTTTTATAGATGGTCAAGTCAAACCTTAAAATTATACTTGTTAATGATGAATTAATTTGGCAGATTCCATTAATTCTACGAGCAGCTAGCCATCGGGGTTAAAGTTTCTCCACTAGCATTGGCCCATCGTGAATACTTACAAAACGATGTTAGTTAGATAATTAGAAAATTCAATAGAGGTTTAATTTAATTTCTGACTTGATTATATTGCTTGCTGTTTAATTAGCTATGATAACCTTGGACTTTCTTTTAAGTCTTTAACATTCTTAAATGTTGATTTTTACTTCTATGACGTTGCAACTTGCCTAAATTGAAAGCTAATCACAGGAATTCATGACGTTTTTATGTTTTATAATATTTATCTTCACATCTAAACTTTGATAGCCATTGGGTAAGGAGAGGCGTGTATTAGGAATATATAATGTATACAGCTGCATTTGCGTGCCTTCATAAAAAGAAAAACTACTATAGTCAATCGTTGGGCGAGCATTATAATGTCTAATTAGCAACTAAAATTGCTACTTTGGTATTGCTTACAAGTAACATATACTTTACTATATTATTTGCATCAAATATATTTTTTCCATCAAGTTTTAAGTCGGACAAATGTACCACGTGATTCTCCATTCACATCTGTACCATGGATTCTCCGTTCCCATCTATCTCGAGCAATATTTTGTTATATATTTATTTAGCTTCTTTGTTATTATTAAAGTAACTCCAACTATGATTAGTTAGTGATAAAATTAATGCATATATATGTGTGATTAGTGATAGTACTCTTACAAACTATCTATACAAACTCATTCATATAAACATATGTGCTATTATTTGATAATTGCTATATCATCTACAGTAATTAATGTTATTAAAACTTAAAATTTACTCATCTAATCAAATCATGACACAACAGTTTGTATGAATAATAAGTTTGTTTGGTTAGTTTATAAGAAAAACACTACTCATATATGATATGAGATTATCAAAAGACATATATGAGTACATATATCTAATCCCATCAAAATATTTTTCTTGTTTTATTTAATTCTCCCCTCGGGTGATACTTGCTATTTAAAATCATAAAGTTAATTGGGGTTTTATTTTTCTTCTTCCTGAAATTCCATTCGCAAATGCTTTGATTAATTGATATTAGATCCTGACTTTCAACAAATAATGCGCCTAGTAATGTGTATATATATACATAATGCCTGTCGCATAGCAGCCTCTTAAGCATGATTTCTGTCACAATAGCAGCCCTAATCATGTGATACACGGTTCTTATTTTAATTCTCCTTCTAACTAGGTTTGGTTCCTTAACATTGCATTGAAGAACGATTTAATCATCTCCATTATGTAAGCAGAATTGCAGGTCAAGTTAAGAATCTCTATGGACACATCCTTATTAATTAAAAGGGAGAAGATAAGATTAATTATAATGAGCTTAATTATAATTAATACGCTTAGAAAATTGATTTTCTATGTGTTTAGTTAGTTGTGAAATATATTTGTTTGGATGTGTGCTACTGGTTGAACATCTGATCGTAATTCATTTGTATAATCAGATTGACTGAATATAAAACCTTGACTTGTAATGAGTTTTATCCACTATTTTTTTTTTTTTGTTTAATGTACACTTGGATGGACATGTAAAACCTAATACATTCTATTAATTTGTATCCTAGGACTATTATTAAATGCTAAGAAAGACATCAAGTTTTGAGTGTAGAGCTATCAATATGATCGCATTCATACATACAAATATATATGATAGACACTTGTCAATAGTCACATTAATTAAATTAATTAGTTTTGAATCTTGGGAAACTAGAGAAAATATTTGTCGGCACCCTTAACCAGTAACAAAAGGAAAATTCTATGTAGGGAAGGAAGGCAATACTGATTCATGCCTAGACTTTGAAGTTTGATTGATGCATAAGTTTGCCGAAAGAGTGCCCATCACATCACATGAGTGTTGAAGTCTTGGAGGACTTTATTGGCATATATCTCATGATCGTCATGGTAACGCCTCTTTGGGGCCGTGTTTACGTCTAAAATGGTGCACTTTTTTCCATCTTTCTTGACCTTTCTCACCACTCGTGTTTTTTGGACGGTGGCAATGTTTTCGTATTCTTGTTAATTTCCTGCTCATAAACCCGATCCTTGTGATTGAGAGACCATGGAAATTATTAGTTAACACACTTCATTTATATCTCTAACCATCTTCGTTTTGATATATTTATAACAATAAAGTAACAATAATTTATATTTTTGCTATTTTTGCAACATTATAACACGAAAAATAGTTTAATAATTATAACATGAATCGACATGTATATATAAGTAGAAATATTCGTACGTCAATCCACATAGTATTATTTAAGACTAATAGCTAGCTACTTAATTTAATTGACTTTAATTAAAATCAACTACTACCAATTACTCTTCCGACTTTTGATGCTCTTTTCCATTACAAAATCCACGTCCATTGACTTGTGGTACATAAATTAATATGGAAAAATGAAGAACAAAATCTTCACATCGAGTATCACATTGGTTGCCAACTCCAAATCCTGTGAATTCCAGCATAACATTGACTATTTACCATAACATATTAAACGTTGCGTTTTCAGAAAAGTACATTAACACCACTACAGGCTTAAATTTTGTTTGTTGGGTAGTTGAATGCTCGACCAACTTCCTCTCGTGTGGGTCATGCACCTCTTATATATAATATCGCTAGTCGTTTATCGACTTTTAAGTGAGACAGTATAGTCAGTAGTTACGTGTCTGCGACCATTGGTTTCAAAATTAATGTCCTTTGTAGCACATCAACGCGTCTCCTTTCTTCTATTCTTCCATTACCATACCAAAGAAAAAGTGGGTCGGTGGCCTCTCGTTGTTGAAAATGATGGGCATTCGCTATTCATCACTTCACGGCTCTCTCTTTAATATTTTACATACATTTCCTTATTTGATTAATATTACCAATACAAAAGTTGGTTTGTGTTTTCCTTTAACCCTCCTAACCAGTCAGACGAGAGGTCAGATTTGTTAATAGAAATATTAGAAATTAAACTTAATTATATGTTTATACATATTAATTATTCAGAGTCAACTCATCAGTGCACGACACATGAGTGATCGATAGTAATCGAGCTATCTGAACGATGAAGGTGTGTGGTAGTTGTAGATAGCATAAAAGTTTGACATGGCGCGGAAGCTACGTGGGAGACGACTCAAAGTCGATCCGCACATTTATGCTACATGCATCAATCCAAAGTGAAGTTCAGTTCGAGCTTGGTACTTTCAGGGAAGCAACATGGTTTCAGATTACAAATTGACAAGCTAAATTTCATCGATTTAAAGATTAAGAATTTGTCGATATATACAATAGGCAATCGGTGGCAGAAGAAAGCATTGAAATTAACTCACGAGATCCTTCGAAAAGTTTTTATTTAACCTAGCTAGAGTAAATCCTATTAACGACTAACAAGCGTCCATTCCTATCTTCATACTACGAAAAATACGATTGAGCTTATCAAAACACAACAACTTGTATAAAAGAAAGAAAAGATATATATCTCATGATTCTCATCGTATTTCTTTTTTTTTAATTAGAAAATAATTTTTTTTTAATTTTGTTCATGTATAGACATGATATATATCGCTTTAAACAGTATTGATTTAGACAGGTTGTATACGTGGATTCTCACACGTTCTAAATAATAGCTTTGGGGATCGATGTTGATGACACTAACAAGTAATTAATTAGCCATAATTTACACGAGGGGATACGAATTCAAAATTAAATATAGTTCCTCTCGACTCACTACATGTATATTGTGGAATTTTCAATTAGCACTTTTAAACAATTAGTGCTTGCCACGATGTTATAGCAATAAAATAGTTACAAAGGTGAAAAGCAGTAGGGTGTATATATTTATAGTCCCATATATGGAATAATAATTATGTTAATTACGCTAAGCACGCTTATTCCTATAATATTATTTATAATTAAAGTAATTGATTCACTTTCTCTATTTTTCTGTCGATATTATAATGATGATATATAGTTCTCGCGGATACCCCTCACCACCCGGAATTGTTAGGGGAAAGACACTATATGGTATATACTTTGAGAATCGAAGAGATTAATTAATTAATAATCTAGATATATACACGTTTCTTTCATGCAATTGGAAGTATATATATAATTAATTAGAATTGTTGCAACTAAAGTGCTTATTGGGCATCCGATAAGTGGGTGGAAATCTTTCACTTCGATTTGTTTTCTTTTACCCAGGAAATATTAAATAACCACCATTGTCGATTGATCCAAAACGTCATGATATAAAATACGTATTCACAAACTCTTGTAATGCATGTCATTTTTCACGTTGTTGTCCGTTAACATTTTAAAGCTAGCACTTTGAACATGGGTCATCGATGGTGGTCATGCACTTTATGCTTGCAAAACGTGCAACTTTCAGCGCAGTTGAGTACGGGCGAGGCTATTTGAGAGCGAATTGCTGCTTGAATATCTATCCCCTTTTAGACTTTTATCCATGCCAAGGAAGAAATCACAAGAGAATGTGATTGTGATTGTTTGTCGATATCTGTAATCTGATTTATATAAGAAATAATTAATGTTAACTAATTACAACCTGATGAAGATGGCAATTTCTAGGGTTGGACATCTGTAATCTGTATTTATATTTTTATGATCACAAACAATATATCGATAACTACAACCTGATAAAAAGGGCAGTAATTTCCAGGGCTCATCCCTGCCTCAATTGCTGGACAAAGATAGGTGTGCCAGTGGAAGATAACTTTATCTTTACTTCGACATAATAGTATAGCTTGTCCACTATCGGTGTAGTGGTTATTGATCGATTTTTGAATGGAAGTCTCTATGGTGCTCATGCACTATATCGCATATTATGCAAGACATTTTCAAGTGCTCCGGCATTAATTTAAAATTTTTTGATAAGGTTCCTTTATATAGCACAAATTATTTCTGGTTCTCGGGCCATGGCATATGACTCAGATGGTCATATCTCTGGAATAAAGGAGAGAAATCCAGAGAAAGTATTTTGAAATAGATGATAAATATCAAAACCAATTGCAGTTTTTATATAATCGATCGAGTTTTGATAATGATTTTGTAAACTTTACATGAGGAAAATTCAAGATTCAAATATGTGTAACGCATGAGAAAGAATTAATATTTGAGGATTTGGAGAAGAATTATTCAAGGGCGTGTCAATTTATGTTATAGCTTTAATTTTGACCGAAGAATATTAATCATATGAACGTTATTAATTGTAGCAATATTTTTAATTAAGCATATACAC
Organism: Boswellia sacra; assembly: GCA_013180625.2. Taxonomy (NCBI): domain Eukaryota; kingdom Viridiplantae; phylum Streptophyta; class Magnoliopsida; order Sapindales; family Burseraceae; genus Boswellia; species Boswellia sacra. Next base: position 20,246 of record SNVD02010405.1, on the reverse strand, counting down.
CAGCCTATGTATGATAATAAAGAGGCTAAGAAAAATACATTATTATTTAAATATTTTTATTTTTTGAAATTCAACCTATTAATATATATACCCCGTTCATTATCCAGTCTTTTGAACCCAATAACCTGGCTAACTGCTTAATTTGTTGACAGAAAAAAGAGGTCAAGAAGAATTTAAGCCATAACATTTGACACTTTCACGGCTGCAATCCACAATTTAGACTCCAATAGATTCAAAAAACTTAGGAGAAAATTCTAATAACTCAATTCACAAAAAGAGCAAACCAAGCAGTACTACTTCCCCGAAATTGTGGAAAGCAAACTCCAAACGTTTTGGAGAACAAGAAAATATCCTTTCGACTGAGATTAATAGATAATATTCAGTTTTCTGCATGTTACGGATTAATTAGGGCATCCATTTCCGATTATAAAACAAATTATATATTTTCGTATTTCATTTGAATATATAACCCAAGTCTTCAATGTCAATTGCAATTCGATTGCAAAAGATTATTTTGGGAGTTAGGTGAAAGAAATATACCATTCACACTTATAGTCCGTACACCAAACCGTAGGCAGCCATATAAGTCCATCGTTCAACCTCTTTAAGTCGAAAATTAAAAAAAAAAAAAAATTGGAAAAATTGCGAGCAACCAGGATCCTGTCTCATTCTAGTATCTTGTCAACCAATCCACTGAGACTATTTGAGTCCGGAGAGCGAGAAATGGCAAAGTTGTAATTAGAGACCAAGACGAATATAGGATAACGTGGAGTTTAATTAATTTATAAATATGTAATTATACGTTAAATCTTTAAAAATTATATAAATTTATTTAAAATTTACGTATTTAATAATTTTTATATAATTTTTAAAATGATTTATAATTTTTATCAGAATTTATATAATTTTTTAAAAAAAATTAATGTAATTTCTGAGAATTTAACGTATATTATTAAGACTGTACTTGATAAATTGATTGGGACATGAAAAGCGAGTATAGGAGTACCCTTTGAGGATGGTGTGGCAGACTTTTCTTCAAGTTTGAGTTCAGACAAACGATAGAAAGCCAACACGCTGGGGTTTTGACAAGGACTATCACTCATTTGACTAACTTACCCCTCATTAAGCTAATATTTTTAATGTTTCTCTATAATTATATTTATATCAAACCCGTTACCCACTCTATATAAACGGAAGTTGATCTATTCCATCTCACTTGGTTGCGTCTTGCCTTGCTTCGTGTTCGCATTATCTTATTAACTCTCTCTCTCTCTCTCTCGCCCGCTCTCAATTCTCATAAGTCTGATCGATCTTCTTTCTCTTCATCTGCGTGTTCCCATGCAGTCTCTGCAGATTAATCCAACGATTCCTGCACATAACATTCACCTCTTGCAGACCAAACGAGCCAGCTTCAGATGCCAACTATCTCCATTGAATCCATCAACAAAACCCACTAGTACTACAACAGGTACTCGATCTAAGAAACCAACAGAGTCAACTCAGTTACACTTGGCAAACCTTGAAAGACTCCTTCAGAAACAAACCCCAGAAGTACCGAGCCAAATTCAGACGCAGCAGCCAATTCCAAAGGACGCCAACATTAGTGGGTCACCAGAAAACAAGGGTAGAGTTCTTTTAGAAAGCCTCAACTTGACAAGAGTCTGGCCTGAAATGAAGGCAGCTGAGGAAATGTCACCGCGGCACTTGAACAGGCTCCAACGCTTGTTATCAATGACGGCCGAATATTCACCAAGGAATCATCTTGGTTCCCGGTGGCGTGAATACCATGGAAGTAAAGACTGGGAAGGGTTACTTGACCCTCTCGATGAGAATCTCAGGCGAGAGGTGGTGAGGTACGGAGAGTTTGTGCAAGCAGCTTATCATTCGTTTCATTCGAATCCTGCCATGTCATCGGAAGAAGCTCCAGCGCAGAGATACGTAGCCTTGCCTGATAGATCTTACAGGGTGACGAAGAGCCTCTATGCAACATCATCGGTCGGGTTGCCCAAGTGGGTGGATGACGTGGCTCCCGATCTCGGATGGATGACCCAAAGGTCAAGTTGGATTGGCTACGTGGCGGTTTGCGAGGACAGGAGAGAGATTCAACGGATGGGTAGGAGGGACATCGTCATCGCGCTACGTGGGACTGCCACATGTCTTGAGTGGGCCGAGAATTTAAGAGCTCAACTGGTTCAGATGCCAGGAACATCAGAATCACGACAAGACTCGGTCCATGGAGAATCCAAGGTCGAATGCGGCTTCTTGAGTTTATACAAGACACGTGGAGCTCACGTGCCTAGCCTAGCGGAGTCGGTGGTGGAAGAAGTGCGGAGGCTGATGGACTTGTACAAAGGTGAGACCTTGAGCATCACCGTGACGGGACACAGCCTTGGCGCTGCCTTGGCTTTGTTAGTGGCCGATGAGTTGAGCACGTGCGCATCACAGGTCCCCCCAGTTGCTGTATTCTCTTTCGGGGGCCCTCGTGTTGGCAATAGAGGCTTCGCAAATCGTGTTAATGCAAATAATAATGTTAAAGTGCTACGAATTGTAAACAATCAAGACGTGATCACTAGAGTTCCTGGCATTTTTATTGGCGAAGGAACAAATGACCCAAACGAGACAAATACAACAAACACAAGTACCGTTAAAAGATTGCTCAATCTGGTGGACAGCAAGAACCCATTAGCGTACTCGCATGTTGGAACTGAACTGCGAGTGGATACGAAGATGTCTCCCTATCTAAAGCCGAATGCAGATGTTGCCTGTTGCCATGACTTGGAAGCGTACCTGCACTTGGTGGATGGATTCTTCGCGTCTAATTGTCCGTTTAGAGCAAACGCTAAGAGAAGTCTAGTGAAGTTGCTCAATGAACAGAGGTCTAATGTTAAACATTTGTATACCAATAAGGCAAGATCCTTGAGTACTTTGAACCTTGAAAGGGTGGGCATACATTCTTCTAGTTGCCTGCCTAGTCCATCTGCTTGACGTAAATAAAAATTATTTCTTCAAAGAAACAAGAAATTGCTTATGGCGCTTCTGCAAGTATAAAAAACTTGAAATCAACAAGGGTGCATGCTTAATCTGTATGTTTATGTATGTTAATGTTCCAAATCAACTGCTTCATAATCAAGAGGCGGAGCAAATTGAGTCCAAAAGAGGGCAACGGCTCCCCATCACGTGACATTATACTTACTATTTTTACATTTTGTTTTCATTTTCTAAATTTCCAAACCACACATTTGTGTCTTCAAGCCCAAGCCCCCTCTCCAATAAATGTATGCATGGCAATAATTAAATAGTCTCTACCATTGGTTCTTTTTTTTTTTTTGGAAGTCATTTTGAGCAGTATGACTTTGTCCCAATTTTGGATGAAAAGCCCCCTTGGCAGTTACGAAAACAATAGCGTTGACCTGTTGAGCTGCAGTTTTCAGCTTACAAAAACAGCAGAAAATTTGGTTTAAATGGCATATTTCCCGGTCAACGTAACATGTTCCACTCCTGCACAACCTCCCCGAGTCGGAGCTGCCGCTGAGCTGCAAAACTGCCTTTCCATTTGTGTCAAGATACGGAATTCACGAGACATCATTGCAATTTCATCGGAGAATTAGATATTTTGATGCAATATTTTTGACATAAAATTGGATATAATATTCTAATCATTGTTTCATAAAATTCAATAGTTTATAATTTAGATGATTGATAAGTTGATAATATAAAATATAATTTTTTATTTTTAATCTTAAATTATTGAATTTGATAAGATTAAAAGTCATAAATTTATGTTTAATTTTATATCAAAAATTTATGTTAAAAGATTTATTCCCTTTAAATTAATATTACCAAAAACGGTAGCAATTTGTCTACTCTTCAGGTATATAATGATGAAAAGTGAGCACCGGAATATCCAATCAGCCTCGGCGTATGCTTAATCTAAAGATGCCGCAAAATTTGAAGTCTAAAGCTTGATTGCCTATAAATAAATAAATAAATAAATATATATACATATATATATATATATATATATATATATATTTATGTCACCCGTGACTCGAGTCTGCAGTAGCACAACATGCCTCATCATTTGGAAATGGTCTCCGAAATTGGGTGATCCACTGATCCTCATTACTTTAATTTGGCAAGCCACTGTAAACAAGCCGAATACGTCAAATTAATTAGCCTTTATCTTCAAGAACAGTGGATTGGAGGCGTTGTTAAACACTTTTATTGTTGATGACAACTGTAAGATGAAACTTCCTTGCATGTCGCAGCTTTGCTTCTATGCTTTGATCAAATATCTTAAGCTGAGAACTAAGATATCGTGTCTACAGAAGCATAAAAGTTGTAGTTTGTATTACACATAACTAATCTTTTGTTTTGACGACCAAATATTTTGAAATCAACAATTCATGTTGACCTCCCTGTTTGTTTTTGAACAGGTAACCCCCAGAAATAAACTTTTTCCTTGTATAACTTTGTTTGTTCCAACTAAATTAAAACTGGAGAATGTGTCAAGAAGAACCAATCAAAATTCTAAATATATAATCTCTGATTTTGGTTACTTCCTCTAATGGTTTTTCAAATAAGTCCCAATCAAGACCTTTTAATATATTGTTTATATGTCCTTGGAGACCAAGAATTGACCAAGGAACTAATTGAGCAATACAGATATTGGACAAATTCCCAACTCTTAGTTGATGGGTCAGACTTACCTTTAGATATATAATTAAATTCTTGCATTCAAGTTAATTGCAGCCCGATCCATTACCATAAGTTGTATCTGTCATGACTTCTCTTCAAATTTTCAATACATTACTTTGTGATTTTAATTATAATAATAGCATTATTCATAATAATAATCTGGAATTCAACGTAAAAATTCAAAGCATGTTATCGTCTTTCAAATTTTATACAACCAGACCCATATTTGAATTTAAAAAAAAATGAAGTGAATTTTTTATAATTTAATTCCCACCAGTTTCAATATATATATGTTAGAACTTTGTGTAAATTTCATTAATGGTTCACATCATAGGCAGTTACTCAAGGAGATGTTCAAGACTATGACAATTGAAGCAAGAGGTGCATATTCTTATTACCTCTAATGTTCATGAGATCATCAATATAGGAGTCAATCTACAGTGCACCAGATGCATTGATGCACCCGATTTCAAATTTTCAAAAAAATATCCATAAAAATCACGAATGTCCATTTTCAACTTCTATCTGTATAAAAGATAGAAATTAACATATGAAAGTTGAAATAAGTATTCTTGACTTTTTTGGTATTTTCTCGACTTTTATATATGTATTTTCAATTTTTATAAATGTTTTTCCAAAATTTTGGAATCAGGTGCACCAATGCACCCAGGACATTCTAATTAAAGCTTCAATTTAATGCCATATATATCTACATTGCTATATGTATCTTTTATTTGTTATCTTGCTTAAACAAAAGATAAATTACCATGTAAGACGTACAGTTATATACTATTAGAAATGTATTCCACTAAATACATATGCCATTCACTTACTATAAGGTTAATGATATCGCTTACCACCAAATTTATATAACTAGTACATGTTGGTGGAACAATAAATAAATGTTAATTTTATACACTAGCTAAATCTTATAATCAATAAGACGTATATGTATTGGTCAATCACACGAGTCACATTAATCTTTGACTAGTATTTGCTTGGACTAGGCAACAAAATTATAGAATTATGTATTGAAACAACTTAGATAATAAGTTTCTGTTCTTTCTTGTTTTCAAATCCTATTTTCTGTACTGCACATTTTCCAATGCAATTTATATTTAATCTCAACCACATATTCTTTTCAAAATTTAAAATAATTTAAAATCAACCACATATTCTTAAATTCAATTAAAAATAAAAATACTAGATTCATAAAAGAACGCACCAATATACATGATACCATCAAAGGTTGATGTCAGGAAGTTGAGAGAGGATTTTATCGTTCACTATGTAAATTCAATTTTTTTAACTTTAATCTATTGACTTCTGTCCTCGTGTATTTGACTTCCATACCTCAAAAATAAGTTATTAATTCGTTTGATATACTAACGTATATATACTATGGTGATGAAGGAACCAAACTTTGCTTCACACATACAAGGCTAGATCAGCTCAGCTGCCTCTCCCGACCTCCATGACTTTCTAGCAGCCAAACAAGCTCCTCTACCAAGCCAGCACTTAGATAGTACCTGAGCAACTGCAGGGGTGGTACCTGTAAAAGATACTCTGACGCCCAAGTTAAAATTCAAGTAGATGGAAATCGGACAGTGTATAATTAAACAGAAAAGAGAGAAATTCTAGAAAGAGAGGGAGAGAAATTATCGTGAGACGGTGTTGTGTGTTCCCAATGTCTAGAGCTCGGAGAGTGTTAGTGCTTTTCTGCCTTCTCCCATGGTCCCTCCTCGAGCTCCTCATTACCGTCAACGCCCCATTTCTGGCTGCCTCCAGTTGCCTTGCTTTGGTTTTCTGGGATTGCCTCTCTGGGAAGCTCAAGGTCACAACCTTCTAGCCATTCCCTGACTCCAATTCACTTGTAATCCCCTGTACAAAGCTGGCTGCCTCCATGACCAAGTGACCTCCAGCTTATACCCGCTGGTCTCTCTCTGGCATTACTTCCAGAACCGTGGATTTGCTTCCTCGTTATTCCCTCTCACCCGCGTGAGATTCGCTGCCTGTCTCCCTCTCTCCACTTTTCTCTCTATCTCATTCCCAGCATGATAGAATTGGGTGAAGGGCCAGGCTTAAGATCGCAATTGGGCCTTCCTCTGCTTTGGGTTGGTTTCATCTAGATCTAGATCTATGGCTTTGAATCATAATTATAGGCTGGCCATTGCTGGGTGAAGCACCTTGGGCTGGGCTTGGAGGCCCGATTTTACCCCTTTAGGTGATTATATTAACAATTAAAATAAAAGAAGCTCACCTAAAAATTAACGTAGAAGCTTTAATTGATAACTTTTCATGAATAAAGCAAAAATGAAGAAAAACACATATCGTTTAAGCTCAAAAACTTTGTGAGCAATGGTTGGTGTGATTAGATTAGTGATTACAAGGTGATATGTATAATTAATGGCAATTATCTAACTATCACGAGGTGATATGTATAATTAATGGCAATTACCTAACTATCACAAGGTGATATGGCTGGTGTGATTACTGATTTCAAGCGAAAAGGTGAGGGTTAAGTGAGACGATTTTGTGAAGGTGTTAGTGGAGGTTGCGGTCCAATATATCTAACAATCACAAAATTTAACAACCCTTGTGAACATCACACCATTAATTAAATAATCTTAATTAAGTGTAGGTTTATTATATTTATAATATACATTTGAGTGTAATGATATACATCCAAATGCATATTTCAAAGTCGTGCAGAATAAATGACATGATATGAATTTTTAATTTTTACATCATGCATTACATCATCAACTCAATCATTTGTCAATCATTCGGTGAACATAATAATTTTATGTTATAATTTTGTAATTCACCATCGTAATTTGGGCACAACTCTTACCTATATATACATGATAAAGATTTGATATGAAAACAAAAATTAGTTTACAAATATATATATATATATATATATATATATATATATATATATATATATATATATATATATATATCAGTTATAGCATATAGTATTTGAAATATTAACATGTCTATAAAGATACAAAAAATTAAGTGCCTTTTATTAGAATTTATTGAGGTAGGACCAATCGCATAGGCAGAATGTTAAATTAGTAGGATCGAATTTTGATCAATAATATAAACATTCAAAATAAGACTTTTAGGGGTTGAAGTTCAAGAAATGATAATTTGTTGGAGGAGTTAGTGCAATCTAAAGAGTAATTAAATAGTTAAAAACTTGACTTACATTTCTTTAAAGGGATGTTAGAGTTCACTGGAATGGGAAAAACACAGTGAGTTGGTGTGCTTATAAGGGAAAGTTGATTATCATGGAGCAACATAAAGTTTCTTGATATTTATCTCACAAGATAAGATATTTAGATGTACTTGATAGAAATCTAAAAGCTAGAGGCTTCCATGTCAAATGTTACAATAGGCGAACTTAATAAATTTTTAAAATTTTGTAGGGGTAATTACGTGGCTCGCCATTGTGGAGCTCTAGTTTTGTTAGGGTAGAATCTATGAAAATTGAGTTTTTATTGCAAAATAACCAGTTATTTTGATTAGATGAAGGATGAGGTTACATGAAACTTTATAAAGCCTTTTTTTAAGTAGACTCAATCTAAAATTTTTTAGGAAAATTATTATTTATTTTAAATATATGAATAGGTTAAAAAGAATATTTATAATTAATTATTAATTAATAATCAATTATATGACACGAGAAATACGATAAAACATAGAATTTTGATTAAAAAGTTGAATGTTAATTGTTTTATTAAAAAAATATTGTTTTTATTAATGAATCAGGTAGGTTATGGATTTAAGTAAAAAATATGACTTATATTTTTGTTCAATATAATGTTAGACTATTGAGTAATACAAATTAAATTATTTATAATTTAAAATAGTAAATACACTTAAACAAACGGGTGTAAAGACATTACCAAGGGTTCATAAAGCCCCATCCTTTTATACATATACAAGTATTTTTTAATATTAAATTACCAAAAAGTAAAGGAAAAGTGAGGTTAAAAATGTAAAATTAAATTTAAATAGGAGTATATATGTATGCATATTTAAAGAAAGAATTTCATTGCTGTAAAGAAAGAATAGGAAGAATATCCAATATATATAATATAAATAAAATAAAAAATATTTCCTTAAATAGGTTAAATAGGAAAATGATATATAAGAAACTGACACATCATTTAAAAACAAAAATCCAACAAAAATTAAACAAACAAATTAAAAAAAAAAAACAAAAAAAGAGAGCGAGAGAGTAAGGGCAAAGGCAGGTCATTACATCAGCCGGCACATAAGCAGCAGCAAACAAGTTAAAGTGAACCTGTCCGTAGCCTCACACTTTTTTTGTAGGGTTTTTAAGATTAGGTTTAGCCTTCTTCTCACTTCTCTGCCGCATTGGCTAGGGTTTTCCATCATTTTCCTCTTCACTTTCTCTGCTTCCAAACTCAACCCTTACTCTTTACTCTTATACTTTTCTTCTCCAAGATCTATTATTTAATGGCTTTCCATTACCAATAAGGGTGGGTCTCTTCGTTGTTGTCGAAAGTTCCAACTTTTCCCTCAGTAGTTTCCAGACTTCTCCAGAGCTATGGCCACCATGAACCCTTTTGATCTACTGGGTGACAATGATAACGAAGACCCAACTCAACTCATCTCTGTTCAGCAGCCCAAGGCCGCTGAGAAGACCAAGAAGCCTGCATCGGCTCCCGCTCAAGCTCAGACCGCCACTAAGGCGGCGGCGGCTAAGTTTCCTTCTAAGCCTGCCCCTCCCACTCAAGCTGGTGAGCTTCTTCCACTCTTTTTATTTCTTTCATTTTCGTTTCTTTTGTTTATTTTCAATCGTCTATTGGTTGAATCCTCTGTTTGTTTGGTGGCTTTGAGAGTGCAGGCTAATGAAGCTGGAGGAAATTTGCTAGCTTTTTTTTTTGCTTCTTATTTTTATAGATAAATTTCATAGCGGTGATTTGTTATTTATATTTGTATCAGTTGAGTGATTAACCACAAAAAAGATATATTTTTATATTTTTATTTTATAGCTATTTGAAGTTTGTCAATGCATGTCTGTTAGTTGATGTGGCGTTCGTGACTTGGTATTGATTTGTTAAGTGTTTCTATTACTGATAGTGTTTGCAGTTTACTAATTGGTTAGCTTGTAGTCCATTTTTTCGATTTTTATTATGAAAATAAAGCAACTAATGCAAAATATTTGATATGGGGCATGTTTAGATAAAAGAATAGACAGAGACTAAAGGCATACACTCAGCAATATGAAGTCTTAGTAGTTCCAAATTTGTGAAATTGGTTGAGGTTTCACATTTATGATAGTTGTTCTTGTCCATTAAAGCAAATTATAGATCAATTTCTTCTATTTTACATGATAGCCAATTTGCTTGTTTTCTACTAGATTTAAATTGCGTGATTCGCATCATCATTTGTGTCCACTGTTACTCCTAAAAAGTTAGATTTCTGGGAGTTTTGAGGTTATTAAAGTAAGATGAAGCATATGAATTTTGTATCTTTTTTTTTGGGTCAAAATTTGGTATGCTTATATGCTGCATATGTGACATTTCTGTGAATTTTCTGGCATTTTCTTGAGAAGTGAGGGAGTCTAGGAATGAAGGTGGACGTGGAGGGGGCCGTGGCGGTGGACGTGGGTTTGGCCGTGGAGGTGGTCGTGGCTATGACCGAGAATCTGGCAACAATGACTCAATTGGCAGCAACAATGGGTTTTCAGGAGGTTACAGACCATCTGAAGAGGGAGAAGGAGGCAAGCCCTCTGAAAGGCGTGGTGGCTATGGTGCGCCTCGAGGTTCTTTCCGTGGGGGTCGCCGTGGTGGCTTTGGCAATGGAGAATCCAGAGAAGGAGAACGTCCCCGCAGGCAATTTGATCGTCGTAGTGGGACAGGGCGTGGGTTCGTATTCTTTTGATTTTGAGATGCTCCTCATCTGCCTTCTGATATATTGCCATAATTTACTTTATCATACTGGTCATTTGATTCCACACATGTTATCAGGAATGAGATTAAACGCGAAGGTTCTGGTCGTGGTAACTGGGGAACTCCAACTGATGAAATTGCACCGTAAGTATTTTTCCTCTGCCAAGCAGTCTAAGAAATTAATATTTTTTTGATGGGGTAAATTAATTTTTATTTCTTTAATGTGTTTAATCTTGTGTACATGTGTATTCAATTTTTCTGTCAATTAAAGGGAGACTGAAGAAGCTGTTGTTGAAAATGAGAAGATTGTCAGTATTGACAAGCCTTCTGGACAAGAAGATGCTGGGGATGCTAACAAGGAGAATCCTGTGAATGAACAAGAAGAGAAGGAGCCCGAGGAAAAGGTATATTTTCTAATTGGAGTATACTCGGTGTTCTTGTAGCCTGATGTTTACATTTTCAGCAGTTGGCTATTTAGATAGATGGAATCATGCAAATATAATTGTTTGGGATGCTCACAATCTCTATTGGAAGAATTTATAGTAGGGTATCAAAACTTGATTAAATTAATCAATGTGTTGACAAAAGTAATATTCAAAATAAAAATATTAAAGCAATTAAGAAATTAATCCTATCTTTTATGTGATAGACATAGTGTGCCCACAAACATCCATGATACAATGTCAATTTCTAAATGTTTTCGCTAGCTTTGGATTGGGTAGCATTGCCTGAGCTAAGGTAAGTGCCATGGTCAAGAATTGTTTATTCGCACTGCTTTGTCTTTGGTGAATGAAAACATTCATATGAACCTTACATCTTTGGAATTTAAACACATGTTCTGTTGCAAACCCAGTGATGAGGAAAGATTAAAAGTCTTGTTTCATATTTTCCCTCTTTTGCCATGTAAGTTGTAATTTCTTATTGTATATGGATTTGGTGAGATGTATGCATGACTTGTGCTTTCTCTTGTAGTTTATTAATGTCATCCTCATTTTCCATCTATTCTCTTCTTGTGTAGGAGATGACTCTGGAAGAGTATGAAAAGGTACTTGAAGAGAAGAGGAAAGCTTTGCTTGCACAGAAGCCTGAGGAAAGGAAAGTTGATGTGGACAAAGAGTTCAAGTCCATGCAACAGCTTTCAAATAAGAAGAAGGGCAATGATGACATCTTTATCAAATTGGTAAGATCTTTAAGTGTTCCTTTATATAAATACCTGTTATTTAATTTGAAATGTTTTTGCTGTGGATTGACTAGTTGTCTCTTCTGATTGTTAGAGTTCTGATAAGGACAAACGCAAAGAAGCTGACAAGGAGGAAAAAGCCAAGAAGGTTTTGGATCTGTCTAACATATAATAAGTAGTATTTAGTGAAACAATCATAAATTTTAATCGCTATTCTTTATTAATGCTGCTTGTGTATTTGATGATATTATTACTTGTCAAGTCCTTATTTATGACTTATATTAAAGCATTGTCATGAGTGATATTGATTGCATTTAGTTAGTAGGGTGTGTTTGTTTATGAATTTTGTATTTTTATTTCAAAATTAGGGATATGCGGTTGACATTAAATTTATTTAATTTTGAAATTGATATCTGGTTGATATTGATTTGAAATGTTTCAGTAAATGTGTGTTTCTAGAAAATGTTTTCAAAGCCTCATATGTTTGCTATTTTTTATTAGCTGTTTATTTTTTCGTTTAATCTTAATTTTGTCAAGCATTGTGCTTGTGTTAAGTATTCATTTATATACAACTTATTGCTGATCAATTTGATTGAAGACTTTAGTAATGTTGGTTGATGTTCCTTGTCTTAGACCTTGCTTTATAGTCTATTCTGACAGATTATTTGATTTGGTTGTTGTAGTCTGTCAGCATAAATGAGTTCTTGAAACCAGCTGAGGGAGAGAGGTACTATAACCCTGGTGGTCGTGGTCGAGGCCGTGGCCGCGGGTCAAGAGGTGGATATGGAGGCAACTCATCCAGCAATGTACCGGCCCCTTCTATTGAGGATCCTGGGCATTTCCCCACCTTGGGTGGCAAGTGAGATACACATCTTGGGCACGCCCTGATGTTCACTTGTTTGGAATTCCTTGTGATCTATTTAAGAGTCGAGTCAAAAGGTTATTAACAGGAATTATTATTTCCTGTATAAAGAACCATCTTTGATGTTAAAAAGTTAAAAAGTCTTGTTGAGTGTAAATTTTAGATATTTGCCCATGTTTAAGTCAGTCTTATAACATTATGCGATACCCTTTTTTTTCCTTCTATTTAAATTAGGGCACATGGGTCATTATTATGTCTTGAACTTGGTAGTGGCATCAGTTTTGGTTTGTATTAGGTGGCTAGTCCTTTTGGATATGGATTTCGCATTCTGATTTTTGTTATGCTTGTTTTACTTCTTTATGCGCCAAGAGAAATGAATGTGTTTTATTGTTGACCTTTTTATTTCTTATATCTAATACTCCCGAGATCTGGGTATGTGGCTAAACCGAAGAGGACTCAAAAAGATTGCATTTGAGGGAAATGATTGGTTGCTTGATCCTTTTATACAGGCAAATCAGTTTCTAAAGACTAGACTGAATCGGAGTACATTGGAGGTGACGGAAATAGAATTTTTTTCTTTTACGAAAAGGATAAGTTGAGTGTTTAAAGCTTTAAATATCATTTTCCTTAATTGGCATGACCATGTGGTGTCCAGGCGATGACTTTGGCCCCGAGGTTATGCCTCTTGGCCATTTTTTCTGTTTTCATTCTCAAACAAAAACCTAACCTTACAAAATGTGTGGTACATGTCTAGATCGTTTTTTTATTTAAAAAAAAAAAAATTGGCGAGTAATACATCATTGTCTCTAAAAATAAAAACTTCTTATTTTCCAACTAATCTACGTAATTTATCTTTTCTTATTTTATTTCAAACTAATTTAATTATTTTTAATATAAATTATATTAATCATTAAATATTATATTTTAATTAGTTTATAATATTTAAAAATAAAAATATTTTAAAAATTTTCAACTATCATTCGCCTTGAAACAAAAGCACAAGATAACTAAACATTTTTACAATTCAAATATTTTATTGAATGTGTAACTATATTTTACAATTTCATATTTAATTCTATTTTAAAAATAAAAGTACATAATACATAATCAAACAGGTCCATCTACAAATCATATTAATAATATCATCGTTATGATGACATTGTTAAGGATGACAAAATGAGCCGTCGGATTCAAGGCCCATTATAATCTGTGCATATGTCCGCCTCATTTGAGGTTGAGGGCGAGTCTGGGTTTGAGTATATGCTGCCTTGTTGGAGCAAGTCCAGGGTCGGGTTCGGCCGCTGGCCCCATTTGCCCTCTCATCTAAAGTATGCAAAATTTTTAACAACAATTTTCATTTCGAAAATTTTAAGAAATTCTTGGATTCTTTTCTGACACTAAATTTTTATATCTTAAAATTGTCATCTTAAAGGTTATTTAGAATTTTTGTTTCACTTGAAAATTTGTAGTATTTGATTTTTGAAGTGTGTTGCCCAAACCTGAATTTATGTAGTTTTTTGAACATATTTGGGTTTATATGAAAGTTGTTATAACTGATGAAGTATCTTGCAAAAGTGATTCTGTTGTCTTGTCACAAAGTCAAAAATCTTTTTATAAACTTAAAAATCTTTCAAATAGAAGTTTTTTTTTTTTTTACTCAAATTGAAGATTTGTACTATTTATCATGGATTTTCATAGTTTGAGCAACAAACCTATTCTTTTTTTTTTTTTTCATAAGAGAGCATGGAAGATGAACTGATTTTGATTGACTTGTACTTCACAGAAAAAATCTCAATTTTAGCATATGTAATATTGCATGTATCTCTTTTGAATCTGAAAAGTTTCTTGATTTTGGAGTTATGTAGAAATTGTTATGGTTGTTTGAAACTTACTATTTAAAATGCAAGTACGTTAGACAGAATTTGGAGTTAACAAAAATTAAGTTGTTTCATGACTTCATTTTGATATGGTGTTTAGTGAGGTATCCTACGTGTATCTAAACGAATTTTACAAATTTGTGTAAAATCTAGAACAAGCATCGATTTTGTAAATATCATCCAATTAAGTATGTTGTTATGATTGTAATTATGTACTTATTAATTTTGTTTGATAGTATTGTTTGTTGAAGCGTTGTATTGTAATAATATATATGTATGATTTGTAGTTTGAATAGATTGTTAAAAGTGATTATAATTATATGTAATAAATTTATATATGTTTTAATTTTTTATTAAACGTAAGATTAAAAAAATATCGTAAATGATAAAGGCGAACTGGACAAAAAATAATTCAGTGAGGCGGGACTAAACAGCTGCTGACCTGGACCCGCCCCGCCCTGCCGCGCCTTGCCGTCGCAATCCCTACATAGACATTATATTAGAAATATGATTTTTTTTAGGGTAATTCCTTGAACCCCCTATTATTTCCTAAATTTTTATTGCCCCCAAATTTCTCTAAAACCATCAAAAAACCCTCGACCGTTAATAAATATACGTTGGAGTTAACAGATGTAAGGGCATTTCAGTAACAATATGTTAAAAGTTAAAATAAAATATATGCAAAAATAAAAAATATTTTTTATTTTTTTCTCTCTCCTTCCTGTTTTTCTTTTTCTTTTCTCCTCCTTCTCTCTTTTCTTCTTCGTTTTTTACTTTTTATTTTTTCTCTGTTTTCTACAGTAATACTCTAATACTGTCTCCCGAAATTTATTAAAATCCGGACCAATTACTTTCAACCCTTATATTTATCTTAACTCACAATTAATATATAAAAAAATTAATAAATCAGATATCAGATGAAAGTTTTCTCTTTCTTCTGCCTTGATAACAACAAATCTTTGTTATTTATATTTAAATTTTATTTTTCCTCTCTCTCACTTCTCATTTCATCTCTTTCTCGTATCTGCATCCATACCCTCCGTTTCCAAGTTTCCAGTATGGATTTCGTTATTGTAGTATTATTTAAGAAACACAAGGTTCATCAATAACTTCCATTTAATAGAAATTGAACCCCACGTGTTCTTCGATTGCAAGTTTGATATACTTTAAGTTGTAATCTCTTTATCTACAATGTAGGTTTTGTTGGAACTAAGAGAGTAAGAATCTTGGGTTTCTATAGATTTAAAGATTGAACAAAAGAGAGGAAAAAAAAGTGAATATGAACTAAAAGAATACTGCTAAGACCAATTCCTCCTTAACTTGTTGACGTCAACAACACCAATCAAGTTTCCATTGATTAATCAACAACGCATGAATCTTCATTGCTTTTAATAGAAGTGGGTTAGTGACGAGAAAGAAAAAACGCTTTCAAGTAAAGGATTTTGATAAACCAAAAAAAAATAAAAGACGGAAGAGAGATATGTTTGGGCATGATGGAGAAGGACGAAATAAGAGAGAGGAGAAATTTGTTCTTAAAACAAGAGAGACAGAAAAGATCTTGCTGTTATCAAGGTAGAACAGAACTTCCATCTGATATCTACTTTTAACTTTTTTATATATTAATTGTGTGAGCCTTAGATCAAATCAAAGGGTTGAAAGTAATCGGTTTCGAATATTTTAGTAAATTCCCAGAGACCGTATAAGAGCACTGCCGTTTTCTAACTTTCTTCTTTGTCTCTCTCTCTCTCTCTCTTAAACTCTTCTTTCTTCTTCCTCGAGTTGGTTAGCGAAGGGACAACACCATTACTGCGAGATCGTAGTAACACCGCCACTAGTACCAAATCACAACAAGCTCCAATAACTCCTAATTGCTATCAAACCCATGAGTAGTCATTGCAATTCTTTATGAAAAAACACTCAAGCCCTCCATGCAAGGTAAACCCCATCAAGCTACGAACCAATAGTCAAGCAAACCCATGAAATTGTTCCAACAGAAAAAAAAAATGATCAAATCATCAAAACCCAAAAGCGAAATCCAAGAACCCATTTCAAAACTCTTCTTTAATAAACCGATTTCAAACCTGTAAACCTTCGGTAACGACCCAGAAAACTTAGGCGATGATGGAGGTGCCGGTCATGCCGGATGATGGAGATAGCGGACATGCAGGGGAACCGGTGGTGACGAGGGGACCAACGGGAGATGGGGTCAATCAATTCATTTCGCAATTGGGGAATGAAGGTGAAGCAAGCGAGGTTTAGAGGTGGACGACAGGAGAGATTGCAATTATTTGATTAGGGATTTGTGATGTGCGATGCTTTATCAAGTGATGTTGGTGCAGCTAATTTTTCGGTGAACGTGGCCTGGTGATGGTGATGGTGTGAAGTAGCGAATTTTCTGGCGATATGCTACTGATTTATTTTTGTTTTTGTCGTGAATTACCTCTCATATTTTTGTTGTAATTAATCGCAACTGCATTCATTATCTTTTAACTTCTATTATTCAATCCAAAAGATTAGGTTCAAAAAAGTTGAAAGCAAGTTAGAGAGAAATTAGGGAGTTTTTACATAGAGAGAAGTTGGAGTTGAAGTCTTGTTTTTCAATTCCAAACTCTCAAATACGTAACCGAACTCCTAAGGCCTCGTACTCAAATTTTTATGTTGAAGTATGGTAGTGGTGTCGCATAACCGGTGAGAAGTAGACAAGGATAGAAATGATGGTACGGCCTGATCGGTGGGGAGAGAGAGAAGAGATAAGCATAAATTATATTTAATGATTTTATATATATTTATAATTTTTTACTTCTTTTTTTATTTATAAGATACAAAGTCAAACATAGCATTTCGAACGAGAGATTTAAAGCAATGAATGACATTGTGATATTATCAGTTAACTTTAACAGAAGATCACTAACGGTTGGGGGTTTCATGACAATTTTGGAAACTTTAAGGGTTAGGAAGTTTTCAAAAATAATAGGGGTCTTAGGTTATTTTTTATATTAAATTCGACGTTTTCATCGTGATATACTTAAAATTCTTGAAAAAATTAAAAAAATGAACATAATTAGGGACCCTTGATAAAATTTAGACGCATCCTAAAAAGTTTTTATGCCATAGACACTTTCTAGACAAAAAGACTCAAATACCTTTTGAAATTCGATTTATTCCTAAACTCTTTATTTCCCTCTTTCCTTCACTTACCTCTTCCTATTTCCATAATCGTGTCTTATTTTCATAACCGTATGTTGTTGTCCAGTTTTCAATACCCCTCGACTCTTCATTTTCGAAACCTTTCAATTACACTCGAAACGTAAACCGAGATGAGCATTCTCTGAGGATAAAAGCAAGACGACGCAGAGTGATTTATTTGGTTGTTTTCTGTTTTCTGTTTCGTTAGATTTGGGTTAGTTTTTAAGGAATTTGAATTAGGGATTTAAGTTTATGTCGGATTTGTGAACTTATTCTGTGTTTTTAGGGATAAATCTAGTGTTATTAGGTGATTTTTGTGGTTTGATGTGTATAAAAACTGTGGAAACCGACGAGCTTGGTCGCAAGGTAGATGATGGTCGAGTGTCTGATATCCGACACATCTCGATAGCCCGTCGAGATGTGTCGGATATCAGACACTCGATATGTCGGATGATAGTGAAAACAATTTTGTCGAGTGTCGGATATATCATCCGACACTCGACAAAATTGTTTTCCCTTTCATCTGACATGTCGAGTGTCGGCTATCCGACACATCTCGAGTGTCGGATAAAGAATCTGATACTGTAAACTTTTTGATGATGTATCCGACACACGAATTCGACACTCGACAAATTGTTTTCACTTTCATCCGATACTAGATGAGAGTGAAAATAATTTGTCGAGTGTCGAATTCGAGTGTCGGATACATTATTCGAAGAGTGTTGTAAAATGTTGGTGAGCATAGATGAGTCATCATCAACTAGTGAATATCAACTTATAATCAAAATATGTTTGAGTTAATCAAGCAATGAATGTTCCTCAAACTTAACAATTTGAGGATTATTCAAGTGTCGGATTTTGTAAACTTTTCGGATGATGTATCCGACACACGAATTCGACACTCGACAAATTGTTTTCACTTTCATCCGATACTAGATGAGAGTGAAAATAATTTGTCGAGTGTCGAATTCGAGTGTCGGATACATTATTCGAAGAGTGTTGTAAAATGTTGGTGAGCATAGATGAGTCATCATCAACTAGTGAATATCAACTTATAATCAAAATATGTTTGAGTTAATCAAGCAATGAATGTTCCTCAAACTTAACAATTTGAGGATTATTCAAGTGTCGGATTTTGTAAACTTTTCGGATGATATATCCGACACTCGAATCCGACACTCGACAAAATTGTTTTCACTCTCATCAGGTGTCGAATGAAAGTGAAAACAATTTGTCGAGTGTCGGATACATCATCCTAAGAGTTTACAGTGTCGGATTCTTCATCCGACACTCGACATATCGGATGAAAGAGAAAACAATTTTGTCGAGTGTCGAATGCAAAATCCGACAATGTAAACTTTTCGGATGATGTATCCGACACTCGACAAAATTGTTTTCACTATCATTCGATATGTCGAGTGTCTGATATCCGACACATCTCGACAGCACGTCACGATGTGTCGATATCAGACACTCGACCATCGTCTACCTCGCGACCAAGACCGTCGGTTTTCACAGTTTTCATACACATCAAACTACAAAAATCACATAATAACACTAGATTTATCCCTAAAAACACAGAATAAGTTCACAAATCCGACGAAAACTCAAATCCCTAATTCAAATTCCCTAAAAACTAACACAAATCTAACGAAACAGAAAACAACTAAATAAATCACTCTGCGTCGTCTTGCTTCTATCCTCAGAGCATGCTTATCTCAGTTTGCGTTTCGAGTGTAGTCGAGGGGTTTCAGAAATGAAGAGTCGAGAGGTTTCGGGAAGAGGGAAACAAGGCTTTAGGAATAAATTGAATACATAAGGGTATTTTAATCTTTTTGTCAAAAAAGTGTATATGGTATGAAAATTTTTTAAGATGCGTCCAAATTTTATCAAGGGTCCCTAATTGTGTCCATTTTTCAAATTTTTCCAAAATTCCTTAGTTTGACATAAATGCTATATTATTTAATTTGACCAAACAGTCCCATGAACTGATCGTTGGCAAGCTTTTATTATTGTGGAGAGTGAATCTCATTCCCACCAAATGAAGATGTCTTATAGTCCATACATTTATTTTTCCCTAACGAAATAGCAAATGCGTTTCATCAAAATTTTCTCACCAACCAAACACCAAAATTGTTTGCTGTCTATCTTCACAGTCCAAAACCCTTATGCCAACCCAAACAAAGAATCGAAGCCCTCGAATTTCCCACCAAAAATCCACTTGGTTCCCTCCGATAAAACGAACCAGGAAGCCACTACCTCCAGAATATCAGACCCACATAATTATGACGAAATCGTTGCATCAAATAAGACTATCACTGGATTTATCAGATCAGGTGACGTAGATTCTGCCCTTAGAGTGTTCAATAACATGGCAGTTAAGACTACGGTTACTTGGAATTCAGTTCTGGCCGGATATTCTAAAAAGCGCGGGAAATTTAGAGAAGCACAAGAATTGTTTGATAAAATTCCTCAACGGGACACGATTTCCTATAACATCATGTTGTCTT